>LPNX010767532.1:128339-158642 GCA_001517045.1 Pseudotsuga menziesii | reverse complement strand
CATCACTGTGTGTGGATAAATAATTGCGTTGGGCATGAAAATTACAAGTCAATTTTTGCAGCAGCAGCGTCTTGGAGGAGTCTCTTTCTCAGAACACACAGTCCTAGCTTGTCTTCAAGTCTGGACTCATTTGAAGATTGACTGGTGGTGGGGTTTTTACCAGCATTTACACAAATCTGATATCATCAAAACAGTCTGATTTTTGGGTGTGTTACTGCTGGAACCAAGTTATTCACCATGGTCTTTGGAGGTTGAAATCATCCACAACATGATATATACAGTTTGAAGTCTGTTCGGAGTCTTGTACATATGACATGAACAGTAATAAGGTATGTACAATGCTTGAACAGTTTGAAGTCACCTGAAGCACATACACAGTCCAAGGTTAGTTTTTTTTTAATTTTTTTATACACAAAGCATTGACCAACACTGTGTATAAAGTAAAGATCGTTGTAAATGCTGTAAATATGTGTACTGTATGATGTTTTGATGATGATGCATACTACACACTATAATGACATGTTGATGTACATTATATGATGATAAATGACCTGATGAGGGATGATGAACAGTGAGCAGTAGTTTGTGTAGTATACTGTTCATATACAGTGAATGCACATGATGCATACAGTGAGGCATACAGTACAGTGTTGTGATCTATACACTTTGATGATCTATTTTGGATGTTGATGTACACTCTATAATAATGAAGTATGATATATGATATAAGGCTCTCCTGTGCACTAAGATGATGAAGATTTGATGATGATGATTATGTACAAGGTATGTATGATAATGTATGAGTGAATGTACAGTGGTATATGGGAATATACTCGGGCATGATATATAGTATTACACAGAGAAGCATACAGTAATGAAATGATGCTCTTATGAACTATACACAGTGGTGTGTATACAGCGAAGTGGTGAAGAAGGAAGTGATGATATACTTACAGTGGTGAAGTGTGTACAGTGATATAAACATGGATGCATAAGTAATGGTGATCAGTGATATGTGAAGTGGACCATTGATGATATACACTATGATGACTGAAGGTCACCTACACAGTCCGAGGATGAAGGAAGGGAGGTCGCTGATGGAGTGAGTATTTCAGTCTCTACTATATACACAGTCCAAGGGTCTAATAATACAGAAGTATACATAACAGTGGTGGCATCCATATTGTGAATATATAGTGAGACATAGTGATTGTATGGACAGTGGTATACTGATGTGTGAAGACTAACTCTCTGATGTTGATAATGTCTTAATGATGCCTTGTACATGTATACTCGTTGATACCCTATGGTGATGGTGCCCTATGTTGCAGACTTTGATGATGTTTTTGATACTTTGATGACCAAACTCTATGATATAGTTGCAGCTGTAAGGATCTGTTCAGAACTCTTGTACCAGCACATAAACCCTCGGTGATCATCACCAAAGTTGCAGAAGTCACTAGCCAAGCTTTGACTAAAGTTTGTATGGTGCAAGTTCAAAATTCAAGGGATCAAGCATGGAAGAATGCAATATGAATAGTCAGTGAACACATACAGTAATGAAGCCTGTCTGCTACAAGACTTATGCAGTAATGATGATCAAAGTCTGTTGTAGCTTGAATAGTTGAAGCTTGATGATGTTGATGGTGCATACAGTCTGCTGTAAATTTACTGAGTCAAAGTCTGACCAAGATATGACTATCTTTGAAGCTTAACTATATGCATATTCAAGCTTATAGGTACCCAGAGGTATTCTTATTTTAAAGATCATGGTGAAGTTCATTATGATGAACTATGGACAAAGGTGGATTTCTATTGAAGTATGATGTATGACAAATCTTAGAGCAGCAGGAAAATTGTATATGACCAGACTTGCATGAGCAGTATATGAGTAATCCTCTTCATGATTGATCACTTGATTTGACATTGGCAGCAACAGCCACTGAAGTGGGTTGTGACATGACTAGTGACAAATGTTGAGCAGATTGATTTGATGATGATGACAGCAATTTAATGGACAATATGATGTATTCATGGTTATGGTTTGCCTGACAGAATGATGACTAACAATTGATGTGATGAGCAGCTTTGATGATGTGACAGAGATCTCTTGTGTATGATGACTTGACAGTGAGCAGCGGTGATGATGATGCTTAAGCAGCATAAGAACATACTAGAGTGTTGAATAGTTGATCAACAGTATTGACCAGCAGTAGAACAGAGACAAGTGATTGATGAGATGATGTGACAGTAAGCTTTAATTGTAAATGCAAGCTTGTCTTGCTTTTGAGGTTAGGATACCTCAAACCCTTCTTCGCAGGGTCTAAGAAAACCAGGTAGGGTCCTAGATACATAGTAGGTGCTCTATGTATCAGTATGTGTTGATTTTGCCTAACGATTGTTAGCGAACCAAAACTAATATAAAAAGATTACAAATTTATATGGTGTGATGTTCTTTTGTGTTATGGTTCTTGATGAGTTAAATGCTATGATATGTGAATGATGAAGTTTATGAAATGATTATGAGATTGGTAGAATAATGAAATGATGAATTGGTAGTTAAGTGTGACAGGTCAAGAAAAGTTGTAAAAATTGCTTTACACTGATTCACCCCCCCTCTCAGTGTCAACACTAAATTGATCAAGGGTCGAGTTCTTGCTGAAATGATGACAGATGGAAATGAGCAAGCCTTAGGTATGATTTGTCTGAACAATTCATCGGCATCAACCAGTTCAACAGAGCTTCAGCTTTTCAACATCAACAGTGGTATTCAGATATGGTTTTCTATCTCCTCAACCTGCCTTGTCTTGAACATCTAGTTGGCCACAAAAGAAGTCCGTTAAGATTACAAGCCACTAAGTATTGTCTTGATCAAGATGGTTTGGGTTAGAAAAACCCAGATGGTCTCATACTTAGGTGTGTAGATGAAGAAGTGTCTAAAAAACTCTCAAAAGAATTCCACTCTAGATTTTGTGGTGGCCACTTTGTAGCTAATCTACAGCCCACTAAATTCTTAGACCAGGATACTATTGGCCCACCTTATTCACTGATGTGCACAAGTCTATTAGGATGTGATATCCTAAATCCCGATATTTTGTAATTCTAAGCAAATACGCTGATACAACCAGGCATGCAAACTGCCATGCGAAAATACCTATTTTATAGCAAAAATTAGGGTTAGGGTTTGTGGGATAGAATGAACACTTACCACTGATAAGCTGGTTGGACTGCTCCTGAGAGAGTATGCATGCATCAAGAGCTGAATCGGAGATGAACTGATATCTTCTGCTTCCGGTGAAACCCTAGATCAGCTAAGGGTGACGTTTTCAGTGAAGGAGATGTCTGATGAAGTTGCTGATTTGCAGGGTTGATAGCCTTCCCGTGCCGGAGAGAATGCCTGGCACATGCGGAAGTTCTGAGATCTCTAGGCAGGCTAGCGAATTGTTCTAGAGGTGCAGCTACTCACGGCCCCCTGATCCCGAAATGGCTGATAACTGCTTAGGATGAGCATGATCGGATTTGATAATCACCGGGTACTGGAGTAAGATGCCGATGATGAGAATGGTGCCTGGGTTGCGAAGTAAAACTGAGATCTGAAGACCCAGCGAATGATTAGGGCTTTCTGGCTGAAAACCCCTTACGGTTGCACACGTACCCCTGCAACAATCTTTGTAGTATACTGGATAACTATGAATGAATGGAAGAGCAAATGGTGAACCTGTATGGCTTACCCTGAATGAGACTAGGGCAGATATCTCATTGCCGAAACCACGCTAGCTGAAGACGTCGTCTCCAACCCCAACTGCTGTGTTGCACGCTGTGCTGCTATTCAAGAGCTCCAAAATCAATAATCATCAAAAAGTGTCTTCTCCATTCACTTTATCTTTCTTTTAGAACTTTCAACTGTGAAAACCCTAACTTTTGACCTAATTAGGTCACTTTATCTTCTAATTTGCAGTTGACTTGCATGCATGCGCATGGAGACTTAATTGGGTGCATGCATTATTAAATAATGCTTAGATGTCATGCATGTCACTTTTAGGGTTTGCATGTCACTTTTAGGGTTTGCATGCATATCACTTTTAGGGTTTGCATGTCACTTTTAGGGTTTGCATGCATATCACTTTTAGGGTTTGCATGCATGTCATTTTTAGGGTTTGCATGCATCTCACTTTTGGGAACATTACAGTCCTCCCTCGCCAAGATTGCTTGTCCTCAAGCAATGCCAACACAAATCCACAATCAATCAATTGAACCAACTGAATCCGGGGATGATCCCAGGGTCCCAAATTATTCTAGGAGATCTATAGCGACCTCTGCTCAAAACAATGCATTGTACGGTAACATCACTAGAGACCTCCTGAAAGAATCCTCTAGCAATCACTAAACTGTCAGTCACTGTAATTCCAGGGTCCCAAATCAATCTGAGAATTGCAGAGGTCAAAATGCATCCACCGCTACCCTGCATAGTATCGACACAAGGAGCATCATGTAGACTCCTAAGTAACGCCATCAGTAAAAATTGTATCCATCCCTCATAAGGTCTTCCACCTGGATCCCAATGCAAACTTGTGCATATTTCATCCCAAATATCTGAAGGCTCTTGTGGGACTATACCCTTGGCTAGGAATGTCTTCCCAAGAATCGCCCACTCAATAGGACACCAACGCTTAATCTCTCTCCAATCCAACCCCTGAAAAGTACCTTGTCCATAAGCACCATCACAACGAATAATCCTACCAAGCTGACATTCTGCCCTTCTGATTTCAACTGGAATGCTCATATACTGCTGGTCAATTTCTCGATCCTGGCCAACCTGTAAAAACCATCTGCTATTATGCAAATGTGGACCCAAGCTACTGCAAGCCCTGTCTATGTACTCCTTATGAGGAATGCTTTGATACGCAATAGTATGTTTCTCCTGCTGCCCCATCAAGGAATCTAACTGTTGTTCAATACTAGAAATCTTGACCGCTGACTCGGTACATACAACTTGAAGAACTGTAAGCTCAACATCTCATTGTACTATGGTGTCTCGGAGTATCTTGATCCTTTCTTTCATTGCTAGAATGCTTTCTTTAACACGTTCAATCTTCTTTCGGTGACTATCATCTGGAAGCTCTATCTCATACATGTATAAACTCTCCCTAACCTCCATGTGTCACTCACTGTCTCGACTGTTGTGCTCATTGCCTTGCACCTCATGTATTTCTCTTGTCATAACTGTTTGGAGTCTTGTTGTAGGTGATGAAGAGTGTACCAACTCCAACTCATCACACGGCTTGTCCACAATCTGACTAATGAATGTGCTCGTGTTGCTAGACTCATAGGATGACTCTAATGCTATCTCCTCATGCACATCCTCATTAGAGGAAATTTCAACTCAAAATGGGCCTTTTAACTTTTATTCAAATTCCATGTCATCATGTGTTAGCCAATGAAATTGCTTTAAATTTGAAATACTGTATAGGTCTTAAACACTTTTTTAATATAAATTTGGGGATATGTATCATAAAAAAAACTACTTTTTTGTTTGTATTTTTGAAAAACTACTTGGTGGATGCGGAATTTAATTTCGCATCCACCGAGCTCTCCCGATCGAAATTTGAGTAAAAACACGGGGATATATGTCAAAAATACAAACAAAAAAGTAGTTTTTTGCTTTTCTTCCTCCAAAATTAATAAATATTATTTTATTATTTTAACTATTATTTTATTAATTCATTTTAGGAGGCCCATTTTGACTTGAAATTTCCTCTAATGCATGATGTATTGCTATCCTCTGAAACTCTGAAATAAATGCATCTGCGCTACCTGTCTGCTTGAGTTGTGCGAGCTCTCTAAAGTGTACCTCAGGGTCCTTCTGATCAAACCACTCAATGAGCCTCTGTGTAAAATCTAGGTACGATGTGATGGTATTGGGACCCAGTGTCACTAACCCTTGGTACCACCACTCATGGGCTTCTCCATCCAAACGCAAAGTAGCCAATTTAATGGCATATGTCTCAATCATGGGGTTGAGCTGGAGGTATGTATCCAACTTCTGCACCCAATTCTGGGTTGGGCCACCCTGGGTACCCTCAAAGGTAAGGATAGTCAGTTTCCCTATGGTGCGTTGTACCTCATAGTTCTGGGTGAATGGCCTATTGTAAGCTTTGGGTTTGTTCTTACTTTTAAAGTGGCAGAAGTCAGTGAAGTTCATGGCTGAATGGAAGTCATCTCCTAAGTTCTATACTCTCTCAGATAGGCACTCATGGATTCTTTTGGTTCTACTTGTGCTAGAGGCACTGCAGTTGGAATATCTTAGAATTGAGGCATGGTAGGTCGAGAAGGCTTGTTGTATATATGGGGATGGCTCTGCATGTGGGTATGTAAGTGCTTCCCACTACTACTGGTGGATACCATATCACTATTGGGAAACAAGGGACTGTGTAGGGTGGGCCCATTTTTCTCTGTCATTTGCCTAAAGGTACTCATCATTTCTTTTTGCCCAGTAGTGAGTTCTTTTATGGCTGATATGAGACTATTGAAAGTTGTTTTCTCATCATCGGCCATTGTTTCTTTGCCCTTTCCAAACTCCTACTCTCTGTCCCCCAACTCTATGTCCTTTATCTCCTCTTCTCCTCTATCACTGTTTCTAAACCTTTGTCTATGGTAAGTAATGTTGTATGGGTCTTCTGAATTCATTTACACTTTTGCATGCCCATAGCTGGCCAGGAACATGCTCTGATATCACTGTAATATCCCAAATCCCAATATTTTCTAATTCTAAGCAAATACGCTGATACAACCGGGCATGCAAACTGCCATGCAAAAATCCCTATTTTATAGCAAAAATTAGGGTTAGGGTTTGTGGGATAGAATGAACAGTTACCACTGATAAGCTGGCTGGACTGCTCCTAAGAGAGTATGCATGCATCAAGAGCTGAATCAGAGATGAACTGATATCTTCTGCTTCCAGTGAAACCCCAGCAGCACGAACCCCAGATCAGCTAAGGGTGACGTTTTCAGTGAAGGAGTTGTCCGATGAAGCTGTTGATTTGCAGGGCTGATAGCCTTCCCATGTCGAAGAGAATGCCTGGCACATGCAGAAGTTTTGAGATCTCTGGGCAGGCTAGCGAATTGTTCTAGAGGTGCAGCTGCTCACGCCCCCCTGATCCCGAAATGGCTGATAACTGCTCACTAAGTCACCTAGTTTGAATTCGTGTTCGAGTTCGACGACCTTGAAATTGGACAAAAAATCGGCAGTCAAAATTTTGGTGATAAAATTCAGCATTAAATTCGAGATGCAATGAAATTAAAATATATATTATATATATAAAAAAATTTACTAAAATTTAATGTCCATTAACCATATCATAAAAATGAAACTATATTATATATGAATTTTTTGATAAAAATGAAACTATAATCTAGATTCTATACCAACTATATCATATATATATATTTTTTATAAAATTTAATATATTCATTAAACACATTTTAAAAATGAAACTATATCGTATATGAATTTATTTGATAAAATTTAAAATGTTCATTAAGCACATTATAAAAATTAAACTATACCCTGATAATTAAATTAAGGGGAACATATTTTCAAAGTGTTCTTCATTAAACATTGGGTTACATATTAATTACATTGCTATATGCAAATCGCAATATGGTTCACGACGGATGAGATGGGCCACACATTATACTTTAGCTGTATTCGTCACGATATGGATCACGACAATCGAGGGCGAGGGTGAGGCACCCAAAACCGACTATAGGCGAAACCGGAGTTCGAGTCTGGACAATGCAAGCAGTGAGCAGTGACAGGTGATTGGGAAAACTCGTAGAGTAGAGGCGGCATCCGAGGATGGCAGTGGAAGGCAACAGAGCAAGGTTTCCGGTTTTGTAGTTTTCCATTCGAATTTTGCTGGCAAACTTCACGATTAAATTTTGCATGCCTTGAAATTCGTCTAAATTCGAATTTTATCCTTGAAAAGCACTTTATCCTTGAAAAGCACCGAATCCGGTGACTTAGACTGCTCAGGCTGAGCACGATCGGATCTGATAATCACCGGGTACTGGAGTAAGATGCCGATGATGAGAATGGTGCCTGGGTTGCGAAGTAAAACTGAGATCTAAAGACCTAGCGAATGATTATGGATTTTTGGTTGAAAAATCCTTACGGCTGCACACGTACCCCTGCAACAATCTTTGTAGTATACTGGATAACTATGAATGAATGGAAGAGCAAATGGTGAACCTGTATGGCTTACCCTGAATGAGACTAGGGCAGATATCTCACTGCCGAAACCCCACTAGCTGAAGACGTCGTCTCCAACCCCAACTGCTGTGCTGCTATTCAAGAGCTCCAAAATCAATAATCATCAAAAAGTGTCTTCTCCATTCACTTTATCTTTCTTTTATAACTTTCAATTGCGAAAACCCTAACTTTTGATCTAATTAGGTCACTTTATCTTCTAATTTGCAGTTGACTTGCATGCATGTGCATGGAGATTTAATTGGGTGCATGCATCATTAAATAATGCTTAGATGTCATGCATGTCACTTTTAGGGTTTGCATGCATATCACTTTTAGGGTTTGCATGCATGTCATTTTTTGGGTTTTGCATGCGTCTCACTTTTAGGATTTGCATGCATGTAACTTTTAGGGTTTGCATGCATGTCACTTTTGTGAACATTACATAGGAATTGCCAAAAATGTCAACTATTCATAGGAAAACAAAAACTTGTCGCACTACCTCTAAAGCTAGTAGTGGTCCAAGCCCCTTTTCAACAATGGAGTCTTGATTTCATTGGTAAGTTGAAGGATAATTCAAGTAATTGTTACATTTGCATTTTGACCGCAACTGATTATTTTACCAAGTGGGTAGAGGCCATACCTACTAAAGCAGCAACGAAGAAGGTAGTAATGAATTTCCTTGAAGATAAAATCATTACTAGATTTGCGCTGCCAGCTAAGATAACCACTGATAATGCCAAAGCTTTCAACTCAATAGCCATGTCATCCTTCTGTTTCAAGTATGGTATTATATTATCCCATTCCACGAATTACTATCCCAAGGGAAATGGTCTTGCTGAATCAAGCAACAAAAACTTGATGACCATCGTTAAAAAGATTATTGGTGATAATAAGAAGTCTTAAGATAGTAAAATCAAATTTTCACTTTGGGCAAATAGAATCACCAAGAAAAGTGCAACGGGAAAGTCTCCTTTTGAATTAGTCTACGGCACGTATGTGACTTTACCGATTCATCTTAAGTTACCAATGTATTAGGTTATACAAGATTAAGGATCAGATCAGGCTGATTATCTGAGCAAGATTCATGAGTTGGTTGAGTTGGATGAAGTCAGAAGAAGGGAAATTGATCAGAATATCAGAAGTCAGGATAAAGTTAAAAGAAATTTTGACAAGTCATCTCGGCCTAGAACTTTTCAGAAGGGAGATACAGTGTTGTTATGGGACAAGCGGAGAGAAAAGCCTAACAAACATGGAAAGTTTGATAGTTTATGGATGGGTCCCTACATCATTCATGACATAGTCGGTGTTAATTCATCTCATTTAAGCGACATGGATGGTGAAAAGCAGACTCTGCTAGTGAACGAGCAACTTCTAAAGTTATTCTTCAGTGACAACATTTGATGCCCATGGGGGCATCTTTGTATCATGGATTTCTAACCTTTACAGTGTTGTTATGGGACAAGCGGAGAGAAAAGCCTGACAAACATGGAAAGTTTGATAGTTTATGGATGGGTCCCTACATCATTCCTGACATAGTCGGTTTTAATTCATCTCATTTAAGCGACATGGATGGTGAAAAGCAGACTCTGCCAGTGAACGAGCAGCTTCTAAAGTTATTCTTCAGTGACAACATCTGATGCCCATGGGGGCATCTTTGTATTATGGATTTCTAACCTTTCCTCTGCATTTTATTTCCTAGCTTAATTTTTTGTATAATAGATTACAACCTGTTATTTCATTTGGTTATATATACATGTGACTTACTTATCTTAGTTTTGTACAGGAACCAGAGATTCTAGGTTTCTTGTATGATTGATTTCCACAGAATTCAGATCAATCACACGTTCCACAGTTGGAGCCAGATGTTACCAATTAAGTTGCACTAAGTTGGATTTCTAAATGAGCCGCCAAAGATGAACAATCACTTGTTCAATTTTCAAGTTCAGAAGTCCTTGCAAGCCTTCCTATGCCCTTTTTAAATTTTTTTTAACATGTTTATACCCCATGGGGAATTATAATAAAATGAGTTAGCATGATGACTTTATGTAACAGGTTTGGTTTCCTAGGACTTTATCATTAATGTATTATTCCAGGGTGTTTTTTCCTTGTTAATTATTTATTATTTTTAAGCGATAAATAATTTCCGAGTTTTTCGCCCAAACCTTCAAAGCTGGAATAATTGCCTTAGTGGTTAAGCCTTAGAAGGTTATTAAAACCTATGTGTCGATGTATATGACCATGCTAATCATTATTTTGAGTCACTATGAACATGTCCCAAGTCCCCCATAGGTTTTTTTTTATTTCCAGACTTTTTTTTATTCGGTTTTACAGGCTTATTTTTAAAAAGTTAAAAGTAAAAGTGTAAAAATGTCATAAAAGTGTGGCTGTTTTTGCCATGGGAGTGCTCATTTTCTAACTCATAGCACCCACTTAACCCCTAGACCCACTTTCGTAAGTTTTCGAGTAACTATTTAATCCCAAATTAATAATTACTCAAAAAACCCAAAAAATGAAATATTTAAAAAAATAAAAGAAAATTGCCAAAAGTGAATTTTATGACATGGCAATTTAATTTGGCAAGTACTCGGGCAAGTGGGACTAGTCAAATGTGTTGCCGCATAATTCGCACCTCGGGAAACGTGGTAGAAATCTTCAAGCCATGGGGTGCGACCTTGGATATGGAGTGCTTGTGTATAAGGGTTGTTGTGGACTCAGTTAAAGTATGGGAGTGTCTCGTTGGTAAGTTGTAAGATTTATTAGACGAGTTGATTAAGGAGTGGGTTAATTCTTGGTTAGTTTTATCAATGTGGTAATGATCTAGATTAACTTAGGGGATGAAAACTCCCAATATACCTGATGGTACGAGGAGTATGTCCAAAACCTTTATTCGATGCAGCTCCCCGCAAGGAATATGTGGGTTGGTTGGAGTCTTTGAGACGTGTTCAACACTATACCAACAAGGGTGTAGCCTAACGGTGTCTCGAGGTCATTGCCCAATTGTTCCCGCTTCCTTTGTGGATTTTGCCACCGCAACGGATCAATTCGAGGCGTTGGATTTTCTCCTGGGGAGATTAATTTGGGAGTGGAAACTAATTAAGCTAGTCACCTGAATTCCTTTCTGATACTACCAACTAATCAGACGAAGCTGCAGTGGAAGTAGAGCATATAGGGATAAAGGCCTTTGTAAGTTTTAAATGTTTTTTGAGCAAAGCTTTCTGATTAGAAAGGTAAATCCAAGAGCCTCTTTCCAGATTTAGTACTTGGGAAAGCAAGGGGGTTTATTTTTTTTAAACTCAACAATGCATGAAGTTCTCTAATTACTACACTACTCAAATCTTTTCCCTTTCAGTACTTCAGTATAGTACAGTAGGTAAGTATTTAGATTACTTTTGCAAATAAAAACTTAAAGAAGCACTGACATAGTGAAAGAAAGCAACAATCTACACTAACAACATAAAAAACACAAAAAATGACATCGACGCAAATCCCCTCAGAGGGTATGGGGACCGGGCTCTGATGAGCCTACTCAAGCCTTATTACAATCTTGCAAAAATGAAATGAAAGTGCACTTTGGTCCTCATACTTTGAATCTAAAGGCTTACAACAACAGAAAAGAAAAGACTTTTGGTGAAAGGCAAACTCAGTTGAGCTCTTAAGGGTTCATTTTCCAGCAAAACGGCCAGAGTTTCCTTATCTTTTTTGTTATACCTGCAAAACGTCAGCAAGCAATCAAATACAAAAGATGCTCAAAGACACTTTAAGAGTGTCTTCGACGAAATTTTAAAAAACAATTCTAAGTCAAACTAGTTAAAGTAAATAACAAAATAACACAAAAAGAATAATTGATTTTGTGGATCTTGGCCGAGTTTTAGGGAAGCCAATGGAAAGCACTCTTATCTTGCGAGATTTAACTTCTCAACTACCAAAAAAAATGAAACTTTTATCTTAGCCTTTAGATCTTAATCAAGAAAGCAGCTAAGAAACAAAAGAATCTATATACTAGATCTAGCTTGCAATATGAAACTTCTTTTATGGAACAACTAGCATCTTTTTGCATTTGCCAAAGGAGCCGATCTAAGTGTGATTTTAACCCTTTAAAAATGATAGATCTAATTTTATTTGCAAATTTAAATAGTAACCAAAGTAGAGAAGGTATAAGGAGAAAGGGAAGAGCAGCTTGGATTTTTGAGCAAAGAAGACTTCGAAGATTTAGACATGTGGGACACCGATGGTTTGATCTTCCGTAAGAAATCTAAAAGAACAGGAGCAAACAAGCTCTTTGCTTCTTCAAATCAGATAATCTGCAACTAGCAACATACTTGCACACAACCCAATGAATCTAGAAATGGAACAAGATAGAAACCAAGACAATATGAGCATAAACAAATGATACATATAAATCTTGAATCTCTAACTTACTGCAAATAAAAGATTAACTAGATCAAACAAGTTTTAGCAATCCTTCTTACAAAATTGATACCAATTCTACTAGTAGGCTAGATTTTCATAAAGCAAGTGCACAAAGACCAAATACATGTTACCTCAAAACCGAGATAATACATCCACTCAATTGATAACATCACACAACATGGACCTCCAAAGCCTCTTTATTTCTCAATATCAAAGTATAGTACAACAATTACAATTCTCAAGCCTTTGCTCAACAAACTCTAACTAGTTTGAATGAGGAGAGAAAAGCTCTATTTATAGCAACAACAGGCCCAGGGGGGCACCACCAACACTAAAGATCAAACTCAGTTGAGCTTTAGTGATCCAAGAAATCGGTGGGGTGGCTTTCTAGTTCAACTGAAGTGTTGGTATGGAGGAGGTGCCACCTCAAATGACGTAGGCAACCTCACTCCACCAACCAAAGCCAACTCACCAAACTCCAATTGCAAGCTATTCCCAACCTCACGCGAGTGGCCTTCAATATGACTTGAGCTCCAAATATGTGGTTGATAACATATGGTATGACGCTTCCTTATAATAGACGATATAAGATGTATCAAGATTATACCCAAAGTCTACATATGATAAGAAATGAGAGGGGGGTCCATTCCTTAGCTAGCGCAACGCCATGCTAGTGATTCCTTTTGAGCCTTGACGTCATCCCTTAATTAAACTCTCCCTACAATAAACTCCAACCCAAGTTTGATGGTATGGTATAGTATTTAACACATATCCAAGGTTTTGATATGATACAAAAATAAAGGGGGGTGCACTCCATAGCTAGCGCAAATCTTCACGACATGCTAGCGTGAGCCATTTGAGCTTGATGTCACCCTCAACAAATGATTCGCTACCCTTTAATCAAACCAAAGTTTGAAGGCCTTGCTTATGTAGTGAGGTCACCATCATGGATGGGGACCACCATGCCCCATCACCATTCAACCATTAAAAATTATTTTTTTGACTTTTTTGAATATTTGTCCCTTTGTCAAAATGATGCACTTTTAGCATTTATTTTAGCACTTAAATGCCACCTTGATGCTCTGTTAGCTAAATAATGCCTTCTGGGATGTTTTAGCTGCCCGAAACATAAAGAAAATGGCCACCAGGGTAAAGATGTTGCTATGAGTGTGAAAACAGGCATCCCCACGACTCCAGACCCACCAATTATTACATTCTGAAGTTTTTTAATTAAACCATTAAAAACTGGCTTAAAAAACAATTTTTTTTTACTAGAATCAGACAAAACTCTAGGGGGACCTAGTACATGTCCATACGACTCAATATTGATTCCTAGCACGCTCATATACTTTGACACGTGAACTTTAATAACCTCCTAAGGCCTAGTTGTCAAGACGACCATTCCATCTTTGGAGGAGCGGTGAAAAACTTGAAAATTATACATCGTTTATTCAACATTGCATAATTGACAAGGGAAAAAACACATTGGAATGATCGGATTGACGTTTAAGTCTTAGGAAGCCAAGTCTTTTACAAAAAGAAAAGGCCGTGTTAGCACATTTATTACAACTTCCCCAAAGGGGTATGAACATGCGGTACAAAAAAAAGGAAGGGCCACGAAAGCCTGAATGGACTTCTGAACTCTGAATTTGAACAAGTATCTGTTCATATTTGGTGGCTCACTGAAAGTCCAACTAGATGCAACCTAGTTGGTAACAAAATGTTTTTGTTTCAGTGAGTTTTTTGAGTTTGGAACTTTTCTCATCAAGAGAGGGCGCAGGTCTCCAAGTGGGGGCTTCAAATCCCAAGAAAGAATAGCAAGTTGATGAGTGGGTTGAGGTTTGGTGATGTGGCTCTCATGCTTTGGGAAAGTTTCCACCCTTCTTGCTTTCATACAACTCATTCCAACTTTAAACCAACTCATTGCCACCTCTATCCAACCCTAGTGCATCCTTGAGGAGATGTGCCCCCCTCTCTTGCTTTGTTTTTCTATTTAAGCAGGCATTCATGCCCCATTAAGGACGGATGATTTGGGCATTGAACCTCTGCTCTTGTATTTTGTAATTTGTTATCATTGTTGAATAAAGTGAAGGCTTTGGAGGCATACCTGTGTAGAGTTCAATGTGTGAATAATCTTTGTGCTTATGTGAGGTATACTTGTATCAGTTTCATGCTTTGTTCGTATATTGTTATAACCGTACTTGGTAGGATAAATTCTAATCAATATGAAGGACTAATCAAAGTTTGTTTACTTGCTTAGTTCTTTATCTTCTTATATGTAAAGTTCAAGAAATTATATGTTTTTTGCTTGCTTGTATGCATATTTTTCTAATATTTTATGTAAGTGATACTGGCTAATAACAAATCGTGCAAAGTTTAGTTCAAGCTGTGCAGGTAGCTCTTTCAAAGACGTGGTGGATCTTGTTTGACTCTCCCACATCTTTGTATCATCAAAGAAAGATATATATCCCTT
This sequence comes from Pseudotsuga menziesii, assembly GCA_001517045.1. Lineage (NCBI taxonomy): Eukaryota > Viridiplantae > Streptophyta > Pinopsida > Pinales > Pinaceae > Pseudotsuga > Pseudotsuga menziesii. Next base: position 143,508 of record LPNX010767532.1, on the reverse strand, counting down.
TTCCTTCCATTGGAAAACTCCATTGACCAAGCTTCTAAGCTTTGGGGGCACTCTTTCTCTCTTCTTTCAGTCACACAAAGGTTTAAATTTCCAGTTACTAGTTCTTTGTGCATAGTAAATCTTTTTAGTATTTTAAATAATATTATACTAATATGATATTTGCATGCATTTAACAGTTTAGATCTGAGTTTGAAAGTTATATTTTTAAGATCTAGACTTAATCAAGTACTTGTTCAAAAATTGCAAAAAAATTATTTTTTGAAGTACTAAATTTTGATATCTTTATTGATTGATTCATCATTTTTAGCATAGCATTGATTGCTGTTTTGTAGCAGAAGTTAATAAAGAGAGAGGCACTCTGGCCAAATTTTGAAGATCCAAGCCATCTGAAGATCCCTCTTCTTACAATTCTTTCTTTGGCCTTTCTTCTAAGGCCCTAATATTGTAAAAACTTGTGTTTCCTATTCTACAAAGGAACACAAGTATTTCTGATTCTAAATCATTGTAAAAAAGAGAAGTAAGTGGGCAACCAAGTGCCCACACCTCATCCCCCCAAGGGAGATTTGCACTTTTTTTTTTAAAAATTCAGTTTTTTTTTAAAATTTTCTTTTAATTTCTCAAGTAAAATTAACCAATCCGGCTGTGTTCTCGGTAACGAGAGTATTGACACTGTGATTTAAAAAACTCATATTTCGTTCTAAAACACTTAAAAATTACAAGGCTTCAGTTCTCGTATGGTCTTGTGACCACTGCATGCCTTTGGTTGGATTGGTGGGACAATCAGAAAGGGATTGAAGTGATTAGTAATTAGTTGAACATTTCAATTTGAAAATCCGACACTTTTTCGATTTTACCAAGTTGTGGGGAAATTTTGCAAGTGAAGCGGGAACCACTAGAAAGTTATCGTGGGGCATCGTTAGGCTACACCCTCGTTTGGTGTAGTGTTGAACACAACCCCACGACTCCATCTAGCCCACAGGTCACTGTGAGAGCCACTCCTTGGTAAATCCAAACATATTCCTCGTACCCCTTGGCTATATCTGGAATACCATTTCCCTTTTAATAATTAGATCTTTACCACATCTCTAATAAAATTGACCAAGGATAAACCCACTCCTTAATTACTCATTTAATAATTTTAAAAGGAAGCAACCGAGACAACTGCAATACTTATCGAGACCTCATTAGCAACCCACATTTATACAAGCACTCCAATAGCACTGGTATTTATTATATCAATTTGTTTTTCTGAGGTTTTAAGTTTATTCATGTGATTGGATGAATGTTGTTTACATGTTAGTGATTTAATTATTCTTGCAAGGTTATCTCAGTTGTATTATTTTATATCATTTGTATCTCCTAGACTAGTTGTTTTATTTTCATAGATTAAAACAGCGTTGGATTATTTTACTAGGGACCATCCCCCTTGGTTTCGCTAGGAGAGAGCCTAGACGGAGGAGTCAAGATCAAGTGACAGCACTTGACTCTTGCTTGCCCCCAAGGTTGCACCCAGTGGCTTGAAGATTTCTGCCACGTGACCCAAGGTGCGAATTAGGCAGAAACATACCTGAAACACTTATTATGGTTTTTCCTCCTTGCCAAGTCTACTTGGGGTTGGGTTGAGGCTCTTTGTGGCCAATTTTTCTCTACAACATCTATTGGAAAGAAACTTTGATGGAACGCAAGAAAGCTATTATTGTTTGGTCATGACCCATTAGTATTGGGAGGATTTCTTGTAGATATGAACCTTACTTCCTTGGGTGTCTAGAATCCTTGTTGCTCCCATTGTTGGCATGTTGAAAACCTGAAACACTTGTTCTAGTTATGCCCCCATGCCAAGTCTGCTTGGGGTTGGTCAAGGCTCTTTGTGGCTAATTTCTCCTTGCAATCATCTACTGGAAAGCAAAGCCCCTAGGAGACTCCTTGCCTCAGAAAGTAAAGTTTCGGTCAGCCTCATTTGTTTGTGTTGAGATTCTTTTCTTTATATGGAAGAAACACAATGAACTTGTTTTTAGCATCAAAGAGCCTTCTCGGGATTTCACATGGTTTGACAACTCATTGATATGTGTGAGTTTGTCTTTGCAGATCATTGTCTAGCTGCAAAAGATCCAAATGGAGATGAATCACTATCAACATATTTTTGCATTATGGGTTGGAACCCCATGTAACAAGAGAAGGGAGCCACTTGGGGCATCTTTTTCTTAATTGGCCCTATACAAGCAACCATAGTGAGGAAAGGAGGGCACCATGTCATAGAGTTGGTCGCTTGGTCAAAGAGAGGCAAGGACAAAGACATGGCTGCCCCTTTACCCCTACACAACCAAATGTCAGATTATTGATGTTGGCCCTAGCCAATTCAAATATGACCAAGCCTCCCAAACCCGGCAATGATGGGTGGCACATGACTGTTGTGGAGTCAATGTCAACTAGGACTGGTTTGGGAGTCAACCCCAAGGACCAGGATAAGCCTCCACTGGATGCCAAGCTCCTACCTACTGTTACATGATTGCTTGGTGTTTATGTTCAGGCCTAGGGCCTTGTGACATTGGTTTTGGCTTCATGGATGCTTTTTCCATAAAATACTACTTTCCAACTTATGTAATTATGGGAGTTATGGTACTTAGCCAACCCGGTATAGATCTCTGCTAGTGCTTGTGGAGGCTGTGTTTGTGATCCTTTTTTGGTATATAAGTGATTTAATTATTTTTACAAAGCAAGCCTTTATTCAAAAGGTGCTAGAAATGTTTTTGGATGTTTCCTCATTGTTTCTCAATGATAGGAGTTTCTCGCCAAAATCAATACGGGGTTTTGTTCTTTGTGCTGGATTCCATATTAACTATGTTGCACAGGGACTTGTCCCCCCTAAAATTTCACCCGTTCCGGCGTTCTGGGCACTTTGGAACTCCTCGTAAACGTCCCCAAATGGTCGGGGGACTCCATTGGGGACTCCGGGACTTTTTTTCTGTACCCTAAACGTATTCCAAAAAATATGGGACTTTTCGGGGACGTCCCCGAAGCCCCTAGACCAATCGGGGATTCCCATGCGTCCCCTTTCTTGTACATAAAAAAAAAGGTTAAAAAATAAAAATAAAATTTTAATTAAAATTTAAAAACTTAGAACCCTACCCTTCATTTATGCTAAGATAGACTCTTCTTTTTGCATATGAATTTCAAGTTTTAAACTTTAAAGATTAAAATATTTATGTGATTACATTTGTAGACTTTAGTCTTTTATGTTTCATGAATGATCTATGTTGCATGGGGACTCGTCCTCCCTAAAATTTCATCCGTTCCCTACGTTTCGGGGACTTTAGAACTCCTCGGAAACGTCCCCAAATGGTCGAGGACTCCATTGGGGACTCGGGGACTTTTTTGCCGTACCCTAAACGCACCCCAAAAAATAAGGGACTTTTCGGTGACGTCCCCGAAGTCCCTAGACCAATCAGGGACTCCCATGCGTCCCCTTTCCTATACATTAAAAAAAAGTTAAAAAATAAAAATAAAATTTTAATTAAAATTTAAAAACTTAGAACCCTACCTTTCATTTATGCTAAAATAAACTCTTCCTTTTGCATATGAATTTCAAGTTTTAAACTTTAAAGACTAAAATATTTATGTGATTACATTTGTAGATTTTAGTCTTTTATGTTTCATGAATGATTCATAACTCTTAACTTTTAAATTGAAATTGAAATTTTTATGTTTTTGAATTTTTTAGTTTTTTTATAAAGTTTACATATCAGATATTTTAATTTCACGGTGCAATCATGTTCCGATTTTTCATTATTATGACTCAGCATGTTTTGATGTTTCAATGTTTCATTGTTTTATAATGAAAATTCATGGAAGCTATTTGAATATTTTGTTGCAAAGATTTTTTATTTTATGATTTATCTGAATGTAAATAATTTTTATTTTTAATTTATATATATATATATCTATATATTATTTTTAAATTTTATATTATATAATTGTCGTCCCCAACCTGCTGTCTCCTGAAAAATTGGGGGTGCGCTCTAGCCATCCCGGAAACTCGTCCCCGCGTCACATGCGTCCTCTCGTCCCTGAGACCAGTGCAACATAGTGAATGATTCATAACTCTTAACTTTTAAATTGAAATTGAAATTTTTATGTTTTTTAATTTTTCAGTTTTTTAATAAAGTTACTTGTCAGAAATTTTAATTTCATGCTGCAATCATGTTCTGATTTTTCAATTTTATGACTCAATATGTTTTGATGTTTCAATGTTTAATTGTTTTATGATAAAAATTCATGAAAAATATCTTATTATTTTGTTGCAAAGATTTTTTATTTTATGATTTATCTCAATATAAATAATTTTAATTATTAATTTTTAATTATATATATATATATATATATATATATATATATTATTTTTAAATTTTATATTATATAATTGTCGTCTCTCCAACCAGCTGTCACCTGAAAATTTTGGACAGCTCTCTAGTCGTCCCAGAAACCCGTCCCCATTTCCCCCTCCCCGAGACCAGTACAACATAGCGTATTAGTATGCCATTGTGCCAAGGACAAAAAAATCTGAGACCCTAAAATATCTCAACCCTTGAGAGTTGCATTGCTGGAATATACATGATACTGTCAACGAAGTACATGCTAGGATCTTACCAATTATCGTCTGATTTAAACGAGCAACCGGTACCGGTCATGTTATGTAGATGAGTGAAATCAAAAGCTATGTCCAACAATTACTGTTGCAGACTATACTTCAAGCATTTTGGAGTTCCGTAGAAGCCCGTGGCTGTGCTTCACACATGGAATGAAGGCATTCAATTTACCTTCAACTCTTTGGCGTCTCCTATGCGCGAAAACCCAATCAGGCATTTGTTGTGTTTTCTGATCGAGTATTTTATCTGCCGAAAATACATTATATTGGCAATACTCAACTTCCTTCTACATGTGTTGAAATAGATTGATATGAATGTTTACTTTAGTTTTTGGTCATAATCACTATTACAGTTTTAGTTAATATCTTGGGATGCTCGTCTTTAGTTTATATCTAACACAGTTGACATATATTCTGTACGCAATGTTCATTTCCATTCAAGCAAGGGCTCAACTAAGACAATCTCAGAACCAAGTAAATTGTAGAAAGACGGTGACGAGTTTATTCAATGAAACTCTGAAGAGAGCACATTGACAGTGTAGCTTGATCTTGGAGGGGATGGAGGCATCTCGCCAATCATCGAGGAATAAATGATCAATTCTCTCATGGACAAGGTTTAGGATAAAATAATCAATAAAAGTAATATATTTGACAAAGGGAAATGATTAAAGAGACAAATGACCAAATTGTTTTCAATAATACGCGTGAATTGACCTTGGAAAACACATAATTGACAGGCAAGACTTGCTATCTTGTTCTGTGGAAAGACTATAATTTAAATCTAGAAAAAGATTGTGGAAAATAATTAAGAAACCATCCATCTTTAAAAGATATAAATTACATTTCATTGATCTAAATATTAATGTCTACCCCTCACCAAAGTTGACCAATGGGACTGTAAAAAGTACAAAGGCGAGTTCACGATTTGGGGTGCCAACTGCTGAGGCATCTCCTAGAGAACTACAGAAAATAAGAGTATAGGAAGTGCCAAAAGGAGATCCAATCAAACATTAGGAAGGCCGGCGGAAAAACTGGCCGAGGATCTGAAAGGGCCAAAGCAAAAAACCTAGAGTGTTGTCCTATATGAGCTGTTCTAATCTCCAAGGCAGTGAAGAAATCGGTGATAAGATTCTTGTCGTCCATTGGTTGGCTGTTCTGAAGTCTGCTACCTGCCTGATATGGTATTGAAGATTTGTTCCTGACGCTTCTTGTAACCAGAGCCATCCAAAAAATATACACCTGTTGTAAGTTGAGTAAGAGGAAAATGTACAAATAGTAAATATACGTAGATGGTAGAAACGCTGCAAAGCATGACAGGAGTAAATGAAGATTACCTATTTCCCTGACATTCATTAGGAGTAATGAAGATTACCTATTTCCTCACATTCATGAAATGTAGTGAATTAACAAGAACAAATGCTTAAAATTCTTATGATTATGAGCCTACTTGTTTAACTTCTTGTCTGAAATGTTTAAGGATGTTATGCCTCGACCCTTTATATCATGTTCTTGATTTGTACTAGAGCGGATTCAATTTCTAATATATACTTCGATCTTTCAGGAGTGGAAGACTACTCACATGAGTGACTTCCTCAATATGTCGAAAAGTTTTATTTCGGACTTCAGACAATCACTTGACACAAAGAGAGTGCCTCTTTATGAGACATTCTTTGATGTCGAACATCGTCCGTAGTCAAAGGAAATCTAGCAGTTACAAGTCAATGATATGGATGTTGCACAACGATATTAATATTTTATGGTCTTTTCAAACAGAAGTTTCCTACTCAATTAACGATTTTAATTGGTATCTTCTCAACAAAAGTACTCTCTCATGCAGTTGTTTCCAAATCCATTAACGATTTTAGAAGATTTTTATTTTAAACAAAATACCTTGTTTGGGAGACATTTTTCAATATGATTAATTAATTCTAATTTTTAAATATTTTAAATAGCCAATGAAATAGCATTAAAAAAATTGTGTATATATAAAAAGGACACTGTTTTTTGAAAATTAAATATTTATTTTGAATATCATCTTCTAAATGAGAAATACTAAAAAAATCTTAATTAAAAAAATATAAATATAATACTTTAGAATTCAATATGCAAAATAAATTTTCTATTAAATATTTTACATATATCTTCTTAGGTATTAGGTATATACTATAGTATAATGTGTATGCCTAGTTCCCTAATGTGATCTTTGTAGGGAAGTACATTGTTAGGGGTTTATCTTATAAGATGCATTTGAATTTTTTGTTTTCTCTTTTTTACTTTTTTCATGTGTATTTACTTTTTTTTTTCCATGTAGTGCATTTCTTAGAGAAACCCATTGAGTACTTTCTTTCATTCAAAAAATGGTACCTAAGATAAACTTGATTTTTTAAGGATCATGACTAAATTAACAATTAACAATTGGCTTATGAAAAGAACAAACATGTCATAAGTAAGATTTAAATTTAGGCAAAAGATAACAACTTTCTTCTCAACCATTCAAACTATAACCAATTAACATGTATGTTCATTTATGATATTAAATAATCGTTATAAATATATACTAGAAGTTTTCTCATTTTAGAGAACTTAAAGTATGTGTATTTCATATAGAGATGTGGATGACAAACAAAAAAGAAAATGGAATATAAAGCTCATGGTAAAGTTTAATTTATTTTGTGTAGTATTATGATTCACATAGAAATGTGGATGATAAACCAAAAAGATAATGGAATATAAAGCATATGATAAAATTTAATTTATTTGATGTAGTGTTGCAACCTAGATATTTGTTTTATTAAAGTGATCCACATGATTGAGGTTTATGTGTTTGTTTATATTTGGTGTATTTCCATTATAAAAGAACAATCCTAGGTAATTGTAGATAATGATTTAAATAACTATATTAAGTTAATATTTATGAATCATATATATAACTATGTATTTATAATATTAAAATATGGTGACATTGACATCTACATTAAGAAATGGTGATGTCATTATTAGCTTATATTAGGGGTAGTTGGCCCAAAATGTAAGTCAATATGTAAGTCAATGGTTGACCATTGATAAAAGGAATAATAGTAATTGTTGGTGTTCATCTTTAATTGGTTATTTTTCCATAACCAATGATTTTACCATGTAGCCACTGGTGCAATCCTACAATGTAACTTTTATGCAAGCAATTCTCGAGTATAATTTGATATTATAAATGTCAATTAGGTCTATCTCCAAGGGTAAAAAGGATTAAGTGTTATACTTATCACTATCCCACATGTGACATGTTCAATCTCCATGAGTCAATTGTTGATTCATTCATGATGACTACATATTAGCAATATCATTTTTACATTTCAAAGTCTTTGTTTCCTAATAGGTTAACTAGTGGTTTTGGTAAGTCTCCTCCTCCTACATTAGAGAGAATTTGAGGTAAAAAATGGGCCTCCTAAGAGATGTACTACAAAAATATAAGATATATTAAAATATTATGAGTTAGGGGTTTTATGGGGTAGGTATATATGACAACTCATCTCCTACACTACTTTTTATGCACAATATAAATAACCATGGTTGAGTTACTTTTCTAAATTGACAATATATAAAATTAATAAAATAACTCTACAATGATGTGACTAAGATTCATTGTAAATTCCCAAAAAATTATTGTTCTTTAGCATTTATTTGTATTGAACTTGTAAATAAAGTTAAACAAAAATGAATTTAATTTATATGCATAACTAACATATTTTTTTCATATAAATATCATTCATGAATTTAATTTATTTTAAAAGTACTAGATTTAATATATATTAGTTTGACATTATGATATTAAATACAATTGAGTGAATATATAATTTAAAATTAAAAAACATGAAAATGACAATATATTATTTTATAAAAAAATGTGAAAATACATTTTTATGAATTATGAGTACTTTACTTGAAAATGACAATAATATTATTTTATGAGAAAGTGAATTGTGAGTACTTTACTTGAAAATAACAATAATATTATTTTATGAGAAAGTGTGAAATGACTTTTATTGTGAGTACTTCACTTTATGACTTAAAATTACTTATACCACTACCTTGGTTAACTATGGGTTTTCAACCACCATAGAAAATGTGACAAATAAGCATTCTTAACTAATGCAATGCCACCTCAACCATGGGGGATGATGTCATCTACTAAAATGTAATTGGTTGATTTTTATAGTACATTTTGGTCTTTTTGAGGCCCATTTTTGACCTCAAATTCTCTCTAATGAACTAATAATTAGTTTTTTTCCTAAAACAAATGTATTAATGAAGTTTGTCTTACATGTCATTATTCTTCATTTGTTGTGTAAGTCAAACAAAGCAAGTATGGATGCCTATTTTGTATTCTTTGAAATTGTATCATATTTTAGTTATTGTTTCTATGATCTTAATTCTTGCTTTTACATCTTTATTTAACTATTTTATATTTTTGTTTATTGTGTCCTTGTCTATAGTAGTGTTTCTATGCTTTTCTTTATTGTGTATATACTAGTGTTTTTATGCCTTTATTGAAAGTTCATACACGCACGAGAAATCTCAACAAACTTCCCCACTTCCGTAAATGGTAGGTCGAGCAAACTACCGGTCGGTCATTCAAACCAGAATATGTCCCAATAGAATTCAACCCAGGTGAATGGGATGAAATTCATCATATAACTCCACCAACAGATCACCATATCCTTAACTATATGGATCCCTATTTTGTATTATTTGAAATTGTATCTATTTTGTTTATTGCTTTTGTAAACTCAAATCTTACTTTTACATTTTTGTTTAACTATTTTGAATTTTTGTTTATTGTGTTTTTATCTATATTATTACTTCTATGCTTTTTTTATTGTATCACTTAATCTAATTTTTCAATTTAAAATAAATAAAACTATTGAGGTTTGTCATATTCATTTTGTTAATAAATTGAAGAGTTACAAGCAATAGTTAATTAAATAACTTATGTTTTTAATGAAGGTTTCACTTCAAATGGTTTTGTATATATGTAAAAGAATGAAGCTCTTAAAAATGCCTAAAGTCAAATGTAAACAAATGCCAAATAAACAAAATAAACATGATAAATATTGAATGAAATGTTAAACTAGTCAACTTATAAGGTGTGAATCTTATTTACTAATTTAATAATAATATATATGGTAATTATTGTAAAAATTATTAAATGCCAAGATGCATATCATTAAACAACTTTGTTAAGTTTGAGTTTTTGAATTTGAAATATTGTGGGTTGGTTTTGGGTAGTCTTTTTTAATTTTTCATCATTTTATTATGAATATTTTTTTCCAAGGAAACCCTTGGACATTCCTCGTATTTCATAAATGATATCCAATCTAAACTTGTTATCACTGATCACAATGCCCAACTCTGTAAGGATGTTGAATGAGGCACATAATAAAGGCATCCAAACTAGTAGTTGACCAAAATACCTTTAACATGTATCTTTAATTTTTCATCATTTTATTATGAATATTTTTTTCCAAGGAAACCCTTGGACATTCCTCGTATTTCATAAATGATATCCAATCTAAACTTGTTATCACTGATCACAATGCCCAACTCTGTAAGGATGTTGAATGAGGCACATAATAAAGGCATCCAAACTGGTAGTTGACCAAAATACCTTTAACATGTATCTTAAAGCACTCAACCACTTGAGCCATCCCACTAGGCTAGAATTCCATAATGAATATATGATGTCCATGGATTGAATAACCACCACCAATTAGAGAAAAATACTACGCTTATCTTGCTCAAAATATTTTAGGCTCCATATTTGTCCTTAATGTAATTCTCTCGTTGTATAACAACATTCAATATCCTCTCATTAGATTTATGGTTGTGGAAGTTCCTTCTTAGGTTAGAGGGAATTGATTGGCGGCCATGTTACTCCATGAAGTTATTAGACTAGGCTTGAGTGTTGAATGGATTCAAGGGATTAACATTTATAGATTGAATTGCCTTAATTGCTTAAAAATTGGTCCAAGATTAATGTTGACATCCATATTGGAGTTCAATTTCCATGGAAGATAATGGTGAGCATATGAAGAGATAGGGGACATAGTAAGGTAGCTTATTATAAGGAGCAAGATGGTGGAGAAATGTAGAGCCATGTGGACATAAATGAGCAAAGAATGGTGAGGGGATGGTGTTTCTTGAGTGTAATAAAGGGAGACAATAAATGAGCAAAGGAGCATGGAGTCCCATCTAGTTCAATTTGTACACAATATTAGCTAGAGGTACAAGCCATCAAAATAGTAGAGGTAAATACAAGGAAACAAAATCCTCCTTGGCGTAAGGGGAAGTCATGATTATGGAGGGAGGGCATGAATGTGATGTATGCAAGTGCAAATAACCTTAGATGGTGCATCCTTCTACCTCGTTGATTCCTCCAAGATAGGAAACTCAACTACCATGGTTCTAGTTCTTTTGGATATGATCCCTATTTTAGCGAGCCATACTAAGATTTGGTTGGTATTCCTTCTCAAGTGGTTGAATTTGTAATCCTTAAAATTCACTAGAAAAAAGATTGATCCATGAAATGTAACTAGCGATCTCCTATGACAAGCTATTATTTTTCTTGTTAGTGTGATTAAGAAGCAACTTGGATCCTAGCTCAAGGGGAAGGAAATAGTGAGGTATGATGTTGCTTGAGATTAAGAAAGGGGAGCAGTAAATGAGCAAAGGGACATGAAAGCATATAGATCAAATTGTACAATATGATAGCTACAGGAGATACTAGCCATGAAAAGGGATCTAGAAAGGCTACAAAGTATTTCAAGTGATACTAGGAAATGAAGACCCTTGTGGGGTAAGGGGAAGTCATGATTTCCAAGGAAAAAAATGGAAAGGCACGATTTGTTAAGGAGGATTAGAATTTCATAAACGCAGGAGAAAATAACCTTACATGATGCATTCATCCAATTAATTGGATTCTCCAAGACAAGAAACTAAACTCTCATGGTTTTAGTCATTTTGGATATAATGCCTCTATTAGGGAGCCAAACTTTGAGTTGATTGTTACTCCTCATCACATTGTCAAATTTGTATTCCTCAACATTTGCTAGAGCAAAGCTTGATTCATTACATGTGACTAACAATCCCTTATAAGTGATGGATTTTCTTGTTAAGGTGATTAATAAGCAACTTGGATTCCCCTTTAATAATAAATTTATTTATGCCCTTATTTAGGAATTATCAAAGTCTACCCCTAAGAGATAGAATTTCGACATGGTTATTTGATTGGGTCCTAGGAAGTCATAAAGATTATAGTTATGTTTCCTTCATGGTTTTAAGAACTCTCCTACTCCCATTTGGCTTAGATTTCCTTTGGAGACATCATCAAAGTTTAATTTAATTCATCCTTGTGGAGGGGGATAGTAACCATGAAAGTTGGAATCTTTCTTGTTTTTTCAACCTATAGTAAGATCACATTAATATGTGATTATAAGGACCACATCTTTTTAATATGTATGATTACTTACAATATGCCAAAGTACCTTTTTAAGGTATGCATAACTAAATATTTACATCATGAGGTGTCAAAATGTATTATTTATTTTATAAATGAAGCATCAAATTGACTATATAAGTAATGTAAGATCATAATGTTTCCTAACGTATTTTCTTTCTGTTACACTTGCGTGTTTGCTTATTATTAAATTTCACTTAATGATTGAATGGATTAAATTTTTCTTAATGATTGAATGGATGTTCAACAATTCACAACATTGCAAATTTCCGCATTGCTTGTGCCACGGGGAGATCATAAATGAAGTGCCAAAATGGGATATTATATCAATGATGTATGATCTCTAATGTTCCCTAAAATGTTTGTTTTGAGTCGTAATTGCATGCTTATTTTCCATTGAATCAATTAATGATTGAATGAATGTTTGAGAACTCACAATTGTGCAAATTTCCACATTGTAAGTGTCAAAGGAAGAAATTGTAATGACAAAATTTTATCCCAATGTGCATAACACCCAATGATGATGTACTTTGCAATTGGTTCTAACTAAGGAGATAGGTTGGTGATCACACTTATTTATTTGCTTCTTTACATGGCCGTTTAGAATCCTGAGGTTTTGTTTTGGTGAACTCCTTAGTAAGTTGAGCACAATATTTATCACTTTCATCTTATTCCTTACCTCCATGATTATTTTATCATTGTAGGTGCTTGGTTGACCTAGTCATATTTTATTTTTCACATTGAATCACTCAAGAGCATGCAATTCATCTTTATCACAATAAATTTTGGTATTATTACAAGACACAAATAGTGTTAAAATATTATAACTTCGGAAGATATTCTATTGTACTTGTATTGTATTCTTTCTTTAGGGATGTTATTCCTCCATTCGAAGATGTCCTTGATGTAATTGGTCATGTAAAAGTCACGAGATAAAACCTTCGTTGTAAGTCGGGGCAATAGTATCCACAAAAGTAATATATAAAATGTATTTTGAGTCTTCCTAGGTAGGTTGGCCCTAATTAGAGAACCTGGTCGACCTAGTTAGTTAGTTGAGTCACTCACATGATGAATATAAATAGGTGAGGCTCCTCTCTCATTGTGACACACCTTACACTCGAGCATTGCACAAGAGAGCGAGAGAGAGAGAGAGTATGCCGTGGAAGAGGAGCAACTATTCTTGTTGCGGTTTTACACTATACTTGGTCGAATTCTATATAGAGGAAGTTTTGTTGGGTTTTCTCCCCCATGAGGGTTTCTCAGGATAAATCTATGTGTTCTTTTGTGTTGTTCTGCTTGTCTTTTTTCAATGATCCTTTGCTTATGGTTATGATGTTATGATGATAAATGCCTTTAGATATTGTATAACCATTAAAAATATAACATGGCGTGAGAGCCACCCTGAAAGAAGTCTTTATGCAGCCGAAACATTGCTACAACTGCAGCTACTGGAGATTAGGGTTTCATGTCGAAAAAACCCTAGAAGGAAAACTCTAGTCATCTTGGCATTTTCGCTATAACCCAAGATTTGCGAAGGATCGAGAGATGAAGCTTTTAGAGGTCGAAGATGAAATCTTGTTGTACCTTGTGTGCGGGTTTTAGACCCAAATTTGCTATAATTTAGGAGATATGATCCCTCCAACTCATGGTTTCAGCCTCTCCCAAAATACATTCATAAACAAGTGGCCTAGGAATAATTGCTATATCTTGGGCTAAGAAGGTCCAAATGAAATTTCACAAGATGCTACAGATAGGGCACAGAGTTTAGTTTCATTGGTCTGAGTTTCAGATCCCAAAGGTGAAACAGTGACACGTGGCAGTCCATACAAATTTGTTATGTTGAATAGTCATAAGCTAAGGCACCTTGGGAAACTTCACATAAGTCCCACTTGGTGAATCCAATTCTACTCTAACTTGTGGGTTTGGAAAGAAGACATACCAAGATACCTAAGGACGAAGTTTCAGACCTTGAGGAGCATAAAATTCAGAGCTATAGCAGAAACAAGATCAGTCAATTTTGTAGAAGAAACTGGAGAAATACTAGGGCTTCCTGTTCTGGGCTCTTCCCTCCATCGATCAGTCGAAGAAGGAGGACTATCAAACTCACCCTAGGAGGGCGCATATGTATATGTAAGAAGTTTCTCATTTTGTGGATTCTCAATTTTTTACGGAACACTATTGTTAGGGAAAACTAGGGCATCAAATATTTTGCAGTTATGTCCACAATTTTGGAAAAATAAGTATGTTGCTCAGCTCGGCTTGAGGAGGTGTATCTTTCCATCCAATAGGATCTGAAGGATACCTAAGTTGAAAAATTAGGGTTTCTCGATCAAACCCTAGGGCCACCAAAAGCAGTCTTCCAGAAGAGCTTTCAAGCAAGCATCAAGTTGAAGCAATCTCATTGGTAAGTTCTATCCTCTCTATTTCCATTTAAGGTTCTCAATTTTATCATGATGACAAACAGTACCAAGCTTGAGGAAAAGGTTGAAGGAGTCGAGAACTCTCGACCATGGAAGTATAGAGTGCTTCTCATACTTGAAGAAGCATGACTTGGAGAACTATGTCAAAGAAGAAGCTACAGATATAGAGGGAGATGAAGACAAAGCACAAGGACTTAATCAAAGCCAAGAGGATTATTTCCGTCTCCATTGGATCTCACATGTATCATCCTTGAAGACTCCCAAGGATATGTTCGATGCAATGAGCAACTTGTACGAAGGAAATAACATCAACAGGAAGATGACCTTGAGAACGCAACTCAAGGATGTGAAGATGTAGATATCAGAAAGCATCCAATCTTAGTTCGCAAAGACCTCTTAGATTAAGAAGAAACTAGAAGGCATTGGAAACAATGTCGAAGAAGTAGAAGTGGAGATTACAACCTTGAATGGTCTCCCAATTTCATGGGAATCTTTCATTCAAGAGATTTGTTATAGAAGGAAGCTCGCATGTGGAGTAATGCACATAAAAAGAATCTCAATTGATATCAAAAGAAGAAGAGATGGATGAATATGACAATC
>LPNX010767532.1:73124-128181 GCA_001517045.1 Pseudotsuga menziesii | reverse complement strand
AAATTCTATTGGTTCTTGAATTCCAACTCACAAAAACTTATTTTGGCACGTTTTCTTATAAGGCCCATTTTAGACCCCAAATTTCCTCTAATGAATCCCTAATAACTCATGCCAAGAAGGAAGAACATTCCCCCAAATAATAAAAGGATTTTAGAAGGACATCTCACAACTTAGATGTTCAGATGTGATGAGAAAGGATACTGTGAAAGAATGTCCTAAGAAGGAAGAATGGAAGGATGATATGATCAAGAAGTACCAGTCGATCATACAAAATGATGTTTGGATATGAGTTCGAGACATGAAGGGAAGCTTTGTGATCAAGTATCCAGCAAATTGAAGTGTCAAAAGATACAAAGCAAGGTCCATGGTTTCTATCAGAAAGAAAGAGTTAATTATGGAAAGACACTGCTCTAGGGGCTAGACATGTCTCTTCAGTGGCGGATATTACACTAGACAGTTGGTGCAATCAAAATAAAAGAACAGATCGAGCAACCTATAGGGTTTGGGACTCTCTACAAAGAACCACCAATGCATAGAAGGATTTGTACAAGCTTAATAGGCACCCATGGGATAGCACATACAGTTATATGAGGAGCTTGAGAGTGATGGAGATCCAAACCTTTACCACAAGGTTGAGGATAGAGGCCTACAAAGGACAAGAAGGTCAAGAGAAAACTTGCAACAAATTTTGAGATGGAGGATCTTGATGTCTGGTGACTTTGACAGGTGACATAGATGGATACAAAGAAGATTAGTAGTAGAGGAGGCTACCTGTCACTCCAATGTCCTAATGCAAAGAATACAATATGTAGAGAGAAGATGGTTCTCCACCTCAAAGAGAGTGACTACAGTAGATCTCAAAGTTCGAGAATATTAACATAGAGGAATGATGGAATCCAGAGAATATTTTCCTTATACAAGTAAAATGTGCAGAGCAAATGGTGTGGTATAGTAAAGGGTACAATTGAGTATGGTCTCATATTTGCGAGAGACCAGAGAATCCTCTTGCAGAGATATGATGACTTTGATTGGGTTGTAGTGCTACAAACAGAAAGATCACTCCAACATGTTGCAGAAAGTGAACAAGTGTTTCTCTTGGTGCAGCCAAGGATGAATATATTGCAGTTGAGAAGAAAGCAAGGGGAGATTCCTCAAGAGATGAGGAATATGATCCAGAAGAATTCTACTGATGAAGATGAAGATCATACTCTTATCCATTTCAGCATTGGATAAGAAGGGATGCATTGGTAGGACAGAGATTCAACACCAATACACAGTTCTATGTGATATGTGGTGTAAAAAGACTTTCTCACTATTTCCGCATGAACAAGATAGGAACAGGTCCTCCGAATCAGACTATGAATTTGAACACATTGGTAGAGACTCCATTATTCAAGAAGACAAAGATCAAGATGGAGTCTACCAAACAAACAAAGATAAGTATTTGAATTGTCATTTCCTATATATCTAGTTGTTCAGTTATGTATATAGATATGTTCCTAGATTTAGGAAGTGTATTATGCATGTTAGAGTGTTTGAAAAAATTACTGCTAATATGCATATGATGGATAAGTGGCTTATGGTGTTGTATAACATTACATTGCTACTTATCTAGAATGAAACCTCTTTGCTGACATAATGTCTTGGTAGAAATGGAAGGCATCTAGAAAGTTACCATATGTATACGGGATATGGATGAATGTTGTATTATTGGAAATAGTTGTATAATTATATAACACATATCTTGATGCATAAGAATTTTTCATTATGAATATGTTATGAAATGTTTCTAATCATACAACTATATTTGACTTGTAGGAAGGATTGTATGCAAACACCTACAAGAGAAGAAATGATGAAGTTGTGGATGTACGATGAAGTCGCATATGTACAAGAGAAGAAATGATGAAGTTGTGGATGTACGATGAAGTCGCATATGTACAAGAGAAGAAATGATGAAGTTGTGGATGTACGATCCAGTTGCGGATGTACAAAAGAATGATGCAGTTGCATATGCACAAAAGAAGAATGATGCAAGTTATGGATGTACAATGCAGTTGCAATATACAAGAGGAGAATGGTAAAGAACAAGTTCAGAAGGGAGCTATAAAGCTCAAGTATGTTCGTACAAAGGAACATGTGGCAGATGTGTTGACTAAGCCTCTGTCTCGCGTAAAGTTTGAATACTTTCGATACAAGCTTGCCGTAGTTCGAAAGGACCTCCCTCAAAAGAGGGAGTGAAGAAGATGGTAGAAGGTTGCAGTGGTGTGGTAGCTCAACCTAGGGTAGGGTAAGTCTGGCTAGGATTGGTGGCATAAAAGGGTTAGTAAGTTATATGAGGCTTGTTGATCCTAGGGGGATTAGTATGTTTGGATAGGCTTGTTTATCCCAAAAGGGTTAGTAAGCTAGACAAGGTTTGTTGGTCCCTGGGGAGATCCATTTGTCTAACTAGGCTTGTTGACTCGAAAGGGTTAGTAGGTTAGACAAAATGCCCGGATGGATCTACCAGAGAACCCACTGAGGTGTTTCTCCAAGATGATCAGAGAGCAAGAAGTGATTTGGGAATGTCTGGCTAGACTTGTTGGCCCAGAAGGGTTAGTAAGCTACACAAGGCTTGTTTGGTCCCCAGGGGGATCAATCTGTCTAACTAGGCTTGTCGACCCAAAAGGGTTAGTGAGTCAAACAAGATGTTGATGTATTGGTTTCAGTGTTTTCATACCGATGTTGATGAGGCAAGTTCAGCGTTTTCATACTGATGTTGATGTGGAAAACTGAAGATATGGCTGGTTCAGTATTTCTATACTGATGTTGATAAGACAATTTCATTATTTCTATACAGATGATGATGAGGTAGTTTTAGTATTTCTATATTGATATTGATGATAATGTTGCTTAGCATTTGTATGTTGATGTTGATGCCATGTGGTTGTGGTCCCAACACCTTGTGTTGATGATGCTAATGTGGTTGTGGTCCCAGCACCCTGCTAATAATGTTGATGTGGTTGAAGTCACAACACTTTGTGATGATGATGATGTTGTTGTTTCAACATTCTTACGTTGATGATGATGATGATGTTCCAACATCCCTATGTTGATGATGCAAATGATGATCTAGTATTTATTGATGATGTTGCTTTAGCACTAACATGCTAATGATGTTATCCTTGTTTCAGTATTTACATACTGATGTTGCAGATGATGTTTCGGTATTCACATACTGATATGGAAGAATATGATTCAATATCCACATATTGATATTGCAGAAGATGATTCAATATCCACATATTGATATTGCAAAAGATGATTCAGTATCTGCATGTTGATGTTGTAGAAGATGATCCAGTACACACATAAGATGATTCAGTATCCACGTATTGATATTGCAGAAGATGATTCGGTATCCAAATACTGATGTTGCAGAAGATGATTCAATACACATAGAAGATGATTCAGTATCCACATACTGATGTTGCAAAATATGATCTAGTACTCATAGAAGATGATTTAGTATTTACATGTTGAGGTTGCTGAAGATGATACAGTATTCTCAAACTAAGATTGATGATGAAGATGCATGATGTTCCAAAACTCCCTATGACATATAGAGATTCACTAGTGAATTGTACAATTGTGATGATGGTTGTTGTTGATGTAGAATACCTTCCTAGTTAAGAGGGAGTGTTAAAATATTATAACTTTGGAAGGTATTATATTGTACTTTTATTGTATCGGAGATGTCCTTGGTCTAATTGGTCATGTAGAAGTCATGAGGTAAAACCTTCATTGTAAGTCGGGGAAATAGTACCCACAAAAGTAATATATAAAATATATTTTGAGTTTTTCTAGGTAGGTCGACCCTAATTAGAGAACTTGGATGACCTAGTTAGTTAGTTGAGTCACTCACCTGACGAATATAAATAGGTGAGCTGCCTCTCTCATTGTAACACACCTTACACTCAAGTATTGTGCAAGAGAGAGAGAGAGAGAGAGAGAGTATATTGTGGAAGAGGAGCAGATATTTTTGTTGCTGGGGGTTTATACTGGACTTGGTTGAATTCTATATAGAGGAATTTTTGTTGGATTTTCTCCCCCACGAGGGTTTCCCAGGATAAATCTCTATGTTCTTTTGTGTTGTTATGTTTGTCTCTCTGTGTTTTTTTGTGTTGTTGTGCTTGTCTTTCTTTCAATGATCCTTTGCTTAGGGTTATGATGTTATGATACTAAATGTATTTAGATATTGTATAACTATTAAAAATATACAAATATCCGTTTTGTGGGGGTTACACTCTCCAATAAAGATTTAGCAATCTAAAAAAATAGTCTGTAAATTTTTTGTCTTTTGAGATCCCTTATGTTACACCCCATGGAGAATGACCTTTCTTCCTACAAGTTCCCTTTATAATTAGAGAAATAAAGCCCTTTGAAATTTTTTAATTCAGGTTGAATCCAAAGTAATTCCACATTCAAAGTTGTCTAAATGATCATTCTTTGTAATCAATAAATGCACTTACATTGTCAAACCTCAATACTTCAAGGAACTTGGCTTTGACTCATGGTAATAGTTTACAACCCTTCACTTATAACAACTTTAGCATTGTTATTGAGAAACAATGATCCTTGGAGCTTGGGGGGTTGCCCCCCCCCAAGAGTGTTCAGTGGCTTGGCTCCGATGAATAGAAGGATTGTAAGAAGCCTAGAATCCTGGAGTCCCCCACCTATTGGATTGTTGAATTTTGATGGAATGTCAAAGGCAATCCTAGTTAGGCGGGGTTTGGAGGAGTCATTCGGGACCACACGAGGAATGTTGTTTGGATCTACTGGGGATCCATAGGAAAGGAAACTAACAATGTGGCAGAGCTGGAAGGTCTTCTTCAGAGCCAGCCTATCACTATCACCAAGAGGTTTTTCTCCATTATTTTGGAAGGAGACTCGACCATGATCTTGAAAATAGCATAAAAAATTCAAAATGGTAAGAAGGTGACCAAGGTGTTGGACCACTAGAGGTTAGAACTCATGATAGAAAAGTTGGCTTCAAGATTGACCCAAGGCTACGGGATTTCTTTCAATCATGTGAGAAGATCTGGTAATAAGGTGGCAGAATTTTTAGCCAACGTTGGGGTTAATTAGAGGGACATACTATGGGAAGGCATGATGGATAGACTAGCCAATCCGGAATTGTAAAGGAAATGCATCCATCTGATTCAGTAGGATTTCCTAACCCCAAATGCGGGTGATCTATGTGAGCAACATGGCATTGGGTGGGAGCTAGGTGGAGGACCCAGTCTAATGTGTGGGAACGACTGGTAATCATTTGGATGTGTGGGAAGGACTGGTAATCATTTGGCACATGGGCATTAGGGAGATTGGATTGGAAAGGTAATGTGTACAGCCTTTGCTTGGGGAGGAGTAGGGGGGCAGGATAGATCCAAGCAAGCAATTAAGCAAGCGATACGAGCTACATATGGAAATTGAATGCATCCATTATGGAAACAACGGGGAAGGATGATGGTGATTGGCGACAAAGGTGGCTTGGCCCTCGTTTAAATTTGGAAAGACTATGTTGGGAAATTTGTGCATTATCGGGATCTATTTGTATGGTTTACTTTGGTCGGGGGATTGTGTTAATTGGAAACATGGAGGGTGGCGAAACGGGCTAGGGAGACTCTGGAAGGAATTTGGTCGTTGTGAAGAGGACAAGTGTTGATAGCATGGAGCCGAAGGGATCGGCTGGAGATTTAGGGGTGATGGGAAGAAGGAGGGTGAGTCATGAACAACTTCGAGCGGCCCAAACTACATGGAAATACCAGACCTCCATCCCTCATTCCTTTCGCGCGGACTTGGAGCTGCTGGAGGAAGGAGTCTGGCGGGAGGTGGAAGAGAATGCTCTGTCCTTGGAGGAGGCAGCGTTGGAGAGTTGGATTCAAGACCTTGGATCCTCGCAAGGGAGGAAGGGGTTGTTGAAGCGGACCATGACTGTATATCGGGTGAATCTTTTTTGGACGAGGTCCTATTGGAAAGGGAAGAAAAGGAGAAAGTGGACGAGGTTTTAGTGGCGTTCTAGAAGGATATCTATGTAAACACCCTTCTGCTTCACATGAAGATTGACATGGTCAAGAAAGAGCTAGGAATTTCGTTTCTGCCCTAGATGGGGGTGGGTGTCCCTTTGGTTAGAGTGGAGCGAGCACCTCGCTAACATTCAATGGGAGGTCATGGTGGCATTGGTTTGAATGCTAACCAAGCGGACTTTTAGGTTCCTTAATTGTGTATAAATAGAAGCTCTAATACTATGAAGAAATAGATCCTTGATGCTAAGAACAAGCACATGATGTAGATCTAGCTACAAGATAATTCTCACAAGCATGCACAAGGAAACTAGAGAGAAGATTAATGAGATTGAATGCAAGAGAAGAATAATAATTGATTATTGATTATTCGTTGATAATGAATATTACATTGTTAATACATCCTTATAAAGGAAAATTGAGTTGCTAGAAGAAAACTCATGCTAGCTCATAAAGTTGACTTACTAAAATATGATAAATCCCCATTGGTGACTAAAGCACTTTCCATATCTATCAAGAACCTCACGAATTGGCTAAATCGTGAGTGAGTTGTCACGAGTGATGGAAAAACATGCTAATCATGGAATTTGGAGAGAAAATCATGGAGGATGGGTTGGCAACAAAAGATAGTAGTTTCCTAGTTGACTAGCTTTACCTTATCCACTGAAAGGAAGGAATAATGCGGGATAAAGACACAATCTGCAGGAAGGTGCAATTACTAAATATGGCAGTCAATAAAGTAGGCAAGATCTAACCAGAATTAGGATAAAGGCACTTATGGGGTATATATGGCAAGTGTTTACCAAGTAGTGCAAGTGGATGCCAACTATCTAGGCTAGTGGATAGGAAATTAATAAAAATGATTAAATATTGTTATCCTAAGTTTGGAGTGGGTTTATAATATTCCAACACCCCCATTTTAAGTGTGACTTTATGATGGAGTTATCTGAAAAATTAGAAATATAGATGCATATATAGGGCCCAACAACAAGGCTATGGTCACCCTTTACAATTATTCATGTCTAGAAAAGTGAGGAAAGAGGAAAAACCACATGGGAAAAATCCTCCCTCAAGAAAGGACAAGGAAACAAATTGAACATGTCTTCAACATATATTTCTCTTCGCTTGAATGAGTTGACTAAACTGCTACTGATAGAATAATTTGATGAAGAAATTGTGAACTCTATGGTCATGCGCTAAAGTGTAGTATCTGCAAGAGAGAAGAGGATATACTCATTGGAGCTCATCATCTGATGAAAGAGGAGCGTTATTTGAATGCCTCTTGCTTCTATCATACTCTGATCTGCAAACACAATCTTAAAAGGAAAACAAATATGTGCATACTCCTTCCCAAAGAGTAGAAAAATCAACACAATTAGTTCCTTGTATAGCTGCAAAATGGTGAGATGACCCATGTATCTTCTTTTCAATCTGCAGTAGCGCCTACTCAATTCTGAAATGAGGCTTAAATGACTTTGAAATATCAGAAATATTATCATGTGGAACAACAAAGACCAAAGGTTTAGTGTCTCCATGAGAATATAGTGCTAGAGTAGGAAAAGGTTGAGCAACTGCGAAAAACTAATGAGTGTCAAACTATGAATGATGGATGGACTTGAGATCTGAACCATAAGTGTTTAGAACATATCCAAACATGTTAAATATAATTCCAATGATTACTAAGGTCATGGATAACCAACTAGTGAAAAATAGACAAGACTTGAAACCATTTGATATAAGTAACACTGCATAGGAAACCAATAAGGAATCAACTAGTGAACTTGGGGTTTGCATAGTCTTAGGAGTATTCAGAGGTATGGTAGATGGTATGTATGATGTCATAACATGCATATCAGCCTGCAAATATGCTTCTAAATCTAAATTATTGTTATTTGAATGAAGTGAGGAAGAGTTGCTTAAAGACAAGTCAAGATCTAGTGAAAAATCACAGGTATTGGGAGATGGATCTAGTAGACTGATAGGTGGATTATTCAATAAAGAAACTGAGATTTTAGATTATGATATATAATAAAGTGAATATATATCATATATATGACGAAGGGATTTAACTATGGCACTCAAGGCATAGTTCATATTACCTTGGAACTGTGCACTATGACAATTTTTTGAGGATTCAGCAAGCTTCTCTATCTCATATGGAACTTCGATGTTATGCTTCTCAAGCAATTGAGACATGATGTCCAGCTTCTTCTTGAAAAATTTCTTCTCAAGATGAAAGCCCTTGATGCAATAATAACACTTGGATGTGCTCTCTTTCTTCTTAACTTTATTCATTGAACCTTCATCAGTAGGCTTCGAACTTTCATCTTCATTATCTGACTTTGACTTTTTCTCTTTCACTATTTGCTTCTCTAATTTTGACTTGGCATTCTTACTTCCTTGAACTATGATATCATGATCCTTGCCCTTGGAGATTCTAAGATCACCCATATGGATCAATTTATCTTGCTCCTTTGTCAGTGAATCAAATAATGTACTCAAAGAAGGCATTTTCCAATTCGAAATAGCAAACCTAGTAGCATGAAAAGTAGACACAAAAAATGAGTATTCAGGACCCAATTTTGATAGGATGGAAAGAATCAATTGATCTTCCTTCTTCTCAATCCCACATTTCTTGAGAAATAGAACAAGTGGCTTTAGTTTGGTGAAGAATCCTTCAATGGATTTGAAACTGCTTGGACTCAATGAGAATAACGCATTCTCCAACTGATGTGCGCTTATCTCATCTTGTACTCCAAAGAGAGACTCGAGTTTGGTCCATACTTGGTTTGGAGTGGTCAAACCATCTAGATGAAAGAGTAGATTAAGAGAAATAGAGAGTCAAAGCAATCCATAGGCTTCATCCAACCTATTATGCCACTTAGTTTTCTCAACAACAACATTATGCTCATTCTCTAAATCCAAAGGAACTCTATATAGTCCCTTACTACACAATAGAATGCGAATTTCGGCTTTCCATTCATGATAGTTGAAGGGATTCAGGATCATAGTTGAAGAGGAATCCATGATAAGAAGTTGATGCACTCAAGAAGATACTCTCTACAACCTATACAAATATAAACTAGGAGAAAAAATTGTAAGCTCAATTCAAGCTCTTCTTCAGTGAGGAATAGGAGTCTGGATGTGTGTTGATGTAGAGAACTGATAGCTCATCAACTTTGTAGAACTTAAGCAACCTTGCACTCTGATACCATGTAGAAATAGCAGCTATGATACTATGAAGAAATAGATCCTTGATGCTAAGAAGAAGCACATGATGTAGATCTAGCTACAAGATAATTCTCACAAGCATGCACAACGAGAATAGAGAGAAGAATAATGAGATTGAATATAAGAGAATAATAGTAATTGACTATTGATTAAATGAATTGATTATTCATTAATAATGAATATTACATTGTTAATACATCCTTATAAAGGAAAATTGAGTTGCTAGAAGACAACTCATGCTAGCTCATAAAGATGACTTACTAAAATATGATAAATCCCCATAGGTGACTAAAGCACTTTCCAAATCTATCAAGGACCTCACGAATTGGATGAATCATGAGTGAGTTGTCATGAGTGATGGGAAAATATGATAATCATGGAATATGGAGAGAAAATCATGGAGGATGGGTTGGCAACAAAAGATAGCAGTTTCCTAGTTGACTAGCTTTACCTTATCCACTGAAAGGCGTGAATAATGCAGGATAAAGACAGAATCTGCGAGAAGGCGCAGTTACTAAATCTGGTAGTCAATAAAGTAGGAAGGATTTAACCATAATTAGAATAAATGCCCACTTGGGGTATATATGGAATATGTTGACCAAGTGGTGCAAGTCGATGTCAACTATCTAGGCTAGTGGATAGGAAATTAATAAAAAAATATTAAATATTGTTATCCTAAGAATGAAGTGGATTTATAATATTCCAACAAATTGGTCATGTTTTAGTTGTTTTTTGTGTGGTCTTTTTTTTTGGTGTGTCAAATAGTTGTCTAAGTTCAGTGATAAGGTTTTCTATGTTCGGAAGTCCAAGTTATGATTGGAGTAAGCGGTTGATAACAAGCATTGCTTTTAGTTTTGGGTTGGGAACCCTCTGTTTTTCTCTGGGTCTAGTGTTGTGTGTCTTAATGTCTGCATGAACCCTATTTTCTCTTTCGGGAGAGGGTTCTAAGGGATTTCCATTTCTAATTTGTATGTATGGGTAAAAGATGGGAACATACAGATGTGAAGGTCATGCAAACTGCTAATTTTTGTACTATTTACTGTATATTCTATTAATATTTCGACTTATTTACAAAACAAAACAAAAAACAACTTTAACATCTTTTTTAAGGATAATGAATTATCAAAACAATTTTTACGTAGTTAAGATTGGTTGGGTCAAAATCATGTATAATGTTAACAAGTGCCACAGTAGTGTCCATCTCATGGTTAATGAATTTGAAAATGTGAAGCATTTGTTTAACAAATATGTTTGTCTTATTGGAGTTTGTGGGCTTTCAAAGTTATGCAAACATATCATAACTTGAGAGCGCTATCATTTACATTCATTAACAAAATTGTGCAAAACAAATTTCGGAATAGTAGTTTTCATTTGCAACTTTAGATTAGCAAGGGTAATTGCAATTTTCTTATGATTATTTTATATTCTCTTGAAATTAATTAGGGGGATGCTGGAGGAAAAATCGCCTTAAGGTAAAATCTGTAAAGTATTGAATTCAAATGAGTGTGTTTTGGAATTTATAATTTGTTGACTATAGGAACATTTTCCGCACGATTACTTTTGTCTTGTTTTACAAACAAGGTTTACACATTCATTACAAAGAATATACATTGTTCACACATTCTTTAAAAAAAAATATTCTTAGAGTTGTAGTTCGAGTCATTTCTGATTTATTTTCAACTACAAGCCATAAAACCAAATTGCAAACTTTTACTAGATTATTGTTTATTGTTTGAACCTTTATTTTAGTCCAAAATAGTACCTATCTAAGTTTTCCTATAAGAAAGTAACAAATGATTTTATTGATTCTTGTTGACCTTTTGTCATTGTTCACAATATACATGTGAAAGTTTTAATAAAGATTTGGAACACAAACATAATAACAAAGTGACAATGCAATCAAATAGTGGGAATATATAAAGAGAAAAATATTCAACGAGTTAAAACATATAATATTGAAATTTCAAAATTGATAGCTAATCATGTTGGAACATTGGGTATTGAACCAAGTTGACAAACGTTGTTAATGTAGAGATTATTCACCATTTATTTATTGATATTTCTAACTTATTTTCAATAGTCATATTTTAAAGTTTTAATGTCTTTAATATAACTTATTATTTATAATAATTGTAATAAGAGCATGTGTGGGTCTAATGGTTAAGAGCATGTGTTTCTTCTTAGTAGGTCACAGGATCAAATCCAAAGGGGTAGTGTATGTACACCTTTGTAGACTTTAGGAGTTAAATCACGGTACATAGGGGGGTCCCTTGTCCCACAAACAAAGGGGTCTCATACACCAAATTGGTGCCTCGCTTGGCGGTGAATAGATTATTAGTACAACATGAGTGGGCCTAATGGTTAAGAGCATGTGTTTCCTCTTAGGAGGTCATAGGTTCAAATCTAGAGGGGGGTAGTGTATTTACACCTTTGTAGACTTTAGCAGTTAAATCATTGCACAGAGGGGGGTCCCTTGTTCCACAAACAAGGGGGTCACATACACCAAATTGGTGTCTCGCTTGGCGGTGACCTTAAAAATAGATTATTATTATTATTACTATTATTAATATGTTCATGGAAAAATGGAATTGATTTTGAGAATTTGTTTTTCGTTTCTTTTCATATTTTCATTAGGACTAACAAGATTAGCAGGACTTGTTATTAATGTTTGTTTCACATGCTTTCCTTTCCTTTAGGCAAATACATGACCAACTACAAACATTATAGTATATTAATCAAAAGTAGAATAAACAACCATGCAAAAACAATATGTTTAGATCTCAAAACTCAAATCTAGATTTACAGTGATTTAAATGTTAAATGTAAATATAATGAATAATCAATGAAAATGGAAACCATGCAAGAACAATATGTTTAGATCTTGCAACTCAAATCTATATTTTTCATGTTATTCTACTTGCCACCCATTTTACTCTTGCATTATTTTTTAGATCCTTAGAGCTCTTAGAGATTTTATAATAGCAATCATGTGAATCAAAATTACAAATTGTCTTTTGTGATATAAGCATAACAAAGTATAATATATAATTTTAGAAATGCATTCCATTTTTGTCCCTTCTTTGATATCTTTTTAATCTCTAAAAAAAAGTAGTAATAATATGAATTAGCATATGTAAAATTATGAATATGTAGAAATGTAATTGGTTAATGTTAAATAACATAGGCATAAATGGCATTTTAACTAATTAATATTAAATAACATACATATTAAAGTAGTCATCTTGGTGGTCTAGCTCAAGCATTAGCTACCTTTATTGTGTGCTTTACTTGATGTCTCTATTAGGTTAGCATTGTAATCAATGTCATTGGGTACCATCCACAGAATGCAACAAAGAGATCAGGGATTTCTTTGTGAGGTTTTCCTTTGAAGAGAAAAAAAAGGAGTTGAAATTGTCGCCGTGTATTTCTAGAAAGACTTATGCATTTTTAATCACTAATATACATCCTAATATTGAAATTATCTGTTAATTACATTGACCATTTCCCCTTCACTAGCATTCGTATGGATCATTACTTCCTTCATTCACTAGAAGTGGCAAGTGTATATGTTAATTTATTTCAAAGGTGGAGAACTCACATAAGGATAAGTGTGTATTCTTGTATCTTTGAGAGAACATATTAT
Organism: Pseudotsuga menziesii; assembly: GCA_001517045.1. Taxonomy (NCBI): domain Eukaryota; kingdom Viridiplantae; phylum Streptophyta; class Pinopsida; order Pinales; family Pinaceae; genus Pseudotsuga; species Pseudotsuga menziesii. The sequence goes on along the minus strand of LPNX010767532.1, from coordinate 115,245 downwards.
CAAGTAATGTGATTATCAAATCAAATTGATTGCATTGCCATTCAAAATATTAAGTCTAGTTGTTGGTACCATCCTTTCCAAGTCTACAACAATGCTTACCCTACATTCTAAAAGATGGTAATATGTTAGGGAAATTCAGAAGACTAATTGATTAATGGCATATCTTTCTTACTTGAAAATTCAAAGCAATGCTATATCTACTACCATGTAAGGGTTATGCATTCTCAATCTGAATTCGCCACTTTATAATAATTGGTGAATCTTTCATTTTTGGAGAGGTGTCACGTACCCATACCCCATTATCATGCGGAATTAAAATCTCATCAAGAGCCTGTACTGCTCATCGAAACATAGGGCATGGTTGCGACCCACTTCTTGACATTTCCAACACTGTCACGCTCCCTCCCATCTTCCATTGATCAGTTCATCGATCTGCAAGGAAAGATCTCAGAGGAGATCGGACGACAGAGAGAAAAATGCGATGGAAATCAACGATCATAAATGATCCCATAGCTGGAACTAAATCAACGGCTTAGAATTCACCCACAGAAATCAACGGTGCGGAAAGCTTGAGTTCCGAGGTCGAAAGTTACAAAAATTGCAATCTCACTTTCCGCATCAGAAACAGATCAATGATGGAGAATCATCCTGCGAAGATCGACAGCACAGAGATTTGAATGGTGAGATTGGGAATTATGGAAATCGCGACACCGCAATCCCACATCCCGCATCCCAGAAGTTGTGGAGAGGAAGTTGGGGAAGGAAAATCTGCAGAAACCAAAATCTGCGAAATGGCATTTCGCATCTCGCAAACTTGCAATTTTGTGCAAAGAAGGATTTCTAACAGGAAACACAGCTTTTCCACTGAATTCTTGGATCGATCTGATCATTCAGGCCATTACCGATCTGACCAATCTACCCTGCAACTTAGTTCGAATGCATTGATGGGAAAACATACATAGATGCCTATAATTGCAAGTTATTCAAAGGAACAATGCATCAATTCCACATAGCAACATGTTCATCACATTCCATCAAGCAATTTGCAAAACAAGAAATACAATTGCAAAGAATAAGATGGACAAGAACACTTATCTTGAATAGAACTTGTCCCGTAACCAGCTATGTCGCTACAACGTTCCTCCCAACCATAGGCTAGTGTGCTCCTTAGTCTCTCAGCAACACTACCACCCCCGAGCTGGGCATGATTTCCTCAAGGAATAAGGGAACACTAATAGACTCATACATAGCCAAGGTGCAATAACACTCAGCCAAGCCAACACAGTTGGGTTTATCAGGCTGTAAGGGAAAACATTCGAACAAATGGGTTTCACAGGCCACTTAGCCAAGCCATCTCAGGGTTGGGTTTCACAGACTGATCACAGTCAAGCCAACCTTTACCTTAAGGACCAGTCAAGCCAACAGATGGGTTTATCAGACTGTTCACAGTCAAGCCATCTTACTGTTGGGTTTATCAGGCTGACTAACCAAGCCAGCATTTGCAGTTGGGTTTATCAGACTATCCAACCAAAGGTTACTCACCAAGTCAAGCACAAAAAGACACAGCCAAGCCAACAGATGGGTTTATCAGGCTACCAGCCAAGCCATCTTTCCAGTTGGGTTTATCATGCTTCCAAGGCAATGGGCAGGAAGAACTGCTAATCTAGTGAGCTCATCTACAGAGATAAGAACACCTTCACAAGGCCTATCTGGCCTGGCTTCCCTACTGCCTACACACCCAACACAAGGAAGTGTCCCCTTCTCTACTCCACAGTGCCTCGAGCTACACCTTCCCTTCTAGTGCTCTTCAGGATGTGCATAGTAGGTTTACCAGCCACTCTTATCTTATCATGAGGTTCCACACTAGGTTTATCAAGCACACTCTACATCTCTCCCATTCCTAAGTCTTGTACACAACTCAGACCCGAACCAGGGTGCATAACACAACAACCATAGGGAGACTCTACAACACAGGATTACTCTGGAACACGAGTAACATGGTCTCATACACTCAGTAGTTTAAGATAACGCTATAACGCAACGATCACGGTCCTACCAAGGGAAAACACTTGCAGAACGCGAATGATACACACAGGAAGAGCTCCACTGCTACCACAAATCACTACCCTGGGAAAACGAAGATGGTGGGGAATGAATGATTGACCGAATGAATGAACCCGAACGTTCTGTAGCTCTTAAAACGTGAGAGTAAATCCAAAACGTGAACGTGTGGGTCAAAACTGGCATACAGTTCTAGTGTTTTCTTGCCCATGCAAGCAAAACACGACATTCCAAAACTGGGTGCTCTTCCCAATTCGAAATTGCCCATACTCTTCCCCTTCCAGGCAATAACTACCTCAACCACCTTCTGGCAGAATAAATGGTTGGGAAGAGAAGACAAGAAAGAGGGTAGTTGACAGTTCTGATGGGTTCTCCCCATGACACATGGCTTTTCCCCAAACAGGCTCAAGGTTAACATTCCCACCCCCTTATCCTTAGGAAAATCATGCCCCCATCTCATCATTCGTTGCATTGACATAGTTGGTTGTGGGTTTTCATTAATTTGCATATTTACATGATGTTTACAAACGTGCTTGACTTAGCATAGAAACCATATGCATCAACCATGATCGCCTATATACCAAACATTAATCAATGATAAGGCCTTGGCCTTGAGCTCCTTGTCATGATTCGATATAATATTTACATCATATACATTAATGCAACGGGGTCAAAACTAGGGTGTTACAATCCCCTGCCCCTTCAATAGCACTGTCCTCAGTGCTTACAAAATTTGAACAAAACGCTACACTGGCATCGCCTCAGTGCTCCACAGAATTGAACAAAAACGGATGTGCCAATCGCATAGCATCCTCTAGCTCATGCATAGCCTCTTCAGGATCGTAGTGCTCCCACTGCACCTTTACCTGTCATATGGCTCGGTTCCGGAGCATGGTGACTTTCCTATCGAGGATGCGCATAGGCTCGATTCGGAAGTCTCCCTCGGTTCCACCTTAATCACATCCGAATTTATCACATGGTTAGGGTCATGTATATATTTCTTAAGCAAAGAAACATGAAAAAAATAATGATCCCTAGTGCTAGCAGGAAATGCAAGTCTATATGCAACTGGCCCTATTCTTTCAAGCACTTCGAACAGACCACAATATCTCGGTGACATCTTGGCACAACTCCCAAGCCTCAAGGAACTCTTCTTTTCCCTCACTATGAGGTAAACATGATCCCCAACACTGAACTCTCTGTTCACCCTATGCTTATCAGCATAGTTTTTCTGTCTGTCCTGGGCTGCCTTCAGATTCTGCCTGATCTTTACAACCTCTTACACCATCTCCTTAAGCAATTATGGACCAATCACAACTCTATTCACTGCATTATCCTAAGTCACGAGTGTCCTAAACCTCCTGCCATACAAAGCTTCATAAAGACTCATCCCCAAGGATGCATGTTGTCCATTGTTATAAGCAAACTCTACCAAGTGTAAATAATCTTCCCACTTGGTTGGTTTTTCTGTCACATACATGCAAAGCATGTCTTCCAGCACTTGATTTACCCTCTATGTCTTCCCATCAGTTTGAGGATGGTAGGCAGTGTTGAAGTTCAGCTTTGTACCCAAATCTGCAAAGAACCCCTTCCAAAAATTGGAAGTGAACTTGACATCTCTGTCAGAGACTATTGCCTTTAGCAATCCATGCAATTTGAAAATCTCCTTCATGAAGATCTTTGCAATGTCATCAGTCTTATGCATAGACTTAACCGGTATAAAATGTGTTGCCTTTGTCAACTTGTCTACCACAACCATGATGGAATCATGTTGTCTCCAAGTCATTGGCAATCCTGTAATGAAATCCATGGAAATACATTAGAGGAAATTTGAGGTCTAAAATTGGCCTCCTAAGAAAACTATTAAAATAATAGTTAAAATAATAAAATAATATTATAATAGTTATTAATTTTGGAGGAAGAATGAAAAAACTACTTTTTATGTTCGTATTTTCGACATATCTCCCTGCGTTTTTACTCAAATTCTGAGCGGGAGATCTTGTTGGATGCGGAATTTAATTCCGCATCCAACGAGTACCCACATTGAATACTTTTGACAGACCTCGATACTCCAAAAACAAGAAATACCTAAAAAAACGTGATGATGACATCATCATCACGTTTTTTCAGGTATTTCTTGTTTTGGGGGTAGCGGGGTTCGTCAAAAGTATGCAGTGTGGGTACTCGTTGGATGCGGAATTTGGTAGCGGGGTTCGTCAAAAGTATGCAGTGTGGGTATTCGTTGGATGCGGAATTAAATTTCGCATCCAACGAGCTCTCCTACTTGAAATTTGAGTAAAAACATAGGGAGATATGTCGAAAATACGAACAAAAAAAAATAGTTTTCTTTTATGACAAATATGTCAATTCAACCATTATGGTTGACTCATTTTATTGAAATTCTATTGGTTCTTGAATTCCAACTCACAAAATTTATTGTTGGCACGTTTTCTTATAAGGCCTATTTTAGACCCCAAATTTCCTCTAATGAACTTCCCATTTCCATACTGGAACTAGTAAAGGATGCAACAAACTTGCAGGGTGTTGATGCTCAACCTTTACCTGCTGACATTTCACGCACTTGGAAATGTATTTAACCATGTCCTTTTTCATTCCTGGCCAAAAGTATTGCTTTCTAGCTGTAGCAATTCTCTTTTGATATCCTGGGTGACTAGAATATGGAGCTTGATGGATCTCATCCATAACAACTCTCCTCAAATCTGCTACCTTTGGAATGTAAATTCTGCCTTTATAAGTAAGAATTCCATCTTCTTCCAATTCATATCCCTCATATCTTTTCTCAAGACTTTGCTGCTACAATTTGCCCTTAACCTACACATACAATTCATCTCCAGCAATATGATTAACAATTTGTTGCCTCAAATCTGATTAGCAAACACTGACGGATGCCACATGCATTTCCTACACCTTCCTGCTGAGTGAATCAGCTACCTTATTCTCTTTTCCTTTTATGTGTTTGATTTCAAAATCAAACTCACATAAAAACTCCAGCCATCTAGCCTACCTAGCATTTAGAGTAGGCTGATCAAACAAATACTTCAGACCACAATGGTCTGTCCTTAGCTCAAATCTTATGTCCGTCAAGTAATGCTTACACATCTTGAGAGCATGTACTATGGCTGCAAGTTCCAGATCATGAGTAGCATAGTTCTTCTCATGTTCCTTCAACTTTCTTGACTCATAACATATAACGTGGTTGTCTTGCATAAGGATTCCTCCAAGCCCTTGACCACATGCATCAGTACACACCACAAAATATTTCTCTGGGTCTGCAACTTTCAAAACCGGTGCATTGGTAAGAAGATTCTTCAATCACTGGAAGCTTTCTTCACACCTCACTGTCCATTCAAACCTTATGCCCTTCTTTTACAAAGAAGTAACGGCATGTGCAACCTTGGAGAATCCTTCAATGAACCTCATGTAGTATCCTGCAAGTCCCATAAAAGATCTTACATCTGTCACCTTTCTTGGAGTAGGCCAATTCATAATGGCTTCAATCTTGTCAGGGTCGACAGATATACCCTTTTCTAAAATAATGTGATACAAATACTGAATTCTATCTCTATAGAAGTCACACTTGCTCAGCTTTGCATACAATCGATGCTCCCTAAGCAATTGCAATGTCAATCTCAAATGCTCTTCATGTTCTTCCTCATTCTTGGAGTAAACAAGAATGTCGTCAAGGAAAACAAGAACAAACTTGTCCAAATACATGCTGAAGACACTATTCATAAGGCACATAAATGTAGCTGGTGCATTTGTGAGACCAAATGGTACCACTACAAACTCATAATGTCCATACCTTGTTCTGAAGGTTGTCTTATGAATGTCTTCATCCTTGATTCTCACCTGATGATAACCCGACCTCAAATCAATCTTGGAAAATACCTTTGCTCCTCTCATTTGATCAAAGAGGTCATCAATCCAAGGAAAAGGATACTTGTTTTTTACTGTGACTTTGTTCAGTTGTCTGTAATCAATACACAATCTGAGTGTACCATCTTTCTTCTTAAGAAACAGAACCGGTGCTCCGCAAGGAGACACACTGGGTCTGATATACTTCTTCTCCAACAACTCTTGCAGTTGCATCTTCAACTCTAGAATTTCCAACGAACTCATTCTGTAGGGTGTCTTGGACATTGGTGCTGCTCCTGGCACAAGGTTAATTGTGAAATCAATGTCCCTCTTTGGAGGAAGCCCTGGAATCTCATCAGGAAACACATCCCTGAATTCCTGCAACACATGAAATTCCTCCAACCTAGAAGTTTCATTCTTTGGTGCCTCCAAAATATGAGCTGCATATAGCTGGCAACCTTTCCTACATAACTTCTTCAACTACATTGTTGAAACCTGCCTCATAGAGTCACCTTTGGAATTCCTTTCATGATCCTTGAGTTACCTTCCTCATCCAAGCACTCAAAAGCCTTATTATAACAGTCAAACTTTACTCTGTTAGCTTCTAACCAATCCATTCCAATGAGAACATCATATGAACCAAGTGGTAGAACATTCAGATCTACACAAGTGACCAATCCATTCATAACCGATGGACATTTTTCTCCACCACTTCGCTAACCTTTCTCTTAGTTCCAGTGGTTAGCTGAACTAACGATGATTTGATATGCTTTACTTTCTTAAAGGCACAAATCTCCACTACTCTACGAGTAATGTAACTGTGAGTAGAACTAGGGTCAATCAAGATAGAAACAAATTGCTCAACAATCTTACCTGCAACTTCAACCACAGTTGACTGGTGATCTGCTTGGTGGTCCTCCAATGCTGCATAAATCCTAGGGACGACCCTTGCTACTTGACCCACTGTTTCTGCTTCTTGAATGTTGTAAGCTGGCCTTGCACTTGTTAGAAAACAGGACCGCAGAGCAATAATAGATATACAGTTAAATCATTAACAAGATGCAAAACACATTAAAACATTACAGAGAGATACAGATATAACGTGGTTCACCCAAACGATGGGCTACGTCCACAAAGAAATTGCCAGTCATTTTATTACAGTCCAGAAAGGTGAAGGGATACAACCTGCAGCAAAACCGCTGCACTTCCTCTTCACGCCCTCACAGTCTCTCTTCCAATACAATACAATACCATACTCCGGCATTTTACAATGCTTTCTTTTATAGGGGAAATACAATGGGAAAATTCTAGGGTTAACCCAATAACATGGGTCCGCAGAACTGTTGGCCAACACATCCCAAAAAAATTTCTCGGGGGCTCCGCCCCTGAACCCCCATTTCTTGGGGGCGCTGCCCCCGAACCCCCTTTTTCAGGGCGCTGCCCCAAACCCCAAGGCAGGGGAAACGAGTGTACAGTACACCTGGGTTACAAACACGAATAACTAATATCTCTGGATCTAGAAGATTAGGCTCCACAACCAACAATCTCCCACTTGGAGACTGATCACAGCAACTCCATCGCTACTGCACTTGCTGGACTATGCTCTGGACCTTGGACTTGGCAAATTTCTTATTTTAACCTTCATGCTTGGAGGCCAACAAAAATCGAGCAGGAACTCAATTTCTCTCTGGTTACTCCCTTTGTCAACATGTCTGCAGGATTTTGGCTAGAGTGTATCTTTTCTAGTTTTAACAATTCTTCATCTAGAACAGATATTATGAAGTGGTACTTGAGTTGTATATGTTTAGTTCTCTAATGAAAGGCCTAGTTCTTTGCAAGATGAATGGCACTCTGGCTGTCACTGTATAGCCTACTATTCTCCTGCTTCTTACCCAATTCTTCCATGAACCTCTGCAACCAAATCATCTCCTTACTAGCCTCTGTAGCAGCAACATACTCTGCTTCCATTGTTGAAAGTGCAACAACCTGTTGCAGTTTTGAAATCCAACTTACTATTGTTCCACCCACAATAAACACATACCATGTGGTGCTCCTCTTGTTGTCTTTATCACCAGCCATGTTTGCATCAACATATCCTTGTAGATCTGAACCTCCAAAACATAATGCATGAGAAGTCACTACCTCTCAAATACCTGAGAATCCACTGTACTGCTTTCCAATGCTATTTACTTGGATTATTCATATACATGCTCACAACTCCCACTGCATGTGCAATATCTAGTCTTGTGCACACCATGCCATACATCAAGCTTCCAACCGCTGATGAATAGGGAATCTTGGACATGTAATCTATCTCTTCCTGTGTCTCTGGACACATATCCTTATTTAGTTTGAAATGGTTGGCCAAAGGTGTACTGATTGGTTTTGCATTCTGCATTCTAAACCTTTGCAACACCTTTTCTATGTACTCACCTTGAGACAACATCAATTTGTGATTTTTCTTGTCTCTTGTTATTCTCATACCAAGGATTTGCTTTGCAGCACCCAAATCCTTCATCGCAAATGATTTAGCTAGTTTTCTTTTGAGCACATTTATATCCTGCATGTTAGACCCTGCAACAAGCATGTCATCCACATACAATAACAAGATAATATATCTTCCATTATCTAGCCTCTTGAAATAAACACAGTGGTCATAATGACATCTATCATAACCTTGTTTTGTCATAAACTTATCAAATTTTAAATACCACTACCTTGGATCTTGCTTCAAGGCATACAAGCTCTTTTTCAACCTGCAAACCAAATTCTCCTTCCCTTTGACCTCATACCCTTGTGGCTGCTGCATATAAATCTCTTCCTCCAAATCCCCATGGAGAAATGTTGTTTTTACATCTAACTGTTCAAGATGCAAACCTTCTACCACCACTAAACTTAAAATAGTTCTAATTGAAGTCATTTTAACAACAGGAGAAAATATTTCATCAAAGTCTATACCTTTCTTTTATGCAAACCCCTTTACAACAAGTCTAGCCTTGTACCGCTTCTTTCCTCCGTCTTCTTCCTTCAACCAGCAAACCCATTTATTCTGCAATGCCCTTTTTTCTGCAGGCAATTTAACCAGATCCCAAGTCTGGTTTTTTACCAATGAGTCCATCTCCTCATCCATGCCTTGCTCCCACTTCTTTGTAGTTTCTACTTGCATTGCTTCTTCAAAACATTCTAGTTCACTAGAATCAGTCATCAATAAATAATACAGTGGAGGAGAGAATCGTTCAGGGGGTCTACTTAACCTGGTAGATTTTCTTACATTTGCAGGAGTTTCAGGTACTTGCTGCTGCTCTTGATTTTCTGGTGCCTTTGGAACTTCATTTTCTTTGATTTCATCAAGCACTATGTACTCTGTGTTTTCCTTTTCTTCTTTCTTTCCCTGCAACTGATCTTTGTACATGACATTTTCATTGAATACTACATCTCTACTCCTAATGATTTTACGATTTTTAAGATCCGATAAGTGATAACCAAAATCATCAACCCCGTATCCAATAAAGGTATATTTCTTGGATTTAGCCTCAAGCTTTGTTCTATCATCTTTATCAATATGAACAAATGCTTCACAACCAAAAGTTCTCAGAAATGAGTATTTTACCTATTTACCTGTCCATGCCTCCTCTGGAATGTCACCATCCAAAGCGCTTGAAGGCCCTATGTTTATTAAATAAACAACAGTGTTTACAGCATCAGCCCAAAACTATAAGGGCAACCCTGCATGCAATCTCATACACCTTGCACGCTCCATGATCATTCTGTTCATCCTTTCTGACACACCATTTTCTTGTGGTATTCTAGGGACTGTCTTCTCTCTGCGAATCCCATTGTGTGAACAGTAGCTGTCAAACTCCTTGCTGTAGTACTCGCCTCCATTATCAGATATGAGACATTTCAACCTTTTTCCTGTCTCATTCTCAGCCAAAGCTTTCCACTTCTTAAAAGTATCAAACACATCAGATTTTTGTCTAATGCAATAAACCCAAGTTTTTCTAGTTGCGTCATCAATAAAAGTAACATAATAACAAGAGCCACCAAGAGATTGTACCTGAGCTAGTCCCCATACATATGTATGGACAAGCTCTAACTTTTCACTTTTCTTTTGTTTCCCAACCCTGAGAAATCTAACTCTTTTCTGTTTTCTATAAACACAGTTCTCATAGAATTCCAAACTTACCTGCTTTGGATCTAGAAGCAGTTTCCTTGAGTCGAGAATCTGCATCCCCTTCTCACTCATGTGGCCAAGCCTATGATGCCATAGCATCACACCCATTTCTGTGGAAGCTACAGAGATAGAATAATCAGTATTATGAGGACATAAATATAATGTACCTACCCTATCTCCTTTTGCTATTACCAGTGATCCTTTAGTAATCTTCCACCATGTTTCTCCAAATGTAGACAAACAGCCGCTATCTCCCAACTGCCCTGTTGAGATCAGATTTCTTTTCATAGCATGAATGTGCCTTACATCCTTTAGCAACTAGTCATTTCCATTATTTAACTTAATCCGTACCTTACCATTTCCAACAATTTTACATGGTTCATCATCCCCCAATAACATATGCCCAAAATCACCTTAAACATAATCATAAAAGAATTTCCTATGGGGTGTAGCATGACATGAAGCCCCTGAATCTACTACCCAGTAATCACTAGTATTATCTAATGCAAGAATCAAATCATCTTGTAACACATCACCTGCTACATTAGCTTCCTGGGTAGTCTCTTGCCACCTCTCACCTTTCTTCTTTAGTGCTTAGCAATCTTTATTCAGGTGTCCTTTCTTACCACAGTTCCAACACTCTATTTTTATGAATCTGGACTTGGATCTTCCCTTTTTAGACTTGTCGCGATTTCCTAGGCTTCTTCTTCCCTCATTTTGTCTCCCTCTGCTCTCCATGGTCAACGCATTACCTGATGTCTCACATGTGCTTTTTATTCGCATTTCCTTGCTAAGAATAACACCAACAACATCATCAAACTTAAGAGTGTTTGAACTAGGAACAAAGTTACTTACAACCATGACCAAGTTATTCCAGCTTTCTGGCAATGAGCATAAGATTAGAAGAGCCCTAATCTCATCATCAAAGTTCACTTTTACAGAACTTAATTGACTGGTAAGTGTATTAAACTCATTTAAATGGTCAGCAACATATCCACCTTCCGACATCTTCATATTAAATAAACGCTTCATTAAAAATACCTTGTTAGAAGCCAAGGGTTTTTCGTAGAGCTTACTCAATGCGCTCATCACACCCTCTGTTGTTTTTTCTTTTGAAATATTGAAGGCCACCGACGAAGCCAGGCACATCCGTATTGTTCTCAATGCCTTTCTATCAAGAACCTCCCATTCTTCATCCTTCATAGCCGCCGGCTGTTTTGTTTTTATGCCCAACGGCAAGTACAAATCTTTCTGGTACAAATTGTCCTCCATTTGCATCTTCCATAACTGATAGTTTTGGCCATTAAATTTCTCGACCCTAAACTTTCCTTCTTCTGCCATTGTTCCCACTCGAACCAGGAACCCTTCTTTCTTGCGAGTTTACCAACCAAATAGACCTTTTGGCTCTGATACCAATTGTTAGAAAACAGGACCGCAGAGTAATAACAGATATATAGTTAAATCATTAACAAGATGCAAAACACATTAAAACATTACAGAGAGACACAGATATAACGTGGTTCACCCAAATGATGGGCTACATCCACAAAGAAATTGTCAGTCCTTTTATTACAGTCTAGAAAGGTGAAGGGATACAACCTGCAGCAAAACCGTTGCACTTCCTCTTCACGCCCTCAGAGTCTCTCTTCCAATACAATACAATACCATACTCCATTGTTTTACAATGCTTTCTTTTATAAGGGGAAATACAATGGGAAAATTCTAGGGTTAACCCTACCATGGGTCCACAAAATTGTTGGCCAACACATATCCCAAAAAAATTTATGGGGGGCTCCGCCCCCGAACCCCAAGGCAGGCGGAATGAGTGTACAGTACACCTGGGTTACAAACACGACTAAATAATATCTCTGGATCTGGAAGATTAGGATCCACAACCAACAACACTCTCATTTTCAAGTGGGCAATTCCTGTGCATGTGGGGTCCTCCACATCTCCAACATTGGAGTGGTTCTCTGATCTGCTGTGGATCCTTTGGCTTTTCTCCCGCCACTTTAGCTGGTTGCTTTTCCGCTTGGAATGGCTGCTTCTGCTGATTTCAGAAGTTAGAAGGTTTGAAACCTTTCTTCCTTTGGTCAGACTTCTCATTCTTCTTGTCTTTCCATGTCTTATGGTAATCAGGTTTTGCTTTGCTTTGCTCATAGCAATACTTAGCCTTCCTAATTGCTTCTTCAAGAGTTCTAGGTTCATAAAACTCAATTCTGTCTTTGTAAGACTGAGGCAATCCACTCAGGAAACGATGAATTTTAACCTTCTCATCCTTGATGTACCTGACATATCTCAACAGTTCTAGGAACCTGTTCGCATACTCTTCCATGGTCTGCTGTCCCAATCTCAGCTCATAGAATTATTTGATCTTGTCATCATAGTACCTGTCAGAGAGGTATTTCTGCTTGAAATACTTCTGGAACCGTTTTCACTTAAGTCTTGTTTCACTGATCTTCCTTACTTGCTTGAAGTGCTCCCACCAAATGGATGCCCTGCCATTCAAACTGAATATGGCAACCCTTTCCTTCATGTTCCCCGAATAATCCTGAACTTGGAAGTACTTCTTTATCCCAAGAAGCCAAGCTTCAACTTCTTGTTCAGTCTTTACCTCGCCATCAAACGTAGGAGGTTTAGCCTTCTTAAACTCATCCTGCGAGCGATCCCTATGGTGCCTCTTTCTCTTTTCCTTGCGAGAAGAAGAGCTTGAATCCCCACTTGCTTCTTCTAAGTCAGATAATATACTAGCAGTCCTTCTTCTTCTTCTGGTACTGATCTTACTGCCTTCAGGTTTTACTGTACCCGGTCCAGAGTCTATCTTTCTTTTCTTGTTTGTCAAACTCTGCAACATAGCGGCATTCAACTGATGCTGCTCTTCTTGAGCTTTAATTAGGATTCTCATGGTGGCTGCAATATCTGGCGGCGTCTCTTGGAATCTCCTTCCATTAGACTCTATATCATCATTTCCAACACGTACATTTTCCCCCATGGCATTTCATGCACGCTCGTAAGAGTCCCGAGCATCATATCCGTCATGGGTTCTCATGGCTAAACCACAACTTACTTTTCCAAAATGTACTATGGATCTGCAAAATGTGTTATCAACACCATTTGTTAGACACCCAGTAATTCAAAATCAAAACCATTTTACTTACTGTCGCCTGGCCTATCTAGGCCCAATGCTGTAACCGACAGCTTTGGTTAAATGGTTCTCGGCCCATCCAAGCCCAATGCTGCAACCCGCAACTCGGATACCACACTGTAGTGTACTACAAGTTGGTATTAGAAAGCATTCTTAACTGGTTTCCGGTCCATCCAGGCCCAATGCTGCAACCCGCAGCTTCGATACCACACTGTCATGTACCCATACCCCATTATCATGCGGAATTAAAATTTCATCGAGAGCCTGTACTGCTCATCGAAACATAGGCCATGCTCACGACCCACTTCTCGACATTTCCAACACTGTCACACTCCCTCCCGTCTTCCATTGATCAGTTCGTCGATTTGCAAGGAAAGATCTCAGAGGAGATCGGAAGGCGGAGAGAAAAATGCGACGGAAATCAACGATCATAAACAATCCCATAGCTGGAACCAAATCAACGGCTCAGAAGTCACCCGCATAATTCAACGGTGCGGAAAGCCCGAGTTGCGTGGTTGAAAGTTACAAAAATTGCAATCTCACTTTCCGCATCCCGCATCGGAAACATATCAACAATGGAGAATCATCCCCCGAAGATCAATGGCGCGGAGATTTGAATGGAGGGATTGCGAATTATGGAAATCGCGACATCGTGATCCCACATCCTGCAAGTTGCGGAAGGAAAATCTGCGGAAAATCTGCGAAATGGCCTCCCGCATCCCGCAAACCTGCAATTTTGCGTAAAGAAGGATTTCTAACAGAAACTCATCTTTTCCACTGAATTCTTGGATCGATCTGATCATTCAGGCCATTACCAATCTGGCCAATCTACCCTACAACTTAGTTCGAATGCATTGATGGGAAAACATACATAGATTCCTATAATTGCAAGTTATTCAAAGGAACAATGCATCAATTCCACATAGAAACATGTTCATCACATTCCATCAAGCAATTTGCACAACAAGAAATACAATTGCATAAAATAACATGGACAAGAACACCTATCTTGAACAAAACTTGTCCCGCAACCAGCTATGTCGCTACAACGTTCCTCCCAACCATAGGCCAGTGTGCTCCTTAGTCTCTCAGCAACACTACCACCCCCGAGTTGGGCATGATTTCCTCAAGGAATAAGGGAACACTAGCAGACTCATACATAGCCAAGGTGCAATAACACTCAGCCAAGCCAATACATTTGGGTTTATCAGGCTGTAAGGGAAAACATTACAACATATGGGTTTCACAAGCCACTCAGCCAAGCCATCTCACGGTTGGGTTTCACGGACTGATCACAGTCAAGCCAAACTTTACCTAAAGGACCAGTCAAGCCAATAGATCGGTTTATCAGACTGTTCACAGTCAAGCCATCTTATTGTTGGGTTTATCAGGATAACTAGCCAATCCAGCATTCACAGTTGGGTTTATCAGACTATCCAACCAAAGGTTACTCACCAAGTCAAGCACAACAAGACACAACCAATCCAACAGATGGGTTTATCAGGCTATCAGCCAAGCCATCTTTCTGATTGGGTTTATCAGGCTTCTAAGGCAATGGGCAGCAAGAAATGCTAAGCTAGTGAGCTCATCTACAGAGCTAAGAACACCTTCACAAGACCTATCTGGCCTGGCTTCCCTACTTCCTACACACCCAACACAAGGAACTGTCCCCTTCTCTGCTCCACAGTCCCTCGGGCTACACCTTCCCTTCCAATGCTCTTTAGGATGTGCATAGCAGGTTTACCAACCAATCTTATCTTATTGTGAGGTTCCACACTAGGTTTATTAACCACGTTCTAAGTCTCTCCCATTCCTAAGTCTTATACACAGCTCAGACCTGAACTAGGGTGCACAACACAACAACCACAAGGAGACTCTACAACATAGGTTTACTCTGGAACGCAAGTAACAGGTTCTCATACACTCTGTAGTTTAAGATAATGCTGCAACACAACGATCACAGTCCTACCAAGGGAAAACACTTGCAGAACGCGAAGGATACGCACTAAAAGAGCTCCGCTGCTACCACAATGTCACTAAACACTCGCAGAATGCAAAGGATACACACAGGAAGAGCTCCGCTGCTACCACAATGTCACTATCCTGGGAAAATGAAGATGGTGGGGAATGAATGACTGGCCGAATGAATGAACCCAAACGTTCCGTAGCTCTCAAAACGTGATAGTAAATCCAAAACGTGAACGCATGGGTCAAAACTGGCATACAGTTCAGTTGTTTTCTTGCCCATGCAAGCAAAACATGACATTCCAAAACTGGGTGCTCTACCCTATTCAAAATTGCCGATACTCTTCCCCTTCCAAGCAATAACTACCTCAACCACCTTCTGGCAGAATAAATGGTTGGGAAGAGAAGACAAGAAAAAGGGTAGTTGGCAGTTCTGATGGGTTCTCCCCATGACACATGGCTTTTCCCCAAACAGGCTCAAGGTTAACATTCCCACCCCTTTATCCTTAGGAAAATCATGCCCCCATCTCATTATTTGTTGCATTGACATAGCTGGCTATGGGTTTTCATTAATTTGCATATTTACATGATGTTTACAAATGTGCTTGACTTAGCACAGAAACCATAGGTATCAACCATGATCTCCTATATACCAAACATTAATCAATGACAGGTCCTTGGACTTGAGCTCCTTGTCATGATTCGATATAATATTTACATCATATACATTAATGCAATGGGGTCAAAACCGGGGTGTTACAAGAGGACCGCAAAAGCCACAAAAGGAAAAGACCAAAGAATGAAGCACGAGGTAAATGAGCGGGTGTTATAGTGTGATTTTCCACACCTGATACATCATGCTTTGATGGCATATCCATGTCCCTATGCAGACTCTTTTTACCCCTTTTTCTCATTGTGGCCTTGATGCTCCAGCGGAACCTTTAAAAAAGACATTTTTATATGTATACGTGGGTCACAGGTCTACAAACCATGCATACGCAACTTACACCACTATCACCCGCATACATTGGGAAATATGGTCAACAACAAAAAAAATTGGAGTTTTCCCCATCAAGTAACGAATGACTTGATCCTTGGCCTTCCATATGTTGGGAAACACTCCATTTCAACCCTTCACTTCCCATTGAGGGGCTATATATTGAGCTACTATGAATCATTAGAGGAGGAGAACTTTGGAGAGCAAAGATACTATATTGGAATTGTGCCCCTTTCTTACATACTTGAGTATGCATCCCTTTGTCCTTGAAGCAACCAATAGTGCTATTTCCCAAGCTTTCCTTTATCTTTGTGAGCTTGCCTTTATATGGAGGATTGAAGTGGTGGAATCCTAGGTGGAGGGACTTGGTTTCTCGATTTCAACAAGGTGCCGACAGATTTTGTCATTTGTATATTTGTTCATATTAATAGAAATATCCATTTCTCATACATTGCATGTGTAAGTATGAATATTATTATCCATGGATGTAACATATTGGAATGTAACATGCTAGATTAGATTCTAACGCTTTACATATAACATGCTTGTATATCTTGTTGTTGTTGAGGGCAATGTGTAGGTACAAGTTTGATTGAAAGATCAATGGGTATCTACTTTGAATATCCAGAATAAGGTACGCCTCTTGTCCCTTAGTGTTAATTTTGTTTATATATTTAGCATACTGGGAAATAGGTTTATTTTTGGTGTCATCTTATCTATTGTGGTCCACCCCAAGCCATAGGAGATATCCTTCATAACATAATTGGCGACTCCGCTGGGGATCGAACCCAAAATCTATGGTTTCGCAGACATGTCCCATCACGCGAATAAAGGTGTCACAGTGAAACATGATGGACCGTCGTCTGATTATCGATCATTGATGTATATCGTTAACAAACGTGAGATATCCCATCGATAATGATAATTGGAATCAAGCTACAGAGTGCAAACAAACAAGTTTGAATAGATGTGTTGAGGTCGAACACTTGAGAGAATCCATCGATCAAGGGACATTGATGTATTCCCAAATTTGTCGATGGTGAGAGAACTTGCCACTGATGACTGCAAGTCTCAAGGCACTCAATGGACTCTAGATCCCTATTCTAGAATAGATGTTCTGAAGTCGATGGAATGGAATCCACTAGAAGGAGGGCATTAAGGAATTCCCCATCAACCAACACGAGTTACACAACAACGCTGGGTAATTTGGAAGAACTCAATCGAACAAGATGTGCAAGAACCGGTAACAAATGTATCAAGAATGGTCGACATTCAGAGACAAGATAACTGAGGAATGGTCGAATTGGGATAAAAATTCCTTCAAACAAGAGCATAAGGAAGATGAAGACTCACAGGCAACATATACTCAAAATGCATACAGGAAAAACTCTGTGACATGGGAGGCATTGACAAGGATTCATAGGGACTGGAAGCATAACCAGTCGGTGGAGAAAAATAAGAATAATGAGTACAACTCCTAAGTTCATACTAGTAACCTAACCAATTGATCAATGTAATGTGCTATGTTCGAAGGCGACACGACATGACAACTGCCAATAGAAAGTTATATCAGTTCTCGTCCAGCTCTTTATGTTTTATGATTTTTTGTCTTTTTCATATTTGAAAAGCTTGAAAAAGAATAAAGTTTCTTATAGTACACTAAAGATAAAATGAGTGTCGTGGGAAACAAACTAGTTCCAAGCAGTGGAACATACCTATGCTCAATGCAAGGAATCATATGAAGGATAAGGACACTCGATGGGTGTCTCCTTCGGGTAGGGGATAATCAAGTTGCAATATATATATGAAAGGATCTGCTTGGCTAGGATTGAGGAAAGCTCGGGCTATATGGCTTACAAACTGAAGCGGGGAACCAGCATAAAGCTCAATACGACAAGCAAACATATGCAAATGCAGTTACAACTTGATACAAACGGGAGTCCTGATAGGATATGGCTAGTAAAAAGTTCAAGGAAGAGTATGAAGTTCTTTACTCGAAGGCATGGAGGGACTACAAGTGACTCCCAGACCTAAGGGAGGATGCTCAACATGGGCACCAAATGACAAAGCAGGTTCTAACTAGGGCACCCATGATAAGGAAATATCTACCACTTATGTAACGCCACTTCTAGTAGCAGTATGAAGGTTCCATGATATCACGAAGTGGGTTCATACCCGTGGTTAAGGTGACACGGTCACAGGATAATGCAGGATGCATGCAGAAAATTGATTCTATCATATATGCTAGTTTAGTAATATACCTTCCAGAGGCGTGAACAAGTCAAGTCTGGACGAAAGTGCACCACAAGGGGTTCCTACAGAACAAAACTATAGGCCAAATGGGTAATTTTTTTTATTATTATTATAAATAGTGGAAATGACATTTTTACCATACCATTTGGTTTTTTACCCAAAATAGTGCATTTGGAGCAACTTAAACCTCAAAACTTCAAACGACGATTCTGGGAGCTACGAGCCACGAAATCCAGAGCCGTCGGGACCAGGTAATTCATAATCACATTACTCATATTTTCAATGTGTTAATATTCAATTTTTGTGGTGGATTTTTACACATGAGGCAACCAAAAATGAGGATCCTGGCCCACGTGGGTCATAGTTCATCAAGCCACGTATAGGGCTTGATGGATGCGGGAAAAGTGAATCTTGTTCGTGTACATACACTACTATTTAAAAGAATAGTCACGTACAGGGTCAGGTATGTCCGATTTCATGGTGAAATGTCACAAAATTTTGATTTTTCTTTGCATGATGGTTTTGGAATGGACAGAACATGAGCATGAAGATGTTGATAGGGCATTTCTTGGTGATGTGAATGCTCAACAATCCTTAAGAAGGTGTGGGTTGTATAAATTTTGGAACCTTGGGGTTTTGAGGGCCCAACCAAGACTCATCCAGATGTTCATGGATTACTGGGATCCAGACATAGAGGCCTTTATTTTGGATGGTATGCCATTGAGACTAGAAGTAGGGGACATCTACTTCATTATAGGACTATCCCTCCGACGCGAGGTAGTGAATCTATGAGCTCGTGGAGTGGGAAGAGGACTCATTATTGAGGAGTACATAGCTGTGTATTTCCTTCCTGACACAGAAAATATCAGAAGTCAAGTTCTGGTGAATTCTATCCAGAGTCTTAGTGTCAAGGTGATAGTTTTGGTATTGGCGAGAATAGTAGGTTGGGAAATGGGTTTATTTCTAGTGTCATCATGCATGTTTTGGTCCACCCCAAGCCATACGAGTTCCTCTCCTTAAAAGTGTATTTGAGGAAAAGGTGATAACAATCACAACTATTTTTTGCTAGCCCCCACAAGTATAAAAGGAAGTGGAAAATAAGCAAAAAGAGGAGGAGAGTATGAAGTGTAAGTGATCAGAAAAGAACAAAGTAGCAAAAGATAGAGACAATGATATCCATAGTGAGGGATAATGTACATGGGTTTTGTTCATTTGTTTTATGTAATGACAGGTAATCCCTCTATGATTGTAAGGTTGTAGAGTCGTGATGTAATGAAGTTCATTTGCTCTAATAAAGAAGGGTTTTGGCCCCCTAAATTTTGTGTTATGCTTGTCTGCTTAATATCATCCTATCATGTTCGTTAACTATCTATTATAAGTTATGTCAATGTTGTGATATGCTATAATAAGTAGTGTCGTAGTATCCTGGATGAATTTTGTTGTAATTTAAATGTTTAAATGTTTAAATGTTTATCATCTTCCACAACTTTATCCTTACAGTTAACCACTCCATATCGCACATAGGTCTAGGCAATGGAGTCAGGTGAGACCTTCCCCTTCGGGGTATTGAAAATGTCACTCTAGACTACATCGATGCATTTGTTGGCCCATGTGCAATAACCCAATCTCAACTTTGCACCAACAAATGGTTATGTTGTCGAGACCTAGTTTTTAATGGGACATTATTAACTGTACTAATACCTATGTGATGATGAGTTGGATTCAATTATGATGGGAAAAGAAGATTGAAAATTATGTGACACAAGAAGCTGAGTTACAAGGGTGAGAATTATCCAAGTTTAGACTATATCTTTTCTACGGTAGACCTCCATTAGATCAATATGAAATCCTATGGGTTAAACTCTCGATAACCCTATTAGAATGGTTACGTAGACTTACAGAAGCACCTGGGTATCACAACCAGAAAAGAAGGATCGACCAGTGGACTCAAAGAGACCTGAGCAGATTAAATCATCTAGTTTTACTGCTGAATATTTTGGAATTTGCGGTCGGAAACAATCAATCAACATCTAAAGCTGAAAGCAAGCTCAGAAGAGGATCTAGGGGCATACTCTTGAAAGAATTTTTGTTTTGTATTAAGACCTAGATGGTTGGATTCAAGTTTCTTCCTCTAGAGTGGATTAGTGTTGGATGCATTCTACTACGACCAACAAAAACCCCACAGGAACTTGCATTTTCAATACCATGCGAATAGAGTAAGGTCTCACCTGAGATATGCATAGGAAATTACACGGAACATCAATCAGGTCTGCACAGGGAGGGATGGTGTTATCTTACTTAACATAATATCAATTCTAGGTGACTCTTGTATGTGGTTATGGGATGGTATTCTCTTCGTTGTGTGGCCTCATACTATGCATAATGTTTTTGTTCTTTGGTATGCATGTTGTGCAATAGTTCTTCTACGATCTTCTTCTTTGCATAACCTTCATAGTTGATCTTCTCTACGCAATTTTACTTAGCGCAAAGCTTCCTCTCATTGGTAATCCTCCTTAATTGCTCTTTGGTCCTTGCACAGGATTTGTAGCTACTCCTTTGCTTGAAACTTAGGTGGAGGTTGTGTAACTTTCTTTATTTTTTACTCAACTGGAAAGGATGCACTACATTTCCCTATTATATCATGACTTGTTCCAGTGCCTCCTTGAGTAACTATGTTCACAAGTGTGGGATCCTTTGCATGGTTATTTCCCCTTGGTTCAGTAGCTACTATGTTACATCGGCCTCTTTTATCTTCCCATTTCTTTACCATGTCCGAGAAATCCTCTGTCGCATGTTCTAATCTATGACAATATGTGCATAGTGTGTGTGGCTTAGTATAGAATCTTGCAAAGTTCCCTAGCTCACCACAGTTGAAACAGATCATTTGTATTCCACCACCACCATAGCCTCTTCCTTGGCCTCTAAACCCACCACTCCTTACTGTTCTCCTGGGTCAAGTGCCTTATTCTCTTCTATGCCTTGAACCTAGTAAGAATCTACTATATTATCCCTCATCAACTATAGATTGGGGAAATTATTTACATCATTGCCAATGAGCTTGTAGAATGGTGCATACATAGAGCTCTGATACTTGTGCAGAATTGGGCAATTACACGGTGAGTGTCCCCATACTCAAAAAATTTCACACCATTTTGTCTTGGGTCCTAGGGGAAATGGTCTCGACACTTTATTACCAAAATAAGTATTCAGTTTTAGGAACTCATTTTTATGATGGCCTTTGGTTCTGCAAAAATCGCACCACACACATTCTCTTGTTGGATTTGTAGTAGATAGGTTTTGTAGTTGTATTGTTAGCTCAGCTAGCTATGTTTGAACCTACACCATTCCTGGCGATGCTTCACCTCCTGGAGTCGCTTCCAAACTAATTGTGATTTCTAGGGCATCTGTTTGAGTCTCCACCTTTTATTGTGTCAATGGAATTCTAATATGTAGCAACAAACCGGCAATAAACCATTCTCAGTGTTGTACATGCATGATTAGAAAACTCAAGCGATCCCTCAAAACCTTGAATCATTGGTCATAGTCTCAGATAGAATCACCAACTCATTGTTTGATCTCCTTGATCTTTGTAATGCACTGACTCAGACTTCGACTTATGGAATTCCCTCAAAAGGTTCAATTTATTCATGTCTAACGATCAGGTTTGGCCTATGGCAACAGTGGTCTTATACTTCATGTACAAAGTCAACGTCCTCTCTCTGAACGTGGTATATAGTTGCATGATATTGGCATCCTCATTTGTGTTATTCTTCACAGCGCATATCACTTCACAAGTAAATCAATGTTGTTGTGCTTCATCTTTTATTGTCCTGTGAAACAGAGGTAATCTCAAGGTGGAATTTGATGTGGTCACCATACTTCCTAATGTAGGTGCACTGCCTCTTGGATTCTGAACTGGTGGATTATTACTTCTCGTATTTAGGGTAACTAAAGTACTTTGTTGGGTAGAAATAAATGATATCCCTCTAACTTTTGCTTCAGGACTTGCTTCTTATGCAAATTCAAATGTGAACTAGTCTTTTTTATTAGACAAAGGGAATTGGGGAGTAGGGATTAAGCAAGGGTCATACCATGGCATAAGTCTGCTGACAATATTGTGTCCAGGGGGGGATTTGATCGGTCTACACAATCTCCTTTACAACTATGCAAGTACCTTTGTATGCTTGTAGTCTATCTTCGTGCACATCTTCTTGATTATTTCTTCCATTCAGTCTCAGAGGTATGATATAACTATTCTCATCGGAGCTCTCATTTTCTTCCATTTTGTTCCTCTTGGGAGGTCTCTCGTCCTTTGAGCACTCCTCTTTCCCAGACTCTGGGCACCCTTTTGTCCCTTCTACGCACTCTCTTCATGTGGTACCATTTTTGGCATCCTTCTTTCGTCTATAATCTTTACCTTCCCGCTTTGATTGTGTTTCTTGTTCCCTTCTTTTGATTTCTAGTCTTATTTCATCCCTTCTTGCATGTCTTTTCTCCCTTAGGAGTCGATGTTCTTCTTGATCCATGACTATGCCAAGTTATTCTCCCTCTGATTCATACCCCAACCCCATGGTGTAGGGATTACGCTTCCATACTATCGAGGTTCATTGTCATTAGCCCCTTCTCATCAAACAACATCTCAACCACCAGGGAATTCACTTCAAGATCGTCTTTCTTGGTCCTGCTTCAAACTTTTCTTTTGCGTGACTTTAAGATTATGTGGCTTCTATAGAAAATTATATGATATATCCCTCTTTCACCTGCAAGAACTAGAAATCGATAGCTCTAGACCACGTATTATCAATATTGTGTAGTTCTTCTAGCTTCTCTTTGGTCCACACAACTGATACAGGTTATTTCCAAGTGGTATTTAACTCAGATTGTCTCTTAACCCATTCCTAAATCAAAATAGTTCGCAAAAGAAAATTTCATGGGGATCTAAGTAAACGTACCTTTCTTTCAATCTTAAGATGAAATTCATAGTCCTCTAGTATCTTCTTGCACAAATTCGTCCTCCTTTCTCTCCATCCATTTTTTGATCTCATATTTCAAAGGCTTCCACCTCATAACTTCAACCCCCTACATAATTCTTATCAGGTCCCGACAAATAAAACCACTATTGGCTGCAATATATTAGACCCTAGGTTCAACATATATGGCCAACAAAAACCCCACAAGCACCGGCATTTTCAATACCCTGCAAACAGGGTAAAGTATCACTCGAGATGCGAATAGGAAATTACACGGAACCTGAATCGGGTCTACACAGTGAGGGATGGTAGCATCTTACTTAACATAATCTCAATTCTACCTTAAGCCTTCATCACATTAACCATTACAGAAATGCCTAACAAAAAATTATCATATAACTCATAATGTTCAATCACATAGACATTACGCATAATAGACTGAAACATAAAATTCATGCTATTACTATGGAAAAAATTCATGTATCACCATACAATGGACAAAACTCATCTCAACGGCTTAAATTCTACATAAATCTCAACGGCTTAACTCAATGGACAAAACTCATCTCAACGGCTTAAATTCTACATAGTCTTCTTCTTACAGTCGCAACAAGATTTTTACAAAACTTGAACCAAACATAATTACAACAATAGAACTAACTAGCAGAACAATATCGGATTCTTCAACCAACACAACCCTTTACAAAATTGAGCCTTTTATAGGATGAGTTTCCCAAAATAGAAAGTTGGTACTGGTGCCTAGTTGCATAACTAATTCTGTTAAGGCGCAACTAATTTTGTTCCTTTGGCTCAGCGCACGGTATCAGGTTCAAAACTTGGGCACCAACAATTAGAATGGAGTAAAACCCTCGATCCCATGCAGAAAAGTTGGGGTGATTCTACTAAGTTGTGGAAGGTAGAAACTACCATCAATGGAGCAATGTTAAGAACAAAAAATAGAGAAAAATGTTTGAAAGACCAAAGAGAAATGCATAAAGAAGTAGTGCGCAGCTGGGAAAAAAAATACAGAACAGGGAAAAGAATGAAGAAATCCAAAGAGAGATATGTCAGATGAAGCAGAGAGAGGAATTGACTAACGCAAGGATGAGGGAAAGAGAGATAGAGGTGCCTGATAGCCAGTAAGAGGAAGTTGGGGAGAAGGACAAAGTAGGAGGAAGGATAGTGAAGACCAATTAGGAAATAACAAAGTGCCATATCAGACACCTACACCAGCCCTAGATGGAGTTGCAGAACAACTAGAACTATCAAGAGCTAAAGATGGAAGTACCCCAGAAAGTGAACACCCCATTGTCACAGAAGTAGTTATCGGAAGCAGTGGCAGTAAGACTTCTCTCACCGAACCCCAGGAACATTCGCATTATTTGGTAGCAAACTCTCAATTTTATTTTTTTGCAATTACCTTGGCACAATCATATGAATAGCAATACTAAAAGTTCACAAAGAAGTTTGTTAGCAGGAGGTAGTAGTAGTGGTTCTTCTCAAATTATTGTTAATATTATAGAACAACCCAGATCTCAAGGATTTATGTTATTGGGGTCCTCGACTGTCACCATGGCTGGAGTACCGACAAGGCCTCCCTTGAAATTTCCAGAATTTTAGGGGAAGGGAGGAGAAGATGATGCAACCCAACATTGGTTTTTATGTGAAGCAATATGGAATGCCAGAGAAACTCTAGTGGCGGCCAAATTGGTTTAATTTTAGACGAATTTAAGAGAAATGGAATTATAATGGTAAATGAAGTTACTTAAAACCCAAGGATCGCCCTCTCCCACTTTAGCAGAAACAAAGAAACTACTCTTATAAGTTTGAACAAGAGGGTGTTGCGGAACTATGAGAAATTCAACAGAGACATGGAGAATTTGCTTGGGAATATGTGTAGTGGTTCAGGGACTTATTGACTAAACTAACATATTCGGTTCATGAAACCCACCATAAGGATTGGTTTATTCAGGGTTTATTACCTTTAACGAGGATACCTCTATGGCAACAGGTGATAGACTCGCCCAGGACTACATTAGGGCAATCGATGAATAATGAGGCTATGGCTAAATATCCAAGAACTACTTCAATAGGAGCTTCGCCATACTCATGAGAAATGGCATAGGTGCATAATAAACTAGTGGAGATAACTGAAAGACTTCATTTCTTGAACATACCAGAAGCACCCCTGCCGCTGGTGTGGTACACTGGTTGCATGATAGAAGGACATCATGTTTCAGAATGTAGTAAGGTGAAAGGTGGACAAATTCTGCCAGGAGGATCATTTTATGAAGGACCATTTAATACAGGGCCAAGTGCGATAGTTGTGCAGGTTTCCATGGTGAGTCCATTCCAATCTGCAATATGGCCAACATATTCAAAACCTCTCAGTGCTTCTCCCAACAACTATTCCGATATCTATAAAGTATTTGGTCATCCACCACGGCTCTACCCAATGTTACAAAAATACTTGTCAATCCCAAATACATTGTTCTACAAATTTTGTGGGCCCACTATACATAGCGCTGACAAGTGTCGAGCCTTGAATGCTTTAACAAAGAGGCTAGATCACTCTATATATCGGGTAGCATACCAACCTCCTAAAATGGGGGGGAGGACGCAGAAGAGGATCTGGCGTGGGATAAGGAGGAAGTTGCACAAGCCCTATCTGATGCTACAACAGCAATAAGATTGGCCATCTTGCTCATCACTCTGTGTTGCCCAAAATATCCTGGTGTACATACTATTGCACGAACACCCACATCGTGGAGGAATGTCCTAAATTTATCATGAAGAGGGAAGATCGCACAAGAAGACCAACACATTTTATCAATTGTGAATCACAAGAAGACTCAAGTGCAACATGTTTTGTTGTTACTCGGGCAAGAAAAAGAGCTGGATCTAATCAATGATGACCAAACTCCTTAGTAATTAGGAAGCTAGTACCAAATAAGACTAAGTATATTCCAATCCAACATAAGGATATCTATCAAGGGGCCATGGACATGTTTGAAATACCAACACCACCAACCTTAGATCAAGCAGGACCATCTTATCAATACAGAGGGAGTGACACAAGAAGTGATGAGAGAGAGTTAGGTAATG
The DNA here is from genome assembly GCA_001517045.1 of Pseudotsuga menziesii. Classification (NCBI taxonomy): domain Eukaryota; kingdom Viridiplantae; phylum Streptophyta; class Pinopsida; order Pinales; family Pinaceae; genus Pseudotsuga; species Pseudotsuga menziesii. The sequence continues at coordinate 88,699 of LPNX010767532.1, read as the reverse complement.
ACAAAGTAACAGACTCTATCCCATTATGGTTCCATTTATTAAAAGATATTCTGGAAGATGATAATTCCACTCAAATTTTGCATGGAGCACTTTGCAACCTCCATGATGTTGTGGAAATTGATGGTGAGATATATGCCCTACTACCATAGAGAAACCCGCAACTAGTACGACAAAGGAAAAGGAAGAGGACTAGTCGAGAGTTCTGTCTAGATGCACAGGTACATTTCTATGATATTAATAATGTGATGTTGGATCTGGGCGCAGATGTTATCATACCACCAAAAAAATTCATGGGAAGCAATGTGATTACCGCTTGTTTACTCTCCCATTCAATTAAGGATGGAAAATATTTATCCAATCTTACCCAATGGCCGGCTAGAAAATGTTGAATTTGATTTTGGAGGTTTCAAAACAATTACATATTTTGAAGTAATAGATATTATGGGAGTAACGGATCCCTACCCAACATTACTCAAAATCGAGTGGGTTTATAAACACCATGGAATATTGATTTAAATAATAGAACAATGACTTAAGGATAGTGGCATGAAAGTAACACAACCACTGGAACCACACCAAGGTCCCTGATACATAGAGCCAATCCAAGGGAACATAGAACATGATGTCTTGGATAACATATATTCTCTGACAGCAAGAAGAATACATTATTATATAAATCCAACTGCGAAAAGATCAGTAAGCTGGAGGAGAATTCAATACTTTGACAATGATTTTGAGGAGTCTTTGGAGAAGTACAAAAATGGGAGACATGAACTCTCATCCAAACATTTCCCAATGGTAAAATCCGTTTGTTGGATTGAAGTAGAAGTGCATGATTCACCAAGGTATGATGGAAACATTAACCTAGACCAGCTCCTTCAACAAATGGACTCACTCACATAGGAATACCGCGTGGATGTTTTGGATATTACAACACTTAGATGGACTCTCGTGAGATGGTGGGAAACACATAAAGATAACATACCAGATTGGGACACCACTCAGTTGGCACCGATGATCAGATTCAAGTCATCTATGCATGCTAAATTGCTAATATGGTAAAACAAATATTCATGGGAGTGACCAATCCCTACAGCCACATCGATCTGTGTGAGCACTACTGGGAATTAGAGGGATTACAACCACAATTTTGGGTTCATTTGTATTTTCATGAGCTTGGTCTTATCTCAGAAGATGTATCTACATAAAGAAACAAGGCGATAGATCGGACGATGGAAGACAATGCATGGAAAATTTTGTAAAGATTTTTATTTTTTCAGCAACCAATGACATGGTGACAAAAGCATTGGAAGCTACTAAGGATGCATTATTCATTGACAAATTGCATAATGTGGGACATTTGTATGTATGTCCTACACATCAAGAACTAGAAAATATCACATTCATGATTCCCATAATAATATCCCCTCTCTATTGTGAAAAGGTAGAAAAAGAGAACTCTGACCCAAATGGGTTTAAGCATTTGCAACACTTGACTTTCAAGGAGTCAGAAGGATCTCAAGAAATAGTGTAAGTTTGATTTTTCTAGTAGATGAATCTGATTGGATCAATTTGATTGTCATCTAGAGAAAAAATATACATAATACATCAAGGTATGTGTTGATTATCGTAATTTGAATGCTACATGTGTCCATGACCCATTTTGATATTGTTTAGCAATGAAGTGCTAGACCAAGTAGCAGGAAATGAGAAATACTCATTCATTGATGGATTATTAGGCTATCACCAGGTTAGTATTGGTGAAGAGGATGATAATATACCACATTCACTACATAATGGGGATCGTTTGCTTATAATGTGATGTTATTTGGGTTGAAAAATTCTCTTGTCATTTTCTTAAGGATAGTGATCACATCTTCCAGTAAATTTATTCATAAATTCTTGGAAGTATATCTCAATGACTGGATAGTATATAGCATTCTCAAATACCATGTTGCACTTGTTCGACTCATGTTGAATTGCTACAGAGAAATGGGAATTTATTTGAATTTATGGAAGTGTATCTTGTGCATTGTTTTTGGCAATTTGTTGGGCCATATTGTTTGAAAAGATGGAGTTCTGGTATATCTTGTATAAATTGTGAACCTATAGGCCCCAATGTCAATAAATTAGTTGCAATCTACCTTGGGACACACCAGGTATTACATAAGGTTCATCTGCAACTATGCATCTATCATTGTGCCCTTAGAACAATTATTAAAGAAAGCCAAAATTTTCAAATGGAACGATGATTGTGAAAAATCTCTTAAAACATTAAAAGAGAGAATGGTAAATGCTTTGATCCTATCATTTCCTAATTGCAAAAAAGAGTTACATGTACATGTGGATTCATTTGGGATCGCTCTCGACATTATATTGCCTCATCTAGGAGAAGATGAGATGGATCATCCAGTGTATTTTGTTAGCATGAAGTTATCGCAAGAGAATCACAACTATACAACAACAAAGTGAGAAGGGCTGACAATGATTTACCCGTTGCAAAAGTTTCGCCACTACTTATTGGGTGGCCACTTCAAGTTTTTCATGGACCGCTCTGCTCTGAAGTATTTAATAAACAAGGAAATGTTGGAAGGTCGAATCTACAGGTGGTTACTTTTGTTCCAAGAATTCTCCTTCGAATTTATAGTAAATCCTGGAAAACATATCCATAGACCTAATAATCTATAAGAATAGAATATGGTGAAGTTGATGGACTTGTGCACGACCAGTTACCATATGCAACATTATTTAGAGTGGAAGTCGTTTTAGAACGTCTAGAGGAGATCACATTGGTTCTCACCACAGGAAAGGCCCCACATGATTATTCTGCAACACAAAACATCACCTGGTTGTAAGAGACACAGAATATCAATTAATTGTAAGAAAATTATACAAACTGGGAATTGATGGCATGTTATGTAGATGTGTCTTATATCATGAGAGGGAAAGAAATTTATGGGAATGTCATGTTGGAATTACGAGAGGACATATTGGAAGAAAATACACATGAAGAAAGGTGCTCCAAGCAAGACTATGGTGGCCTACAATGTTCAAAGATGCTAAGGTATATGTTATAAAATCTGATGTCTTATAGAACGTTGGTCGTGTTAGATTTTCTTAAGATATGATTAAATTATCTAGTATCTTTATCTGAAAGAATAACAAGTACATCAAAATGCATAAGATATAAAAGATACACAAGACACAAAGATTTTCATTGGGGAAACCATAAAGGAGAAAACCTTGCAAACTTCTTCAGAATAGTAAGATGATCAAAAGCAGTAATAAAAATTGTTCGGAGGCTATCTTTCTCTCCTCCTCTGGTTGTCTCTCTCTCTCATGCACCTTAGAGAGTGTGTAAGGTGTGTATAAATGAGGGAGAGCACCTCCCTATTTATAACCTTTCAAGTCACTGACCAAATATAAGACTCGAGCCTACATGTCATCTCACATGGGGCCCACTTCTCCTAGAGAGACCACAATTACATATTACATGATGTTACATTGGATACTATTGCCCCGACTTACAACAAAGGTTGTACCTCAAGGTCTAGACACAATTTAGACATCCCGATAACACACATCCCCAATGGGGGTACACCAACATACAATGATAATATACATCAGAATATCTTCCAAAGTTACAAATACATCAACACTCCCTCTTAACTAGGAAGGTATTCTCTCTCTTCACAGTCATCAACACATCTGGTCAGGTCTTCATCGCATCGTCATCATCAAGGAGTCATAGAGTATTCATCATAGCTGTTGTCATCATCTTCTTATAAATTGATCATCATCTCATACTATCTGTCATCATAAGTTTCTACAGTGCCATCCCTTTTTTCATGTTGGATGTAGGCATAGCCTCCATGTAGGTCTTCATCGTCTCTGCGAGCAAGCCATCAAGTAGGTACATCCCAGGACTTATTATATGCCTCTTGCAAAACCTGTAGGATCTCCCAGGATTGATTATATCCACTACAAAACCTGAAGGAGCATCCCAAGATTGATTACATGCCTTGCAACACCTGTGTACCCTAATGTTACCTTATCATCTTCGGACCATCTCATCGTCACATAGAGCACAACCCAAATACACATAACACAACACTTACATCCACCGACATGGGAGGACAAACCTACCACCATCCGGAAAAGGCTCAACATTTACATCAACGACCATGGGAGGACCAACCTACCACCATGTCGGAAAAGCTCCAGCACTTACATCAACGACCATGGGATGACCTAGCTACTCCACCATGTCGGAAAGGCTCTAGCACTTACATCAATGACCATGGGAAGACCTAGCCTGCCACCATGAAGGAAAGGCTCCAGCATTTACATCAATGACCATGGGAGGACCTATCTTTCCACCATGTCGGAAAGGATCCAGATATTACATCAACGACCATGAGAGGACCTATCCTTCCACCATGTCGGAAAGGCTCCAACACTTACATCAATGACCATGGGAGGACCTAACCTACCACCATGTCGGAAAGGCTTATGTGTATCTACATCTTCCGAAATCATCACTTCCCCTTGGAAGGAACCTTGATCTGAAGTACACCAAGATTCTCTCTGAAGTATTCAAACTTCACTCTAGCCATTTCTAGCTTAGAATCACATCAGAACTGATTACGTCCAAGGATAACCTGCGAGCTTTTCCAGGACTGATTACATTCGAGGACAACCTACAGGACTGATTACGTCTGAGAAACCTACGAGCTTCGCCAAGATTTTATGCTCAGCCAACTTGTCTCACCGGCTATGCTAGAACTCATCACTCCCTCTTTCGAGAGATCTTGATCTGGATCACATACTGGAGCTTCACTGCTCCTCTCTACATCATACAAAAATGCAAGTCAGATCAATCAAATCAAATAGTAGCTTTCAAAAGAAACATACTACCTCACAAATAGTCGAGCAAGTGGAAACATATTTTTCCTCGGCTGTACTCAGTGCCATGCAGGACTGCATCCTGCCAAACCAGTAGCCCATATTGGATCTCAAACTGAAGAAGAAACCCAAGGTGCTCTTCTTCTTAGTGGCACTACCAATTCGAACCAGCATAACCATCCATGTTAGTCTTCTTATTTGTATCATACTTGAGCCCATACTCAACTGTACCCTTCAGGTACCCATTGCTTTGCAACCAGGTGAGCATGTCTTGGATCCGTCAGGAATTGGCTCAGGTTTTTCACAGCAAAGCATATGTCTGATCTCGTATTTGTCAGGCACATCGATGAACAAATCATCTAACGGTACATCGTGGCATCAATTGTCTCTAATGAAGCATCACACAAATGCTTCAAGTTTGATTCCATAGGTGTGGTTATCGCCTTCTGAATTTCTTCAAAATATCCACTGCATACTTTCCTTGATCAAGGAAAATATCATTCACATTCTTCCACACCTCCATGCCTAAGAAGTAGCGCATTATCCCTAGGTCTTTCATCTTGAACTTTGTAGCAAGTCTCCTTCTTGCATCTTTAAAGAGTTCCTCTTTTCCTGTCAAGAACAGGTCATCGACATACAACAGGAGTATCACTGGTCTTCCGCCTTCAACCTTGAAGTAAAGGTTGGATCCGCTTTACTCTCAGTAAATCATAGAGCCACCAATAAGTTGTCCATCCTTTCGTACCATGTCGAACCTGAGGATCTTCTGCAGTCACTCCCTCTGAAGTGGAGCATCATTCTCCCTTTGCCTTTCGTACTCTATGTATTGAAACATTACATAATGGAGTGACAAGTATCTTCCTCTACTACTAATATTCTATGTATCCATCTAGGGTCACTGGATACCAAGATCCTCTATCTTGAACTTTGTTGAAAAGTTCTTCTCGCACCCATCTGTGAGCTTGTCATCCTCTATAGGCTTTCATCTTCAATCTTGTAGAAAAGGTTAAGATCTTCATCACCCTAGGTGATCTTCAAGCTCCTTATGTAATTGTATGTTCTATCCCATGGGTGCCTTCTGAGCTCGTACAAGGCCTTCTTTAATTTGCATACATGATTATGCCTGTCATGTGTCTCAACTCCCAGTGGTTGCTCTATGTATACTTCCTCCTTGACTACATCATTCAAGAATGTTATCTTGATGTCAGCTGATGTATCTCCTATCTCATACCTATACATATGGATATAATGGAAGTGTACCACGTCACTAGTGCAAATGTTTCTTCATAGTCTGTGCCTTCTTTTTGTGAGAAGACTCGTGCTACGAATCTTGCCTTGTATCCCACGATGTTTCCATCTACTGCATGCTAGATCTTGTAGATCCATATGGAAGACACTATGAACTTCCCATCAGGTCTCGACAACGCATCCTAGTCATCATTCTTCTTGAACTGGTACTCTTTGATCATAGTCTCCTTCCCTTTTTTCTTGGCTACTTCTTCATAGTTGGAAGGCTCCACATCAATGATGTCGCTCTACAGTGTCACATACCTAGAGTGTGTCTGAGGCCTCTTGCTTTCTTTGGAAGTCTTGTCATACTATTCTTCATCTTGTATTATTTCTCATGCCCAATGTGGTCTTCATCTCTCGAAGTGGATCTACCATTCTCTTTATATTCTTCTTAAGCTCTTTCTTTCGCCATGGTTTCTTTGACCTGGGAAGCTTCAGGTTCCTCTTCTGAACTGTCATTACTTGTTCTTTGGAATGATCTACAAGTCAAGTTTAGTTGCATGATTAGAAACATATCATAATTTCCAAAACATATTAATAGTGACAAATATATGTGACATAGCCATGCGACTATTTTAGCCAATGCTACAACATTCATCCATATCATGTATACATACAATAACTTCTATATGCATTTTAACCCAATGTTATTAAGAGTGTGTACTAATCCTAATGCGCCAACAAAGAGGTTTCAATCTAGATCAGTAGTAATGGAATGTTGTACACCATCATTGACTTCTTACCCATTATGTGCAATTCAGTAGTATGAATGCAAAATAATCAAACATCAACTGAATATAAACAAATGTATAACTAAACAATATCATGAAAAGACAATTGAATACATATCTTTATTTGTTTCATGGGTAGAATCTTTCTTGATCCTTTGGCTTCATCATCTTCTTCATCCATAACAACATCATTTCATATTGAAATGCTAAGATGGATAAGAGGTTCTTCAAGAATTGAGTCCTTCATATTCCTCATTGCTTGAGGGATCTTCTTTGAATCATGAGAGCTTGATCTTTAGTTGCTCCCATGTTCTCTTCTCTTATTATGAGTCGATCTTCTTCTTGTGTGCACTCTTCCCATAGTTTGCTAAAGGTAATCACTTCCTTCTGGAACACATTCCTCGAATGAATGAATCCCATGATCTTGGGGGGCCATTTAAGGTGGTTATAACAATCTCTTGTTCTTCTTCAATTGCTTCATCATAACATCGAAAACTTCCTTTTGGTGTCTTCAAGGATGACAAATGAGGGATGAGATGATCTTTAATAGAATCTACAATGATTCTCCTGGCTCTAGCCTTATCCTCATCTCCCTCTAGCTCTTAGAACTTCCTTACTGAAATACTGATCCATGTCAATTTCTTCAAGGATCACGGAGGTCCTATACTTCCATACTCGAAAGTTGTTAGCTTCACCAAGCTTGTCATCAAGTTGGGTGTGATTAGTCATTTTAAAATGAGAACCTCAAATGTAAATAGAAAAAATTTAAATCTTACCGATTTGAGGTGTCTAACCTAGTTCCGGAGTTGGCTGATCTAGGGTTTATCAGAGAAACCCTAATTTTTCAAAATTGGAATTTCAAAATTCTAATTGGACAGAAATCTTGGCCTCTTCAAGGCGAGCTGTCCAATGTACTTCTTTTTTGAAAACAGTGGTGGGAAGATCCTGGAACAGTAAGCCCTAGTTTTCCAATTTCTTCTACAGAAATGTATGAAATTGATTCTGCTGTATCTCCGAATTTTCGGATCCTTACAGACTGAAACTTCTCACTGAGATATCCTGATATGGCTTCTTTCCAACCCCATAGGTTAGAGAAGAAATGGATTCTCCAAGTGGGACTTATTCCAATTTTCCCAAGGTGACTGGTTTGGGGACTGTTCATCATAGAGAACTTGTACAGACTGCCACGTGTCATTGTTTCATATTCTAGATCTAAAAAGTGTAACACAGAAACTACAGTCTGTTCCCTACCTGCAACATCTTGTAAAATTTCGTTTGGACCTTCCTTTCCCGAGATATAGAAAATCTCCCTAGGTCACATGTTTATGACTGTATTCTGGAGGAGGCTAGAACCCTTTTTTGGAGGAACCATATTTCTTGGAGTATAGAGAATTTGAGGCTAAAACGTTTACACAAGGTACAACACGAATTTCTCTTTGGCCTGTAAAAGTTTCGTCTTTCGAGCCTTCTCCAATATCGCATTTTAGCGAAAGTTCTAGATTGACTAAATTCAGTCTTCTAGGGTTTTCAGGTATGAAACCCTAATTTCCATTAGCTGCCATTGTAGCTATATTTCGGCTGCACAGTGAAAATTCTCTGATTCAGAAACTGCTACCACCAATAGATTCTCCCTAGTGAGGTGAGTTAGCCTAGCCCTCATTTCTTGATGATCTGTGGAGAGAACACCTTCAACTAGGAAGCCCTAGTTCCCGTATCTGCACAGTGCCTTCTTTCAGAGAGGCTCTGATGCCATGTTAGATTTTCTTAAGATTTGATTAGATTATCTAGGATTTTATTTGAAAGAATAACAAGTACAACAAAATGCATAAGATATAAAATATACACAAGACACAAATATTTTCAGTGGGGAAACCATCAAGGAAAAAACCCTGCAAACTTCTTCAGAATAGTAAGATGATCAAAAGTAGTAATAAGAAATGTTCAACAACTATCTTTCTCTCCTCCTCTAGATGTCTCTCTCTCTCATGCGCCTTAGAGAGTGTTTAAGGTGTGTATAAATGAGGGAGAGCGCCTCCCTATTATACCCTTTCAATTCACTGACCAAATATAAGACTCGAGCCTACATGCCATCTCACATGGGGTCCACTTCTCCTAGAGAGACCACAATGACATATTACATGATATTACACTGAGGAATATTACCTCAGCTTACAACGGAGGTTGTAACTCAAGGGTTATACACAATTTAGACATCTCGTAAAGGGGTAATGCACATCCCCAATGGGGATAAACCAACATACAATGATAATATACATCAGAATATCTTCCAAAGTTACAAATACATCAACAGGTCAACCATCTCGAATGGATGAACTTCCATTGCACCCAATCTGAGTGTTGCAACCATTTGAAAAATGGGAAATTGATTTTGTAGGACCTATCAACCTATTGACGAAGAATTCTAAAGTTTGATACATTATCACTGCAACAGACTACTTAACTAAATGGGCAAAAGCAACACCAATTCCTAATTGTTTCGTAGAAACAACAACCCAATTCATTTATGAAAATATTATTACTCGGTTTGGATTTCCCGAGAGTTTTACAAGTGATCAAGGCAGGCACTTTATAAACAACACTATTGAAGAATTGACAAGTGAATTTATAATTCAACATCATAAACATAGTTTGTATTATCCTCAAGCAAACTACTTGAAGATTTCAATAAGATTATAGAGAATGAGATGACCAAAGTCTGTTGCGCAAATAGGGACGATTGGAATGAACATATTCCTATTGTATTATGAGCATATAGGACTACTACCAAGAAGATTCACAAGCAAACTCCATTCCAGTTAGTTTATGGAAGACAAGTAGTAGTTCTCGCTGAATTTGTAGTTCCAATTCTATATATTGCACGTGAAACATATATGACAGAGGGGGAATCACTTGCAGAACATCTTACAAAACTAATGGATTTGGAAGAATCTCTCTTTATGGAAGAGTATCGTGCAATAGTGGAAAAAGGGAGACAAAAGGCATGGCACAATAAACACATAAAGCAGAAACAATTTTCAAAAGGAGATTAAGTACTCCTCTATGATAACAAATTCATGCAACATCCAAGAAAGCTATAGATGCATTGGATTGGACCATTCATGTCATGGAAATTAGATATGTCGATGTTGTGAAACTCACGCAACTTAATGGTATCCTACATATAGGATGGGTGAATGGTGCACACCAAAATCCCTATTTCTCTTATCAATTATTCTTCAAGAGGTCACTCCAGCTCTCAGGAGTGAGTTAGTTAGGAGTTATTATCTTTTTCAGTTTATGTCCGGTGAAATTTTCAGTTATAGTATTTAGTTATTTCCTTCAATTCCATCTCCTAGTTCAGTTAAGTAATTTAGTTAGCTCGAACCATTGTGGTCGGGGAGTGACCCACAATTTCATTCAGTTTCCAATGGAACTACATTGTAATAGTGCAGATGTCATATCCAACAAATAGCATACCTCTCATGAGAAATCACAGCTACTCTAGGTCACTTGGCATGTTGTCATCAAAAGCCTATGTTGTCTCATCCCCGCAACACTAAAGGTTTCCTAGTTGTCTCATCTACATGCTTGTCTGGCTATGTCATCCATCATTGCTCAACCTCACTGTTGGAGCAGGGTCCCGCAGCTACAGAAGAAGCTGCTAGTTTTGGCGGAAAGAAGTTAAGATAGAGCTACGACGCCGTAGCACGTTTCCAGCTGGAGAGCAGAGCCGGAAACCATGACTTTTAAGATAGAAAAGTCAAGAAAGGAAACGGTACCTGAGCGGCCGAGAAGAGAGAACTCAACCACTGCATTGAAGGCAGCGACAAAAGACAGGAGGGCTCAGCGACCCTCATAAAGGAGAAGGAGCAACGAGGCTGAAGCATTGAAGGCAAATGACAGAAAAGCGAAGCGGTGCATAGTACCCATGATCAGTGCCGGGAAGCATGGAAGACTGCAGAGAGTTGTGGTGTGATGGAAAGCGGCTACCTCAAGTACAGATATGGCCGACTGTCACTAATTAGGGTTTGGGTTACTGTTGGGACAGGCCCACAGTGTTGTAATGGCAGGACCTTCGGGCTACCTATAAATGGATATATTTTGTATTGTAAAAGGTTGGCATTTTGGGAATTTTAGGCCATCCAGCTAGTCGGATAACATATAGTTAGCCATTGAGTCTGTTAGCTCACAGTGATCTTGTATTGTAATAGAGTTGAGCTCTGGTTCTGTTATTAGCGGTAGCAATCTTACTGTAACCAGTAGCTGGCTTATAGAATATGCATGTAACAATCCGCAGGGATCGACAGAGAGGGAAGAGTATATTGTAGGAGAGCAATATAGAAGAGAAAAGAGATCTAAGAGAGAAGATCTTAAGCTGCATATGCGGTGTAGCAGAACTATGTTTTACCTTCCCCTGAGCTATAAGAAAACACAGTTCTGTGGACATAACTTCCATCCTGGAGGTGAACCACATTATAATCAAGTGTTATGCGATTGGTTTATGCGTTGTGTTTACTTATGCATTTCTCAGTCAGTTCATGAACTTTGTTTACAGTTTAACGAATGAATGTGTTAATCAGTTCACAGCAATATAGAAGAGTAAACATAAGTTAGAATCTTTAGCATGCTGTATATGGTTCATTTATGCTTTGCGTGAACAATCACTATTGCATTATCGAATAGACTTGTATGTTAAGTCTTGCACGTCGACACGAGCAACGCTAAGTGTGCTAAACCGCGGAGGTAGGATATCACAGAGAGGTGATACCGCACCGGTAGAGGAGCTGCGGTGCGCGATACCGCAGGTTGGGGACTTAGCGTTGAGCAGGAGCTGCGTGTCGCACGGTTCGCGGCGATGCGATAAGGTCGGAGATATCGTAGTTAGGGAAAGTGCACACCGCAGAAGAGGACCGCGCGGCGGAAGAGAGAAAGATACCTCGCGGCTAGAAGAGCTGCGAGACGAAGAGATCGCGCGACACGAGCAGGAGATCGCGCGACGCGCAACAGGAGATCACGCAGCTAGGAGAGCTGCGAGCCTCTGGTAGGATTGCCACAGAACCCGGTCCAAGACACTTGAGTCCTTGGCCAACCCATTAGAGTCACTTTGGGTGAGACTTCATGCCGCTTTGCGGTCTGTCGCCGAAAGGGCCGGTGATCTAGGGGTGTTGTTGGTTGAATATAGGAAACCCAGGTCTACCCAAAGCAGTCAACAAATGGTTCCGTTGCCGGTTTTGAAAAACTGAGCGCTAATGTTCTGTTGGCATCCCACCAGAGAAGAGTTTCACCAGTGGTTGGATTCAAACCTAAGGGAGTTTGCCCAGAAAGAAAATCGGAGCCCTAAACTGAGCACAGAGGACTGGTTACAAAAGTATATCGCTTCAGATATACACGCCATATTTTTTGCAACCTAGGGAAACGAGCTTTACGACTAGTTATCAAAGTTGACAGACAGAAACATATTCAAGAAGAAAAGAAACATTGTCTGGACACCGGAGTTGATCCAGACCGTGCAGAGACTTGACAATCACATCACGAGAGCAGTGGACTTCTGGCTTGTGAGTGTGCTAGGAGGCTTCGTCACAGAATTTGCAGTTGACCAAAGAAAAAGCTTCAGCGAGGCCGAGCGTTACTTCTTCAAAGGATATCGTGGTAAGTACCTAAAGTCTCTAAACTTGTCCATTAAGATGCTGCTACATGAAAAAGGAGTAATGGACAAGATTTCAGATGAATAAGTAAAGATAGTAATGTCACAAGAGTTTGAAAGTGATTTTGATGACATTGGACGAACACGTAGTGGCAAGAAATATAAAGTAGCTTTCGGCTCTCCTGTATTTGGAGATAGTTCAGACAATATTAGACAACCAAGTCCTAGTACCACAGAAGAACCAGAGGGGGGTACCCCTTACCATCCCTATACCCCACAAAAACAGACCGGGACTCAGAGTAATCCCGTAGGTACTCCATCCAACAGCTCACAGACAGTACCTACTACAGCTACATCACCTTCACCTACACCGCCGAGTGGTAGTAATCCAGTCAATCAAAACCTACCGCAGAGAAATAGAATGGGAGATGATATGAAGCTACCTACCTTTAAGGGTACAGGAGCAGAGGACCTGGAACAGCATTGGTTTCTATGTGAAGCCATGTGGACCATTAAAACAATCAACGACGATAACCTTAAACTTGTACAGTTGGTCACTACACTCAGAGATCGAGCTTTAACATGGTACATAAAGTATACCACAGTACCCAAGACACTTGCCCAAGTCAAGAACGCCATGATTAAAGAGTTCAAGAAACCTAAGTCTGAATCTCAGTGCATTACAGAGCTCAAGGATATTAAGCAGTTACCATCAGAATCGGTATGGGACTTTGACCAGAAATTCAAAGCTCTTATAGAACAAGTAAGTTTTGAGTTTGCGCAGCATAAGGAATGGTTTATTGCAGCACTGCTCCCTCACATCATATTACCACTAATGCAGCAGAAACTCCAGACGCAGGATGACGCGTTGGAGATGGAGATGAAGCTAGAAGCTTCACCTTTAGCAGAAACCAGTGCAGGCATGACAACCCTACAGAACCAGTTGGCCAACCTCACATTATAGATACATGAAGAAAGGAAAAGAGGTTATGCAAGACATATGGTGCTTACGATGTAGAGCACAGGGTCATACCAAAGACAACTGTCCAGTCTTTGCAGAATATTTAGCGTTAGGGGCTCCTAACCCCTTACCACGAACGCAAGGGCCATGGTGTGAAATATGCAAAACACAAGGACACCCACCTCAGCAATGCCCTTTGCTTCAGAAGTACGTATAGACACCTAAGAACCTATATTGTGTCTTTTGCAGTTCTGTCGGACATGATGAACAGAATTTCCAAGCCTATGATCTCATGTCAGATAGAAAACATGACGTATACAGAGTCCAGTCAGAAACACAGGGTCCAACAGCAGGACCATAGCCTGATCCGACTTACGGTGGCTGTGGAGGAGGATTCAGAGGACGAGGCTGTGGAGGAGGCTTTGCAAGAGGAGAAGGCTTCGGCAGAGGAGAGGGTTTTGGCCGTGGTCGCGGACCAATCACTTGTTATAACTGCGGAGTTGTAGGACACTATGCTAGGGACTGTCAGAGCCCCACTACTACTTGTCATTACTGCAAATCTTATGATCATACCATAGAGGAGTGTCCTACCTTGATAGCTAAGATCAAAGATCCTAAGCCAGCAGTACACCAGAACATCCAACTTATTGTTGCTGAGCAGGCAAAGCCAGAACCACAAGTTAACATTGTGACTCGTAGCGGTGCTTCCACCAGTGGGACATCGCAGGAAACAGGAAAAAACACAAGCCAGGAGTGGGTGCGCAGAGCTCCTGGTAAAGCAACAGCACTCGATCTACAGAAGAATAAAGAGACATTTCATGAAGCCAAGGCTTCCTTTGATGAACCTACACAATCAGGATTGCAGGTATCGCCGTCTAGGGGCGTACCGCAGCAAGCACCTTGTGGCGATAGCCCAGAACAGATACCGTAGGCTACCACATCGGGAAGATGCAACGAGGATGAATCGACAGGAAGTATACAATCCTTCCTGCGCAGTTGCTTGAAGCTCTTAAGAAATGAAAAAGCTATCGGCGAGCTACAGCGCATCGTAGATCAGTGTCAGCAACCCTCTCTCTCGGGCAGTGCACACCGCGTTGTTCATAATATTACAGGACATACAAGGACCAGAAGAGAGATGAAACTCACAGCACAGATTGGAGAGTTCGAAATGGATGAAGTCGTCTTAGATCTGGGATCAGAGGTGAATGTTCTAACTAAGCAGACATGGGAACATATGGGTAGCCCTCAGTTAGTTAGATCACCTATCCACCTGAGATTAGCTAACCAGCAGCGAGTATCACCATTGGGTCGACTTCCAGAGGTGCCAGTCGACATTGACGGAGTTCGTACTTTTGCGGACTTCGAGGTTATAGAAATCATTGGCGATAGTCGACCGTATTCAGCACTATTAAGTATCGATTGGGCGATCGGTAGCAAGGCTGTCATCGACCTAAAGAGAAGACAAATGACCTTTGAGGATGCGCAGATCCGGGTCATCGCACCGCTGGATCCTCACCAGGGTCCTAGATACATTGAACCTATCCGAGCAGAGGAGGAGGCACATAACATGGATAGTCTCTACCAGATGACTGCGAACCAGAATGACTACATTAATCCAACTGCAGAAGGGAACATTAGTTGGCGATGCGACAGCTCATGCGCATCGGAGTCTGACATTGGCCTAGAGAACTGGCAGAACAGACTTTACGAAGTCTCAGCGCCCAGATCTGTGTTTATGAGTAAGTCACTGCGATGGATTGGCGCAGAGATCACTGAAACTCCATCATATCATGGTCTAACAGATATTCAGGAATTCCTTGAGCAGTTTGAGCAATAGATTCCTTACGAGCAAAGGATCGCAGCTATGGACCTTGCAGTACGAGCCACACCTGCAAGATGGTGGTATGCGCATAAAGAAAATATCGCATCATGGGATGATATTAAAAGATTGATGGCGATCAGGTTTTCTGTCGACAAAGAGTATGTCCAGCAGAAATACACAGGAGAAACTGACCCCAGGACACACATTCAGACATGCGAACAG
>LPNX010767532.1:0-72857 GCA_001517045.1 Pseudotsuga menziesii | reverse complement strand
ATTTGTTACATGACTATCAGGACCTATTTCCCACCAAGTTCACAGAGATGAAGGGAATAGTTGGAGACCTGGGAGTTATGAGGATACCATTGAAGGAGATTGAATCCGCGTTACAAATAAAAAGTGAAGGACGAAATCGATAAGATGCTAGCAGCAGGCATCATTGAGCCGGTAGAAGAAAGCAAATGAGTTAGCCCCATGGTCGTATAGGAAAAGAAAACAAAAGGAGACATCAGGATCTGTGTCGATCTGCGCAAGCTCAACGATGCATCACTTCACGACCCATTTTCGACACCGTTCACTGATGAGGTATTAGACAACGTGGGAGGACAGGAGGTCTACTCCTTCACTGATCGGTTTTCAGGATACCATCAGATCAGAATACATCCAGAAGATCGATCCAAGACCACCTTTGCAACAGAATGGGGCTTGTTCCAGTATACGGTAATGCCCTTTGGTCTTAAGAATGCACCAGCTATATTTTCTAGAGTAGTCGTTGCTGTATTTAAAGAATACATTCATAAATTCTTAGAAGTATATTTTGATGATTGGACTGTATTTGGACTAATCGACAAGCATATAGGAGACTTAAGACTGATGTTAGAGAAATGTAGGCAGTACCAGATTTCTCTAAACTTGAAGAAATGTATATTTTGTGCACCATTTGGTATTTTGTTGGGTCACATTGCTTGCAGACAAGGCTTGATGGTAGATCCCGCGAAGATTGCCATCATTGTAAACCTTCCAGCACCTAACTCAGTCAAGCAACTGAGGACAGTACTTGGTCATACGGGGTACTATAGAAAGTTCATCAAGGGCTACGCAAAGATTACAGCACCAATGGAGAAATTGCTCAAGAAAGATGTAAAATTCCTATGGAACGAGGAATGTCAGTAGAGTCTAGACATGCTTAAAGAGAAGATGGTTACAGCACCCATATTAGTATTTCTCGACTGGACTAAGCCATTTCATGTACATGTGGATGCGTCTGGCATCGCATTAGGGGTTGTTTTAACACAACCAGGAGAAGGGGACATTGATCATCCTATCGCATATTCCAGCAGAAAGCTCTCGACAGCAAAAAAGAACTACACCACAACTGAAAGAGAAGGCCTAGCTATGGTGTACGCGCTCTAGAAGTTCAGGCACTATCTGTTGGGTGCCTCGTTTAAGATGTTCACCGACCATTCCGTGTTGAAGTATTTGGTCAACAAGCCAGTGTTAGGGGGAAGAATATGCAGATGGTTACTCCTCTTTCAGGAGTATGATTTTGAAATCATTGTGAAACCAGGAAGACTGAATGCAGGACCTGATCACCTGTCGCGGATCGACTCAGGAGAAGAACCAAGTAACCTAGATGACAACCTACCGGATGCGCCGTTGTTCTCTATCCAGATCGCAGATGAGTACTATGCCGATATTATTCAATTTCTCACTACGGGAGTAGCACCTGATGAGTTTACTAAGCAGCAAAAGAAGCAGTTGGTTTTTAAAGCAGCAGACTTCACCCTCATCGCAGGACACCTATACAAGTTAGGTCCGGATGAAGTTCTGCGCAGATGTGTGATGCCGCATGAAAAAGACGCTATTATCAGAGAGGCACATTCATGAACCGCAGTAGGTCATTTCGCAGGAAAGCCAACCACGCAGAAAATCCTTGAGGCAGGATTATGGTGGCCTATGTTGCATAAAGACACCAAGGACTTTTGCAGATGCTGCAATATCTGCCAAAGGGTAGGAAAACCCTCGCGACGCGATGAAATTCCGCTGCAACCGTAGATCACGTTGCGCGCATTTGACAAATGGGCTATAAATTTTGTGGGTCCTATCAACCCACCAGGAAAGCGCACTGGTGCGAGATATATTATCACGGGAACAGAGTACCTCACCAGATGGGCAGAGGCAAAAGTAGTAAGAAATTGTGATGCTGCTACAGTCGCACAGTTCCTTTTTGAAAACATCATCAGTAGATTTGGATGCCCAGTAATTTTGATGAGTGATCAAGGCACGCATTTTTTGAACAGCACTATTGAGGTATTGACAGAGGAATTCCAGATTCAGCACCATAAGAGCACTCCCTACCACCCCCAGGCTAATGGTATGGTGGAGGCCTTTAATAAGATTTTAGAAAATGCTCTTACTAAGATCTGCAATATCCAAAGGAATGATTGGGACCTCAGAGTTAACACTGTATTATGGGCGTACATGACCACATGCAAGAAACTTACGGGACACACACCTTTCAGCTTGGTGTATGGACAGGAGGCTATTATGCCTATGGAGTATATTCTTCCTAGTTTAAAAATCGCTCAGATTACTGGGATGACTGATACAGACACAGTTGAGGAAAGGCTAGCACAGCTGCTTGCCTTAGAAGAAGACAGATTCATCGCTGGATTCCATCAGAAAGTACAGAAGGCACGAGAAAAAGCTTGGCATGACAGACACATTAAGAATAAGACTTTCCAGATCGGAGACCTAGTGCTCCTCTATGACAGCAAATTCATTAAGTTTCCAGGGAAGTTCAAGACACATTGGTTGGGGCCATATTAGATACAGCAAGTCACAAAGGGAGGTGTCGTTCAGCTCAGCCAGCTGAATGGGGAGCTTTTGCCCACATGGATTAATGGCAGTAGGCTTAATTTCTATAGTGATATCCACCTCGCCTCTCAGCCTTAGCTTAGCCAGTTACAGTGGTGCAGATGTCCAGTGTAGTTGAAAGGAGGCATCGCACCGGGAACAAGTCTACACCGGCAGGTATTAAAAAAAGAAGAAGAAGAAGTAATATTGTTGTATGCAGGTGATGCGAAGTCGCATCGCAGCAGTACGATGTTTCCCCATGCCACGTACTTAGTTTTGCCACGTACGCAGTGTTGCAACCGACAAAAGGCCAGTCAAGTCAGCATCTGACAGGTAGTTAATGAGGTAATGACCGGTATATCTTACCGTAGATTTGGCAGCAGTATAATAAATTTTTCCAGATTTGGCAAATCTCCGACGAGACCGACACCTGTGCACACACGTTCCGAGGGAAATTTGATCGGATTTCCTCATTTACTAGGGATCAGACGGCAGGTGTGGTCTTGTCCAGGCATTAATGACGACCGACAAGTTCAGTCTAGATGACCGTTGCGTCCGGGATTATCGTATTGGGCATAAAAGCAGAAAGTATTCCATTGGGACGGTTACATTTGCAGAAAAACCGAGAGCTATAGAGTAAGTTGTTAAGAGTTCTGTGTCTAGAGCTAAGTGGTTACAGAGTGCTATAATTTTCAGAAGTTGCAGCCATTGCACGTCCGCCGTTTTACACTGAGTGGGTCCTGTCCGAGGACGAGCCTCTAGAAAACGTTTTGAGAAGATTTCAACGTCACGACCGAGCAGGTGCTATGGCGACACCACCAAAGAGTGCTCCGCTAAGTTCGTCACAGCCCAGACAACAACCACAAACGAGGAGGCCAATCTTAGGTCAATGATGAATCCGGTTCAGAGCGTAAGGAAGAAGTTCACAGCGGAACAGACTACATGATACCACGAGTTGAAGGCGCACCAGAACCAAGAATTTCTAAGAATGCTAAGTATACTGTTCCCTTATCACCCATTGATTCTCGAGTAAAGGAAAATGGAGATCTAGTAGGATATGATGCTGTTGTTAAATTTGTAGATTATAACCTGGGAGATGGTAAGACATATCCTCAGTTCAAGCTGGACAGCTATCTGAAGATTGAGAAGAACCCAAGGACAGGGAGAGATGAATGTGTTCCCCTGCCGCATGTCCAGATTCTTGAGCGGTCAGGACTGCTCAATTTGCTGAGATTACCTCATTTTGGACGGGGTGCAGAGGTTAATGCCGTGGTGCGCATTTTACTCTCTTGCATGCACGGAGGGTACCTCTGGCTAGGCAACAAGGTCGACCTGAACATCGATTTGATACATCGTATCACCGGCCTATCCAAGACGGGTAAACACCCTGATATACAGACAGCAGGAAAAACCAAGGACTCCAAGTTACCGCAAGCCCTAGTAACTAAGTATCAGCTACAGAGAGGAGGACGGGGTTATGACATTTCAAGCATACCAAATGAGACACTTAGATTCACCGCCAGTCTGATCGCGGGCAGACTGCTAACCAAGGTTCGGCCAAAGGAAGTTACAGGATCTGTAATTCACCTGGCCATACAGGTCACAGAAGGGGAACAGTTCAATTGGTCTCTATTCTTATTAAATATGTTGCAAGCAGATTGCTTGGCAGCTCAGGATGAAGCCAACCACCCTTTCCATTTCTCGTGGTTGCTTATACTTTGTGCATTTGTCGGATGGAAGGAGCCGCCCCATACCCAGTTTCCACAGATAGCAGGTGGCACGCCTAGAGGAGTGCGCTATGCCAGCTTATGGGAGACCAACTGCCCAGCCAAGAAAGCGATCAATACGATGGTATTCCAGGACTACTATAAGCTGTTGATGAAGGTCATTCAAGAGACACCACGGCTCAGCACGGAGACTGTGGACATATATGATAGCCGTCTTAATTTTATGGCAGACAACCATTTAATCTATCTGCAACCGAAAAGGACTAAGCGGGATGATTGGGCTACTGGCTCATTTAGGATGACAGCCCGGGACGTCGAAGGATTCATAAAAGACTTCGACGACCAATGGAAGCAGGAATATGAAGACACCGCACCACTATCATCAGACTCTGCAGAGACAGAACACCAGGACAAGGACAAAGATACCACAGACACCCAGATGCAATCTTCAACAGAAGTGCCGCTACAAAGGAAAAAGAGGAAACCTGCACAGCAAGTGCCACCAGAGGCACAGATGGCAAATACTGGAGAAGAAGGGTCACCACAGACACAGCAGAAGAAAAAACAGAAAACCTCAAAGCCAGTTCCGAAGACCGCATTGATAGACGATGACTATGAACTCATCGCAACAAGGACATGTGACACATTGAAGGACTCACTTGACGCGATGAAGGAGTCGTAGGCAAAGAGCCAGAGCGCTGTCGAAAAACAACTTCTAGACTTAAAAATGATTACAGAGAAGACTGCCATGAGGTACATTCCACTTGTAAAGCCGACCACCGGAGAAACCTCGGCACTGTCGATGTCCCGCTAGGAAAGCTTAGCCAAAGATCGCCTCAATACTGTGTTAATTCCACCAGGGAGTATCCAATTCCCTCCCACAATGAAGGACCCACCAGCTCAGTTTAGACAACCCATCGAGGTTAATCTTGCAGAGTTTCATATTGAGCAGTTGCAAATGATCCAGCAGCAACTAGGCACAGAGCTCAAGAGTAGAGAGCTCGAGACTTACAAACAGAATACACAGCTACAGCAACAGAACACAGCACTTGCTATCAGTGTTCAGAAAAAGACAGATGAAGTACAAACATATGTGGAAAGAGAGCAAGATCTTTCTCAAGTTTTGCAGAGCATTGCATTAGAACTGCCGCAATGTAACATTGAGTTTGCCTTACCAGTTCCGCAGAAGCTAAGAAGAGTAGCAGACAAAGCAAAGGCTCTGGAAGAAACCGTGACTAGGATGGACGAAGAAGTGGCCAAGATGAAGGAATACCACGAGGAGCAAATCGCTCAGCTTGAGGCTCGCATACGAGACACCTCCCAGGCAGACCAGAAAGCGCGAGTAGAAGCCCTTCGACTCACTTCTGCGCAGATGCAATCTCGCATCGACGAAGCACGGTTAGTACTAACCAATGCGACGAACACATGGGCCGAGTTAGATGAGCCGCCGGAAAAAGTAGAAATCCAACAAAGTATTCAGCAAATAGAGAATACTGCTGCGGCAATGAAAGAAGAAATTAAGGGCTTGGCAGCTCTTCAAAAGACGAGGAAGACAAAGGAGATGAACTGTTTGCAGCACGAAGCGCAACAATTAAGAACCAAGGAGATGTACATTAATGACCTGCTTCAACCGCATCAAGAGCAAATCGCAGAGATAGTTGATACGGTTGAACAGAAAATAAAGGAGTTCACTACCACCAGAGAGAAAACTGACGCCACAGAAGACGCCAGTATTAGTCAAGCTTTGCTTGAGTCGGCACAAGAGCATGTCGAAGTGATGCAGAAGGAAGTCACAGGACTTCGTGACAGGTTGCAGAGGGCTTCACAGGAAGCCAAGGCAAAGCTACAGCAGGAGAAGCCCGCTGCAGGTGGCTCGAGGGCAAGCCACAAGTAAGTGTTAGGGGACTGTTGGAGCAGGGTCCCGCAACTACAGAAGAAGTTGCTAGCTTTGGCAGAAGGATAAGTTTTGGCGGAAAGAAGTTAAGACAGAGCTACGACGCCGTAGCATGTTTCCAGCTGGAGAGCAAAGCCGAAAACCATGAATTTTAAGATAGAAAAGTCAAGAAAGGCAATGGTACCTGAGCGGCTGAGAAGAGAGAGCTCAACCACTGCATTGAAGGCATCGGCGGAAGACAGGAGGGCTCAGCGACCCTCATAAAGGAGAAGGAGCAACGAGGCTGAAGCATTGAAGGCAAAGGACAGAAAAGCGGAGCGGTGCATAGTACCCATGATCAGTGCCGGGAAGCATGGAAGACTGCAGAGAGCTATGGTGTGACGGAAATCGGCTACCTCAAGTACAGATATGGCCGACTGTCACTAATTAGGGTTTGGGTTACTGTTGGGACAGGCCCACAGTGTTGTAATGGCAGGACCTTCGGGCTGCCTATAAAGGAATATATTTTGTATTGTAAAAGGTTGGCATTTTGGGCATTTTAGGCCATCCAGCTAGTCGGATAACATATAGTTAGCCATTGAGTCTGTTAGCTCACAGTGATCTTGTATTGTAATAGAGTTGAGCTCTGGTTCTGTTATTAGCGATAGCAATCTTACTGTAACCAGTAGCTGGCTTATAGAATATGCATGTAACGATCCGCAGGGATCGACAGAGAGGGAAGAGTATATTGTAGGAGAGCAATATAGAAGAGAAAAGAGATCTAAGAGAGAATATATTAAGCTGCATATGCGGTGCAGCAGAACTGTGTTTTACCTTCCCCTGAGCTATAAGAAAACACAGTTCTGTGGACGTAACTTCCATCCTGGAGGTGAACCACGTTAAAATCAAGTGTTATGCGATTGGTTTATGCGTTGTGTTTACTTATGCATTTCTCAGTCAGTTCATGAACTTTGTTTACAGTTTAACGAATGAATGTGTTAATCAGTTCACAACAATATAGAAGAGTAAACATAAGTTAGAATCTTTAGCATGCTGTATATGGTTCATTTATGCTTTGTGTGAACAGTCACTATTGCATTATCGAATAGCCTTGTATGTTAAGTCTTGCACGTCGACACAAGCAACGCTAAGTGTGCTAAACCGCAGAGGTAGGATATCACAGAGAGGTGATACTGCACCGGCAGAGGAGCTGCGGTGTGCGATACCGCATGTTGGGGACTTAGCGTTGAGCAGGAGCTGCGTGTCGCATGGTGCGCGGCGATGCGATAAGGTCGGAGATATCGCAGTTAGGGAAAGTGCGCACCGCAGAAGAGGACCGCATGGCGGAAGAGAGAAAGATACCTCGCGGCTAGAAGAGCTGCGAGACGAAGAGATCGTGCGACACGAGCAGGAGATCGCGCAACGCGCAACAGGAGATCGCGCAGCTAGGAGAGCTGCGAGCCTCTGGTAGGATTGCCACAGAACCCGTTCCAAGACACTTGAGTCCTTGGCCAACCCATTAGAGTCACTCGGGTGAGACTTCAGGCCGCTTTGCGGTTTGTCACCGAAAGGGCCGGTGATCTAGGGGTGTTGTTGGTTGAATATAGGAAACCCGGGTCTGCCCAAAGCAGCCAACACTCACACATACAATTCCCATATACCATATCCCAAGTCATTAGACTCAAATTATGTGCCTACAATCATCAGTATTTTCACCCATCACCAAATCCCTGACACATCATTTTCCTATCTAATCCACTCAATGTGCAAGACCACCCTATAAACCTTCCACAAATATATATAGACACAACCTTCCCTACTAACCCATCACCCTTTGTGTTATTCTCATATCTCACCCTGCACAGCCATGTAGATAGTCCCATTAGTCCTTTTGTTTGATGTCCCACTGCTCCTGTATGACATTCTATCCCTCGAAAAATATTTCCTAGATGTTTCTTAGTGGAACACCCACTCAATCACTCCCAATTTATGTTCGCGTTAGATGAACATTTTGATGTATAATGCCTAGCAGGAATTTTAGGACTCATGTTTGATTAATAGTTCGAAGAATGTCGATGTTCTCTGGACTAGATTCATCCTTGATGGTTTTTCCACACATCACTCTGTCAAGCCCCTTTCTGTTATCGCAAAATTTTATGGGAGTTTGAGAGAGTGAGGCTTTGCTAGGAAAGATGAACCCGCCAACCTTGTTGGTGTCAGTGCCCCTTCTTCGTCCTCGTTTCTTAGTCTCTTTGATGATAGGAATATTGTATTAGGAAGTCTATCCTTTTGTGAAGAGGAAACCAATGGTTTTCCACCTTTAATGGGGTCATCAGTCATGAAAATTTTGAAGACGAGCATCATTTTCCAAGTCTATTTCTTCTAACACCACATGTTAGAAAAACAGGATCGTGAAGCAATAATAATAAACAAGATGCAAATATTAAACACATTACAAGAGAGAAACCAATATAACGTGGGTCACCCAAGATGGGTTATGCCCACACAGAAATTGTCAGTCTTTTATTATTATATCGTCCAACGAAATGAAGGGATACAAATTGCAACATAGTCTCTCTCACACAATCATAGAATCGATTTTCACAATGCTACAATACATTACACAGTCGTATTAAAATTCCTTCCTTTTATAGAGGGAATACCATGGGAAAATACCTAGGATGCCCAAAACCATGGGCCTGTGAATCACCCATTATTGACCAAGTCATGACTTTGAAATTACAACATTTTACAAGGCATTGTTTCCTAAATTTTGCTACAGGGGCGCTGCCCCCAAACCCCCACCGGGGGGATGCTCCTAAATCAGTCATCCCCCCCCCCCCCCTCGGACACCCCATGGCGAATTTAGTTGGAGGGCATACCCCCACACTCCCCATCATGGTATTGGGATCCAAACACAATTGAAACCCAATCTTTGAATCAGGAAGATCATGCTCCACAACCAAATAGGGTGTAGTCTTTCTTACAAGCATTCTTCCTTGGTGTAGCACGTGGTAATTTTATTTAGTGTCTTAGATACGGATATGATAAGCCGATATTGTTTAGTACCAGAAGCAATATCTTGATGATGTTTAGTACCAGAGTTGGCTCATTCGTTTAAAGATCTAACAGTAGAAGACTCGCAAGGATCAACAACGCAACAAGGTTGACTCGAGGGTGAGTCAACCATTGTGGTTGGGGCATGTTGGCTCCTTTGTTTTTGGAGAGGACCAAAAAAGGAACAAGAGGATAGGACCAAAGAAGGAAGCACAAGGTAAAGGAGTGGGAGTTGGAGAAAAGGTGATAGTAACCGCAACCATTTTGGACCCACCCTGACAAGTATAAAAGGAAGTTGAAAATTAGTGGAAAGAGGAGGATAGTATGAGTTGTAAGTGATTAGAAAAGAAAAGAGCAACATAAGACATAGATAGTTAGATCCATAGTGAGGGATAATGTATCTTTTTTTGGGTTTTGTTCATCTATTTTATGTCACGATTGGTAATCCCGCATTGATTGTAAGGTTGTGGAGTCATGATGTAATAAAGCTCATCAGCTATAATAAAGAAGGATTTGTATGCCCCTAAATTTTAAGTGTTATTAGCTTGTTTGCTTAATGTCGATCTATCATGTTCTTAGATTGCCTGTTATAAATTATTTTAATGTTGCGATATGCCATAATAAGTATTGTCACGATATCTTAGATGAGTTTTGTTTCAATCTGAATGTTTATCATCTTCCACAATAGTATCCTTATCGTTAACCACTCCCTATCACACATAGGTCTAGGAAGTGCTTCAAGTGAGACCTTTGGCTTCGGGGATTGAAAACTCCAACACACTAGACTACAAAAACACATTTGTTGGCCTATGCGCAAGAAGCCAATCTCAACTTTACACCAACAATAAGCATATATCAAAAGTATCTTTGAGCATGACTATCACTATTTAGATGTGAATGAGCACAAGGATTATAATTTCAATGTTAATGTGTTAATAATAATAAATGAATATAAAAGGTGAATTAACAAAACTAGAGGATAGAGTTACTCATTTATATGAAAGGCTCCCATCTCTTGAGACTCCAAACTACCAAAGATGTTGTAAATATTTTGCTCCAAATCATTTCAACAACAATTAAAATAAAGAAAAATGAATTATGAAGCAACAATAAGAAGAGGAATTAGGAGGTGTGAACATCGAGTGTCTAAGGCACACGATGATTTGAAAATATTTGCAAACAATATGATCAAGATGAAAAGAGCAACGTGAGTATAAAACAATTGTGGAACACCAAGTCTAGTATAGACATGTCACAAAAACTATTATTCAAATGTGTGCAGTTAGAGAAAAAGAGAATGAATTTTCTTTCTTCATAGATAACTACTAAAAGAAATATCAAGCTTTAAAATCTAAATTGGGTGCTCTACACTCCTTGGTCTCTAAAATTCCATGGGTTTTCACCTCTCCACAAAATCCTCTTCCCTCATTCTATATCTATATTTGTGGTGGTTCATTTCATGTGGATTTTTCTATGATGAATTAGGAGATGAGAGTTTTATTCAAGAAACTTTAGTCGAGAGAAATCATCATGCCAATTCAAGACGAGGCAGCCATGAGTACAACCTAGTTGGTGGTCAATTATGACGTTGGCATTAACAAAGAAGCCCCATTGAAATATAATATATGTAATCTCCTTTTTTTAACTTACGTTATGTAAAGTATTATTCTTGTTAAAGCAATATATCTATCAATATACCACTCACACACATATGGGAAAATGTATAGGATAGGAGGATCATAATATTCTTGAGCAATGTTTTTGGGTTTTTCATACATTTTGAACTTTAGGACCATAATATTCTTCTTTGGTTTTTATGCTATGTAATGCTTAGGTGTGTGGTTTGGCCATAACCATATTTTAAAATAAAATTAACCGATTCTGGTTTTAAAATAAAACATAAAGTGTGAATAACTAAGTATTTAACGTACCATCTCTTATAGATAAGCAACTAAAAATCAAATAACAAGGCAAGAATGAGATAAAATATTTATATTGGTAAAAACCTTGAGTGGGAGACATCCACTCTTTGATAGTCCTTTATAGTGAGATAATAAGAAAGTGAGTGGAACTTTAATCTATACAGTTATTTTTATTTGATTTTATTAATCTTATCAAACTAGTGGGTTATTTTAAAAGGTGTGTCTTTTTTTAATAATAATGACGAGTCAACTCATATTTATATATAGCAACTAGATATGTTTTTTTTCCATTTTTAATATAAAAAAAAAACATAAAACAACAACAACAAATAAACAATTTTTTTATAATAGAACGTAAAAATACTATTTTTTTGTCAAAGGAAACCTAAAAATACTTTAT
Source organism: Pseudotsuga menziesii (assembly GCA_001517045.1). NCBI lineage: Eukaryota > Viridiplantae > Streptophyta > Pinopsida > Pinales > Pinaceae > Pseudotsuga > Pseudotsuga menziesii. The sequence continues at coordinate 61,298 of LPNX010767532.1, read as the reverse complement.
CATTCCTTTAAATCACAATTGTATAGTTCTTTTTTAAATGAAATTTAATATTGTAGTTTAAAATGAATGTATACTCTCTAATTTGGCCATAACGGAATTTGGACATAAATCCTATAAGATATCAATAAAATCAGTCATCAATATAAAGACAAATATAATCATCATTTTTGTGTGTGTTTTATTCAAGAGTCGAGACTATCTTTGGTTGCCTATGGAGTTTTTTGTATGCCTAGTTGTGGTATATTTGTGATGGTTTTGTAAATTGCTTATGATATTATGTATGTAAGCTTGGTTTGTAGATGGTTGTTGGGATGGTAACATTTTTTTGTATAAGGTGGTTGTCGGCTTTTTTGTGTCGCTAATGTAGTTAGACAAATTTGTATAAAAGCCTTCACAGGTGGGTAACATGTATATTTTTTTATGATGAATATAATATTTTTTTCTTCAAGATAAAAAAATAAAAATAAAAAATGAACATATTAAAATTATTAAAAATGAGAAAATAATGACTAATTTATCATTACATTTCCATAATCGATTTTAATTTAGTAAGTTCATTTAAAATATTTATATATTCTATTATTACTTGTATTGTAATCAATATGAAGTCAAACTTATTTGTCTTTCAATTAAGTATAATTGTTATAAATATTTGTGTATAGTTATAATCTAGTGGGTTAGCTTGAGTGTGATATCAAATGTTGTTAAATAGTTTAATGGATATTGTGGGTCTCGCTCGATTCCTCCTAATCAAACGATGTACGTATGTACATACATATAATGAAATGAATATTAAAAAAATAAAAATAAAAATGGGCATTCAATTTTTATTTAGAAGATGTTGCTTGAAATAAATCATTTGATTTGTATTTTTGACAATTTAATTAAGTGGAGGAATCGAGTGAGACCTACAATATCCATTAAACTAGCTAACAACATTTGATATCACACTCAAGCTAACCCACTATGTGTGTGTGTGTGTGTTTAAAAATATATAAAATATAATATGCATAATTGTTGATTGATTAAAAAAAATCTAATTACACTTCTAATTAACTATATGCATAATTCTTGATTGATTAAAAAAAAATCTAAATACACTTGTGCTTAATGATTTATATTGGTGGCCACGAAATTGTGTTAGCTCTCTAGTTTGGTCATAGAATGCATAAGATATCTTGAGTTTTTTTTTTTAGAAAGAAAAAAACTATAAACTTGTTATTCATCATAGGAGAATCAAATTTTACATTTACTTCTCATCAAAGTCAGATAAGCCCAAAATATGACTAAGAGTTGTCCTTCCTTCACCTTACAACAAATATTTTTGCAAATAACTTAACTTATCTACTCAATCTCTAAGAAGACAACATATAACTTCCAAATGTTAGTGTTTGCAGTTTAATTCAAATATATTATATCTTTAATATAATGCAATAGGATCACGAAAAGATAGACAAGCATAGCACAAAAGAAAGACATAAAGATTTTATCCCAGGAAACCACAAGAGAGAAAACCCAACAAATTCTTCTGTATAGATTCATCACTTAGTACAATGCTAAACTGAGATAGAAAAACCCAAAGATAAGATGTCCTTCAAGGATTCTTCTTCTTCTTCTTCACCAGTGAACTTGTATTTCTCACTCTAGGAGCGAACTTGCTTGTACTTGGTGTGTCCAAATGAGGGAGGTGCCTCCCTATTTATATTCTTCAGTTGTGTGACCTTTTGGTCCAACATGGACAACTTCTGGACCTTACTGGTCCAACTTCTCCTAGGAAGACTCAAAAATACATTGTATACATATTCTCTTGAGGACTATTGCCCTGACTTACAATGGAGGTTTAATTACCTTGAATCTTACATGACCAATTACATTAATGGCATCTTCTGATCGAAAGGAAAACATCCCTAAAAGGAGGTACAATATAAATACAACCAAGTAAAATAATAATATTACAAATAATATAATGAAGAATATATTCCTAAGTTACATTATCAACAACATTCCCTCTTAACAATGAAGGTATTCTTTTGACCTAGTCATCACCACAACTGGATATAATCTCTAGACATCATCATCATCATTCATTCATCATCATTGGGTCATCATCATTGTTGCAACAACTCTCACCTCATCGATCATTGACTAGTGACATCTCTCAAATATATACGTCCTCATAAGTTCTACAGAGACGACCATTTTTCATGCTAGATGTAGGCCTAGATCCCATCTAGGACTTCATCATCATCTCTACGAGCAAGCCATCAAGTAGGTATAACCATGGTCCTCTTTTTACATTTCCCAAGAAATAACCTATTTCTTTTATTGCCATCCAATCATATCCAGATCGTATCATCATCTCATATTCCTACATTACATCCCCAGTACAACTCGTGTCTTCTACCCTATGGAGATCAATATATGAGCATATATGGCATCGTCCATATGGAGAGCAGGTCAGGTGCATATCTCATGTCCACCGACAACTTACATCTCCTACATAGTGGATACAACAAAGGAGCATTTGTGTCTTCCACCCAATGGATACAACCTAGATGTATTGTGTCTCTCTCTCTGTCAACTTGTATCTCCCACCTAGTGGGTACAACCCAAGAACATCTTCGTCTCCCACCTAATGGGTCCAACCCAGATGTATTACGGCTCTCTCAGTAAACCTGTGTATTCCTACATGGAGATACATCTCATGAGCATCCTTTTGGACCACCTATGTCTTCGTCCATGTGGATACGGCCCAAGCACATCCTAGATTATTTATGACGACTATCTCTTAGACAACTTGCATCTTTGTACATGGAGATACATCTCAAAAGCGTCCTTTCGTACCACCTGCATATTCATCCATGCAGATACAACCAAAGCGCATCCTAGATGCAATACGTCCTTTTGGACCAACTACGTCTTCGTCCATGTAGATACATCCCAGGTGCACTTGCGTCTTTTGAACATGTCACATCAATCCCTCTTTCAAGGAACATCGATCTAGATAACACTAAGCTTCTCTTTGAAGTACTCAAACTTTATTCTCGCTAATGGCTTGGTCAACACATCATCTATCTTCTCAGCTACCGCCTCATACTGGATCTTCACTGTTCCTCTCTACACCATATCCCAGATATAGTGATATCGTGTCTCGATGTGCTCCAACTTGTCATGAAAAACACATTTTATCTCTCACTCAACATCGAACAGTCGCACAAGTAGCTCCCAAAGATACGTTGTCTCATAACTTGTTGAACAAGTTCTATGCTCACAGGCTTCTTATTGCTCTAAGAAATCATGCCAGACCTCAAGCTGAAGCAACACCTAAAGTGCTCTTCCTATCTATAACACTACCATCCCCATCGGAGTCAACATATCCTTGCAGGAAGATCCTATGATCTCTCACATATCTTAGGCCATACTCGATCGTACCCTTCAGGTACCTCAACAAGTTCTTTTCTGCAACCATTTGAACACGTATTAGCTCCACCATGTACTAGCACAAAGTGTTAACCGAAAAACATATATATGGCCTTTTGTTTGTTAGCTACATCAACAAACCAATCATCTTCCTGTATATTGTGGAATCAACTATCTCTGAAGTAGGATCACGCCACAACTTCAAGTTTGATGCCATGGGTGTGGCAATAGCCTTGCATTCCATCATTCTGAATCTCTTTTGAATATCTACTGCATACTTTCCTTGAAACAGGGAATTATATCCCATTTGATCTCACACCAAGAATCATATCAAGATTCTCAAACTCTGAGGTCTATTGTAGTCACTCCCTCTGAAGAGGAACATAATCATCCCTCTATGTATTGTACTCTCTGCATTGGGACATTCTGTACTAGAGTGATAGGTAGCCTCCTCTATTGTTGATCTTCTGTGTATCCAACTATGCCATCTCTTGAGGTCACTAGATACCAAGATCCTCCATCTCGATCTTTGTTGAAATTTCCTCTTTCACCGATCTATGAGATTCTCTTCCTTTGTAGGATTCCATCTTCAACCTTGTATCAAAGTTTTAGATCTCCATCACTTTAGGTGATCCTCAAGCTCATCATGTAACTGCATGTGTTGTCCCATGGGTGCCTTCTGAGTTCATACAAAACCTTCTTCAATTTGTGCACATGTGGTTCTCTATAGAGAGTCCCTAGTTCTGTAAGTCGTTCAATATGAACTTCTACTTCATTGAATAAGCGTGTCTAGTCAATGGATTAAATGTCTCACCATAATAGACTCCCTCTTTCTGAGAGAAACCATGAACCTTGCTTTGTATTACAACATTCTTCCATTCTTTCTTTTTGGTTGCTTCTTTATAGCTGGAAGGATCTCTCTACATCTTGGATTTATTTTCTCGTGTCCTATTTGATATCCTCTTATATGTGTTCACCTCTCAAGGTGGATCTACAGGTCTCTGTGGCTTGGTCATATCATGATTCTCATACTCTTCTGAATCTCTTTCTTCTGTCATGGTGTCTTTGAACCTGGGAGCTTCTTCATATACTTTGTTGGAGTGAATCTTCTTTGAGTGGTATGGATGAACTGTCGTCACTTGTTCTTAAGAATAAGCATACTCATTCTTTTTTCGTGTAGGTGATTGTACACGGTCTTTCCTACAATTCAAATTTAGTTGCATGATTAGAAACATTTCATATTTTTTTTCAAAACATAATGACATATCAATTAGAGGAAATTTGGGGTCTAAAATGGACCTTATAAGAAAACGTGCCAACAATAAGTTCTTGTGAGTTGGAATTCAAGAACCAATAGAATTCTAATAAAATGAGTCAACCATAATGGTTGAATTGACATATTTGTCATAAAAAACTACTTTTTGTGTTTGTATTTTCGAGATATCTCCTTGTGTTTTTACTCAAATTTTGATCGGGAGAGCTCATTGGATGCGAAATTTGATTCTACATCTAATGAGTACCCACACTGCATACTTTTGACGGACCCCACTACCCCAAAAACAATAAATACATGAAAAGTATGCAGTGTGGGTACTCGTTGGATGCAAAATCAAATTCCGCATCCAACGAGCTCTCTCGATCGAAATTTCAGTAAAAACACAGGGAGATATGTCGAAAATACGAACACAAAAAGTAGTTTTTTTCTTTTTTCCTCCAAAATCAATAAATATTATTTTATTAGTTTAACTATTATTTTATTATTTTCCTTAGGAGGCCCATTTTAGACCTCAACATTTCCTCTAATAGGGTTATTGCATAAAGACATATGCCACACAGTCATGCAACTATCTTAGTTAATGATACAACACAATATTTATCCATGTACGGTAACTTTCTATATTCCTTCCATCTCTACCAAAACATTATTAAGAGTGTGCACTACTCCCAACATGTCAACAAAGAGGTTTCATTCTAGAAAAGTAGAAATGGAATGTTGTACAACACCATAGGATACTTACCCATCACATGCAATTTAGTAGTATAATGTTCATAAATGAAAACACTAAAACATGCATAATACATTTCCTTAATCTAGGAACATAAATATGTACATAACTTAGCAACTAGATGTACAGGAAATTATCATTGAAATATTTATCTTTGTTTTTTTGTTTGGTGGACTCCCTCTTGATCCTTGCATCTTACATGAATTACTGGAGTCTCTGATAGTGTGCTCTCTTCCATCATCTGATCTTCAGGACCTATGTCTATCTTTCTCATGATCGAAAATGCTAAGCAATCCTTTCGCATAATATATCACATGGGATTCTGTAATGGTTCTGAGTGTCCCTTCTTCTTCATTCACAACTACATCCATTCTTATCTGAATAAGAGGTTCTTCTTCAAATCAGGTTCATAAAGTATGATCTTCGTCATCATGGGTTGAATCCTTAAAGTGCATATTCCTCATCACTTGAGGAATCTTCTTTCGTTCTTTTTCTTTCTGGTCCATCCTCTTCAGCAATGTGAGGATGCCGTCTCTTCTTGTTTATCCTAGTTGATCCTTTGTTTCTTTGGAAATATTTTGCAAAGTGGCTTTTCTCATCACATGTGAAACATTTGAGACTGGAGAAGTCATGTTTAGATTTATGATTCTTTTGGAATCATCTAGGTATTATGTGAAATTGATCGTCCTTCTTGCTTTGATCTTTCTTAGTATGAGCAACAAGAGCTTTGTCCATCAGCTCCCATCTTCTCCTCTCTTGATACTAATCAAGCATATTCTTAAGTGCATTCCTCCCACAATCTGTTGAAATTGATAAGCTTCTTTCTGGTCCGTATCCCTTGAATGAATGAGTCCCATGATCTTGGGATACCATTCAATGTGGTCATCACAATCTCTCCTTCTTCAACATTTTCTTCAATGGCCTATAGTTTCTCTTTAATTTGAGAAACCCTTGTGAAGTAAGACTGGATGGTTTTTGAGTGTTGGATCTTCACATTATTTAGTTGATTTATTAATGTCATCTTTCGGTTGATTTTTTTCCCTTCAAATAGTTTGATCAAGGCATCAAACATCTGCTTTGGGGTCCTCAATGATGAAACATGAGGGATGTGATGATCTTTGATTGAGTCTGCAATGATCCTCTTGGCTCTTATCATGTTCTTCTTATGAGTAGCCTTGGCATCATCTCCCTATGGTTCTAGAATCTCCGCAATGACATATTTGTCCAAGTCATTTTGTTCTAGGATAAGAGAGATTCTATACTTCCATGCTTGGAAGCTATCAGCTCTTTCAATCTTGGTTTGATTCAAAATTTTGACATGAGATCCTCAAATGGAAATAGATAAAATATAGCTTACCAATGAGAGTGCTTCAGTTGGAAGCTTGTTTTTGGTGGACCTAAGGTTTTACAGGGAAACGCTAATTTTTCAACCTTGGTGTCTTGCAGATCTAATTGGAACAAAATACCTCCTCAAGGTGAGTTGAGCAATATACTCCTTTCCCAAAACTGTGGATAGAACTACAAAATATTTGATGCCCTAGTTTCTTTGATTTCTTCTACATAATTGTTTTGTATTAATTATGATATATCTCCAAAAAAATTGCTCCTAAAGGCCTGAGAATTTATCCTAAGGTATCCCGATATTTCTTCTTTCCAACCCCACAGTTTAATCAAAATTAGATTCACTAAGTGGAACTTATGTTAATTCTCCCAAGGTGACTTGTTTGTGGACTAGTTCAGTATAGTGAATTTGTATGGACTGCCATGTTTCATCTTTGGGGTATGAAACTTGCATCATAGAAACTGCACTCTATGTATTATATGCAACATCTTATGAAATTCGATCTGGATCTTCCTATCTCGAGATATAGCAATTCTCCATAGGTCGGTTATTTAAGACTGAATTCTGGAAGAGGCAGAAACCCTATTTTGGAGGAATCATATATCTTGAAGTATACAGAATATGAGGTTGAAATTCTCACACAAGGTACATCAAGATTTCATATTCATCCCGTTGAAGTTTTAGCTCCTAATCCTTCTCCAAAAATGAGTTATAGCAAAAATTCCAAGATGACTAGATTTTTGTTTCTAGGGTTTTCAAGCATAAAACCTTAATCTCTTACAGTTGAATTCGTAGCAGTATTTCAGCTGCACAATGCCTTCTTTTAGGGTGTCTCTGATACCATGTTAGAGTTTGCAATTTAATTCAAATATATTATATCTTTAATGTAATGCAATAGGATAAATGAAATATAGGCAAGCACAACAAAAAAGAAAGACACAAAGATTTTATCCCGGGAAACCACAAGGGAGAAAACCAAACAACTTCTGCTATATATATTTTTCACTTAGTACAATGTCATATCGAGATAGAAAAACCCAAAGATAATATGTCTTCTTCTACTTCTTCTTCTTATTCACCAGTGAACTTTCCTTTCCCACTCTAGGAGAGAACTTGCTTGCACTTGGTGTGTCCAAATGAGGGAGGGAGCTTGCCTATTTATATTCTTCATTTGTGTGAACTTTTGGTCCAACAAAGCTGACTTCTGGACCTTAATGGGCCGACTTCTCCTAGGAAGACTCAAAAATAAATTTTATACATATTCTCTTGGGGACTATTTCACTGAATTACAATGGAGGTTTTACCTCGACTCTTACATCACCAATTACATTAATGACATCTTCCAATTGGAGGGAAAAAATCCCTGAAAGGAGGTACAATAAAAATAAAACCAAGTACAATAATAATAGTACACATAATACAATGAATAATATATTCCAAAGTTACATTATCAACAACACCAAAAATGATATGCAAACTATGCTAAAACTGAATTTGAAATTTAATGACAATACTTAGAAAATAGATCTATATCCACTATCTACCAGGAATCCATCTAGAAAGTATTCATAATAGATATGGCCATTTATTTCCCCGGTATATTTCTAGGAGAGGAAGTATGACGCCAATTGATTGAATTTCCTATAATTGCATGAAGGAAATATCCACTAAGCCTTAAAACAATTCACGAATTCTGGAGCACCAATATTGCAAATTGAGAACTTGAATATTTAAAGAGCCAATAGCCCAAATTATGATAGCACTAGAATCCCCTATAACTTGAAGATGAATAATACCTTTATGCCTTGCAAACTAGAGGAGGATCCATAATGCCAATAATTCATCTTTATTTTTAGATCCTCTACCACATCCCATACATAAATGAGTGGAACAATAATTATGAAATTTCACCACCATACTTACTTCACACCATCCATTTACTTCAACTCCATCAAAGAAGCCAATTGGGATAGAGTTGTCAAATATAGAATTGATTTGAGGAGGGACGGACTTGTTAGGAGATTTCTTCACATATTCATGGAAAATACCAATTGATGAAGCACAAACAGATCAAATCAAGGTCAACGTGTCTTCAAATACCAACTTATTTCAAACAATCTAGGTAAACAAATAGAAAATAGAGGGAGTTCACTAATATTCACCGATTTATTAAACCAGTCCAATATGCAATTATGAAATTCCACTCTTACCCAATCATCTTTAATATTCATTTGATTGCATATTTGCTTCCAAACCTTTGGAAAAAATAGACGGAAAAGAAACAAGTGAGATACTACTTCTGAAGTTTGTTTAAAAAGAAAACAAATCCTAGGACCAATGAATCCTCTGTAAATAAGATTTTACCACGTAATAATTTTATCTTGGATGCATAGCCAAAGAAAAACATTTTAGTTTTAGCGGGACACACCATTTCCATAATCTCCTTAGACCATTATATTTGCTCTTTACTCACTGTTGCTTTAGTAATATCCTAATAAACCAATTTTGTAGAGGGGATACCAAATGCACCCTTCCCATTCCATACAATAACATCATCTTCTTCTATAAGTCTAACTCCAACTTGGTTGAGAGATCAAACATAAAATTCCATTCATCCATGAAAGTACGTGATAGACCCTAATCTTGGGATGTCAACCAATAAGTAGACCTCTGCAAATTCCTTTCCTAAGCATGTTTAAGTCATTTATGTAAGTTATCAAAGATGCAAACAATTTGTATTTGATAGCACAACCCACAAATGGGTCAATTCCAATGGATACTTGACATCCATTTCCGATTTTCCAAGAAATCCAATCATCCAACTTAGGAAAATATTTTATTATCCATCTTCAAACAATAGATACATTAGAAGTATTTTTCATAGCTCTTTGAATCTAGTCCACCATCGAACCTTTTTTAATATAATTTTCCTTTAGGATCTGACTCCAAATATTATCTCCAAAGAGTCCTCTCCACAAACTCTTAAGACTTGAGGCTGTGTTAAACCAGTCCAAATGCATGAGACCTAGCCTCCCCATTTCTTTGGACATGATAAACTCTCCCAACTAGCTAAATCGAACTTGAAACTATGAGAATTTCTAGCCCAAAGAAAATGTAATAGTTTTCTTCTAATGCTTTGAAGTATATATCTAGGAAGTTTGACTAAAGACATAATAAACTAGAATTCTCTCAAGGACTGATTTTATGAGGATGAACCTGTCACCAAGTGATAACCACTTAAAAGACTAGTTAGAGATCCCTTTTTCAATTTTCTTGATTAACCAGAACCAACCTTCTTTTTCATAACAATTAGGTTTTAAAATATACCCAAAATATTTAAAACCATCCTCTGTTGAGGCCATATGAAAGGGGAAGGGACTGCAGATTTGACAACAAATATCCTGCTCAGTAATATTTGATAAGAACATTGATTTATGGATGCTCACTTCCATTCTAGATGCACACCAAGAGAGAGAAATAATTGCTAAGAAGTTTCTCCATTCAAATAATGAACCAATTCCAAATAATAGGACATCATCAACATAAAGTAGATGATTTATTGAAAGGTGTGAAGAAATTTTAATACCTCTAATTTTTCCTTGTAACTCTGCTTCAAAGATGGGCCTGCTTATACCTTTTTATAACCAAAAGGAACAAGAGTGGAGAAAGTGGAAAAACCTTCCTAAGTCCTCTGTAGCCTTTGAAAAAAGAAGTAGGAGATCCATTTATAAAAATTGAAAAAATAGTTGAAGAGATGCAAGCCATAATCTAGTTCTAAAATTCAATGAGTAATTCAATCTACAAAAGAACCAGACACAAAAAAAGACCAGTATACACGGTGAAATGCTTCTATTAGATCCATTTTCAAAATTAGGCCTCGAACTCCTTTTGTTTTAATGGAGTGGAGAGTCTCTTAAGAAACTCCAATAGGATCCAATATCTATCTACCAAAAATAAGTCCAAATTGCTCCTTGGAGATTTCCCAAGATAGGATAGGTTTGATTCTATTAGCAATAACTTTGGAGATAACCTTGTAGATCAAATTACACAGAGAAATGGGTCTATACTCATTAAAGGATTCTGGATAGTCCTTTTCAGGAATGAGAGTAATAAATGTAGAATTCATACTACCAATCACATCTCCTTTTAATCTAGACTCTTCAATAACATTTAATAGATCTTGGCCAACCCAATAAAAAAAATCGAGGAAGAACTCTACTGTCTAGGCATTTGGTCCAAGGCTTTTATCCCTAGAAAATATTTTTTAAATGTCCCTAATCTCTTCCAGCTTGACCACTTTCCCATTTTTATTGCCTTCGTCTTCATACAAAAAGAAAATTTCTAGGGAAGTGCTTAATTACTTGTAACTGAGCTTCAATAGAGACTGATTTGTTGTCGGTGTATATCTCCTTGAAATGTCTCATTTCTTTGATTTCAAAAGATGTTTTTATCAAAGATTAAATATCCTCTAAAAATTTTCAATTCCCAGATAGAACTAAAATTTCTTCTTTGATTTGCATAACTATGGAAAAAATTATTGTTATTGTCGCCTTCAGACAACCAAATCGCTCTACTGTTGATATGTCAAGTATCCTCTTCCAACTTAAGAAGAGAAGCTTTTTGTGCTTCTAAGACAATCATCTTTTACTTTCTGCCACTAAAAAATATGTGATCATCAACAACTGCAAATATGGCCTCAATTTCAACTTCAAATTAAATAAGATCCTTCCTATTTGCAATTTTCCTCTTTTTCTCCCATCGAGAGACATCCTTTTCTACCATCGAGAGACATCCTTTTCTAATAGCTTCAATTTTTTAACCAGACTATACATATAAGAGTCACAATCCTAGATATGATAGGAATTCCAATACTTTTTATTACATAAACCCTCTTCTCGTAACCAACTCTGATTAAACTTAAAGTTTTTTCCAATACTTTTTATTACATAAACCCTCTTCTCGTAACCAACTCTGATTAAACTTAAATAAAACTTTAGAAACATACCTATCAAAATTCAATTAAAGACATAGGATTATGATTAGATACTCCATAAGAGATCGTCCATGATATGAATCTTGCCACATAGAGCTTTTAAATTCTCAACCAATAATAATATGCCATGACGCTTGGCCACACCAACTATTAATAAAAAGAAATCAAGAATATAACAATAATATCATCTATTAATAAAAATATGAATACATTAAAATTGTAATTAAAAAACAAAGGATTAACTTATTATTACACCTCCCTAGTCAACTTCAATTCAATATTTATTTATAATATTTATATAGTTTATTATTACAGTAGAGTAATATTTGTTATCAAAATTATTTAGCTTTCAATTAGTCTTGATGTTTTGTATAGTTTAAATTTAGTATATTTAAAATTAATATTTTTTAATTATATAAAATAAATTATAAATGGTTGAATGTATAAACATGTGATGAAACTTTTATATAACTAATTTTGATCATTTTCTAAATAGTTTGGGGAAAATAAAAAAATAAAATGTGAACATGAATTTGTAATCAGTCACTTTTATATCATTATTTTGGATCATCTCTTTAGCATTTTTAAAGGAAAAAATATAATGTACATGTAATTAATGATTGCATATAAGTTGTCAATTTCGCTAGCTCATTCGGTTAAGGCGTGGGTCTCATCAGTAGGGTTAACCAGGTCCAATTCCCCTTATGGGTGAGCTAGTTTGGAGGAGACACCAAAAATATGACTAGTTGAGGGTTGGTGTGGGCCAAACCGAGTGCAATCCTTGGGTGAGTTTGACGACTTAGATTCCCCTGAGTCATGGTTTCTTAGACCAAAGGCCTCTCCTACAAGTCAGGGAGATTCTGGCAAACAAAAAAAATGATTGCATACATTTTTCAAGCATATGTAGTACTATAAGGTCGATTTCTTCAATTCCTTACATCAAATGGAGCTCCATGCATTGGGTGCTCATTGTATTTCATCATGGATAAAACACAATTCTTTTCAAATTTTTGCATGGTTGGTTGAATTTACTTATGTCCAGATTTATGGATTTTCAAATTCAAGAGATGTACTTGAATTGGTTACCCACTCTCTATAACGTAATAAAAATTTAGTCACAAAGAACATGATCAAAATGTATAAAACGAATTTCTAACAATTATTTACCCACCAAAACATATCAATCTAGATGCAATTTGTTTCCAGGAAGAACTCCAAGTATGTCGTTCTTAGAGATTCCTCGGCAAGGGAAGCATGGCCCCTCAAGGCCCTTTTCTCTTGCATCCATCTCTATCAACCTAATGGATGAGCATTTAGTCAACTTTATTTCACACTACCCTCTTATTCATAAGATTAACTTACAAGAATGTGTTGGTTTGCATACACCTATCATTTATGTTCTCAACATTATAATATATTCCATTGTGTGTGGTCATGGAATGCAAGTTTTGACTATGAATTGCCCCAAACTTAAAAATTCCAATAATTTGAGCCAAAGAGTTTATAGTAATCTCTAGTGCATCATTGTTACAAATCCACATTTACCTAAGCTCGAACTCCTTTAAATCGCACCAACCCTACCCAAATGCAACAATTATCCTAAAGATTAAAAATTGAATCAAAATAATTACCTCAAGTAAGTTATAAGAAACATAATCTATGATTGCATTATAACACCATAGACCCAAAAAATTGGTGTCTAAAATTGATCATATACCCTTTCTCATAACAACCTTATTTACCCTCAAAGTTGCCTTGAAATCTCTTTATTTTTCCTAAAAATAGTTGTTATCTAATCTCTTTAAGCAAATGAATCATAGTTGTGCTTCGTTTGTTTATATATTGAATCCATATTAAAATTATCATAGTGAGAAATGTAAATTGAGCACTCCCTTCTACTTCCATGCTCATGAATCGACATTTCCCATTTTCTTTCAATTGTTTTTCATGTATGATTCATTTTTCTTTCTCTTAGTATTATACTATTAACACCTTAAACATAGTTACCAATTTGACGAGAACCCTCCAAAGTTATCATTTTCTTAGATGACACATGTGGTTGTTTTTACCCTCATTTCAAAAAGTAGTGCATCTAGTGGCATATTTTTTTATATAGTAGTTTTTTTAACATTTTGAATCTTCTTAATTATCAAGTATTAAAAAAACTTCCATTTTTTTTAAATGCCTATTTTTTAATTGTGTTCTCTCATTTCTTTCTATCTTTTTTTTAAACCTAAAATTTGTTGTTTTTAAGATATTAAGAAATGTTGTCTTATATTTTTTCAAAGTTTTGATTTTTATTTAATTATATATCAATAATTAAATTAGAATGTCATACATTTTGACTGCAATGTAAAATATTGTTTGCTAACACTTTTGCTTTTACTTCATTGCATCGCTAATATATGTAGCTAATTTACACAACTTTTAAACATTTAGTTTAAAAAGTGCATTTAAAAGCTAGTTATAATGAAAAATAAGGTGTGCAATATATGCAAGGTATGCAATATATATTGTGCAATATAATGTTAAAAAATAAATATATATTGTACAATATAATGTTAAAAGGTATGCAATGGAACAATAAAATGGTGTAATTAAGAATGGAATTATATATTGTATATTGCATTTGACCATGTTTTTTTAAATTGCATGAACATGTACTTAACTTCTTTTGTAGGCTCAAAGACTCCACAAAGGCTACACAAGCTTGACGTGAGAATATTGGCCAACACAAACTTAGACTAGGGCTACATTAAAGAAAATTGAAGATATATAAGTATCAAGATTTAAAAATTGTAGTTGTTTCATTTTCATTTGTGCTTTAAACGCTCTCCTTACCAAAATTTGTTATGTTACAGGATATGTAATTTGTAGACCTTGGCATCATTTCCACGAATGAAGAGCTCAAAGTTTCCTTCAAAAGAGGATACAACACCCTGGTTGAAAGGAGAAAGGCCAATGCAACTAACACTTCTATTGCCAACAAGGAGGTATACATACTCAATGCATTATGATTGAATACTTAATTATAGAGTACAAATTTTGCATTGTGTGGTTCTAAAACAACTACAAATTATATTGCAGGAAATACAAGAAGATTTATGTGTTCCTCAAGAGCCATTTTTAGAGACTGAAGGTACTGCTCAACCAAAGGTTACTCGTACTGCACCTATAGGTACAAAGAATGAGTTGAATTATAGAAATCAATATTTTTTCGGTTTTGTGTTTAGTATAAATAATTTGATCAATAATTAGTTTTGTTTAATTGTTGTTCACATCAATTCTAGTAGTAGGTATCCTATAAGGATACTTATATCGTGGTCTAATGATCTCGATCCAGTAACACAAGAAAATAGAAGAGAAGAGAATGAGGAATTTGATGTCGAAGTCAGAATTGTGGACTTCCTTAAAAAAAGAAACCTAGAAAGAAGTAGGGTGGTAGAGATTGGCCACTATATGTGTCAAACACATTTTGTTGTATACAATATTGTATTATATATATTTTTGCTAGAGGACCTGGATGTTTATAAACTAAAATTGATTTGATTATATGTCGATATTTATAGTTATGTACCTTTATTTTACATTTATAGTTTTATATGATCATGTTTTATATGCATTAATATTTTCTTCACTCTATTCTAATATTTTATTGTAATGTACCCAAACCTAGAGAACACACCAAGGTCGTTAATTGGGATCTTTAACAAAGGGGATGGTTGGATATAAGCTAAGCACAGTGGAATAATATTCATTACGGCCAGGCTAATATGCCAAACTACTTAAAACATTTTTTAAAAATTCAACCATTAAGGAATATTTCCCTTCCAATGCAACCTAGTTCCCCATTCTACATGCAATGTAGTGTAATGACACACGAATACATTCAGACAATACATCTTCACATGTTGACTAATTGTCATTACGCCTATGGGCAGTTTTCCATAGCCATTTAATCAACTAAATAAATCAAACTTATGTTCTTTCATGGAACTACTTATTTTAAAGAACATAAATAACATACATAAAGAGTATAAATAGCATAAAATACTTATCTTTTATATAGGTGCAACTGGAATCAACCAACCAAATTTCCTCCCATCCTTAGACATTGTCAAGCCAATCTACTTGTGTAGGTCGCCCCTAAGATGATGCCTTGGAATTCACACGGTCAAGGATGCTTCTAAATCAGTCTCTAAGGATAAAACTTAGGCCAAAAAACCGAGCAACACAAACTCAATAATTTCTTCTACGGGGTTATCCCCCTCTCCACCCACTTACTCCTTCACCCCAATACCAGATGAAATGGTAATCCCTTCACCTCTTAGGTCCCTTAGGAAATCGTCATTCACCATTAGGATTTACGGGTAGGATCAGGACAAAGACCAACAATATACACCACAGAACTATATTGTACTCAAGAAAATATCAGTTTGAGAAGCCACAAGTTAATAACTCACCACCTACTTACTCCTCCACCCCACTACCAGTTTAAATGGTAATCGCTTCACCTCCTAGGTCCCTCTGGACATCATAATTCACCACCAAGACTTATGTGCAAGATCAGGAAAGAGACAAGCGGTGGACATGAAGAAAATAGCCTATAGTTGATTAGGATTACTCCAAACATGACCAATATCCTTATGATCCAATCACATAGTTCAAACACATAGCAGAGCATACATGGGATCCCAAGTTCACGAGCTTACAGAGCTCTCAGTAATCATGGCATGAACAACTTACCTCTCCTTAATGAATGAAGGAATGAATAATCAATACTTCTTCTCACCAGATCTCCATTCCATGCAAGTCAATTGGTGTAAAATGTGTGTACAATATCATGCCAAAGTATCATTTGGCATTCACATTCTTGTGAGGTCTACTCTCTTCAATTACCAACAAATTCCACCATCCAAGAATGAATTACCTCCTAAGCAATTTGAATCCCTTTTGGATAATTTGAATTTCCTCCAAGAGATTGACTCCAAACCACTGAGAAGCAACTACAAATCATCGAGGCTTCTCAAAAACCATTGAATGACACATTCAAGTTCTCTACAAATTAAATCAAATCCATTGACAAAACACTCCCAGTCATTTATTAACTCAAATTTTCAATATTGACTCAAACTCATCACAAATGACTTTAGTTTACCCACAAATTACTCACCATGCATGAAGGTAACTTGAATTCTACCTATTGACTCAATTTTTCCCAAATTCACTTCCATGCACTCAATATAATTAAATTTAACCCAAAAATGATCAAATTAACTGAGGATCATTCAAATTCATCTCATCAACTGAAGATGACTTAGACACCAATTAACTGAGGACAACTCCCAATTAACCAAACTGGCTCTAACTGACTGACGGCTACTCTAGTTCACTTGAGTACTAGGGTGCATGAGTGCATGTGCATGGTTTCATGGGTGCAGGCTGCATGGTACATGGTGTATGGTTGCATGGGAATATGCAAAACATGAATTAAACAAAATAGGACCACATGGTCCAACAACATCAAAATTAAGAAGACTAGAGTATTGTTGAGGGGATCCACCACTCGTAAACCCAACCCCTTCACATCTGGAACCCAAGTCCCCCTAGAAACATCATTGTCCATGGTGAGCCATTATTTAGTTATATATAAGTATAATAATAATAATATCCATAGTACAGGCACCTAGTACCAGTATAATAATCAAATAACAACATTACACATGCTGGAAGCTTACCGTTGGGGAATTACATTTATCATAATAAATAATGAATCATTGGATGTAGTTATTTTTTATGTATGATCAAAATAGTTTTGTAATTAGCCTTTATTATCATTTTCTTTTATTTTTTCATGTTGATGTACGAATTATTGGGTGCAAGTTTCTTAGAGCAATAAAGAGCAATATTGCATGTCGCAATCTTTTTATGCAATGCATAGTGGTCATTCTCCATGTGGTCGTATTATATAATATGGATTCATGTTTTTATGGAATTGTGCGCTATGATAACACATAGAAACATTCCATGTCCCCAATGCTATCATAAATGCAAATTTGCAAAGAATCCCCACATTCCAATTATGCATAAACCATTTTTTAATAATCTTATATGTTTACTTTTTTTAAATTAATTACTATTTGAAGATATATCATATTGTATATTCTTGACCTTAGGGTGAATAGACGTTTAAATAAGTGTTATGTTTTATCTTGTTGTGTTCATTTCATGTATGTTACAGTAAATATATTGGGTATGAGGAATTGAGAGTGGTGTGAGGAGCGGGGGGGGATGGGCCCGATGAGTTTCCACCTTCACGTGGTTGGTCCTGTTTAGTAGAGAATAAATTATTTTTGAAACAATGAGAACCTCATATAGGTATTCCCCTTTGGTGTTTTTAGAGTATGATACATGTTGGTTTGCATATCAATAAATCTATAAATATCAATAAATCTACTGACTTTGGTGAGTAAATTATATTTGCATTTTCTTTATGCTTAAGATTTTTTAATGAAGGTTTTGTTGATTTTTTACGATTTTATGTTGTATTTAGCTAATTTTGCAATATGTGATCTCATACTATTTCTTCTCTTTGTGTGCATGTATGGTGCCTGGACAACTACTTCCTCCACCTTACATGTTCATGATAGTGGGTCAGGTAAGATTTACTTGCATTTAATGGCCTTTTATTATAGTGATTTTGTCATTTATGGAAGTTGCAGTGATGTCACACATTGCACATCACACATGTGGTGAAAAACATGGATGTCACACACTCACATTTAACCAATTAAAATTGGTTACTTCTGTTTCATCATGCTTACATTGTAATTATTAATTATCTCCAATCTTGAATAGAAAAAAGAAGAACTTCCATATACCTTCGATGATCAACAACTTTTGAACTCCAACATCCTTCACATCAACATCACGAGCCAAAATATTTATATGCCACATCATCATTTTTTATAACTTCCTACAAAGATGATCTTATCTCCATACAAGACCAAGACAAGTGGATCAAATCTACCAAAATCACAAAGATAAAAATTTGCACAAATATTTGACATGCATATTGAAATACCTAGTTCATAGTGCACACACAGGGCCTCCAACAAACTATAAACATGGATATATTTCCCATGCATCTCAAAACCTCCAACGACTCAAGCAAAACCCTCAACATTGTTAACTCCCTTTTTCTGAGAGAATCCTTTGGTAAATCGAATATGATACCATTAAGGTCAACTCCCTCTTATTGAAAAGATCCAACAACCTTATCATGGTACTCTTAATAGTCATACCTGCAAGTTTGGAATAAATCACCAATTTTAAATTAGCTATGGAATAGTATCTCCTTAGCATCTCGTCATTCTTGCTCTACATATCCATTATTAAAACTATAAGGCTAGCCTAACATATTGTTGGTATGACAACTACCACATGATCAACAAGTAAACTTAAAGGACATTGTCTCACACATATCCAAATTCTTCAAACGTGCTAGACTACAATTATTGATAGTGAGTTGTTTTCCCTCAAATTCAACTCTATACTCAAAATATATCATATGAGAATATTAAAGAATATTTTTCTTCAAGCCATGAACAAACAAACATCATTCAACTCAAGAACAAAATATATTATCATTTGGAAGGAAATGGATCCCATTTAGATCTTATGATAAGTAGCATCATCACCCAACCTCACACATGATCCTCCCTCATGCTCTTGAACCTTGGTGAAGAGTTTCATATCATAAGTCATATTTTTTGATGCCCCACTTTGCACATACCATTCAACACTTCACACAGTGTTGGAAGATAAATAAGAGACCTTTAAGAAGAAGGTTTCAAACTTGTATCCTAACTCATATGATTTTGATATATCCCTTGCACACTTTGCAACTTGTTTCTGTTTCTTAGCCTTACCTTTCTTCCTCTCCAAACTTGGTTGGCCTATTTTGCCTTTTGGTGACACCTAAAAAGTTTCAAATTGTTAGAATATGAGGCTTACACATGTAATAAATTAATTGCAGGTACTTAAGTCATTGTATTTATTTTGCATTGACATTTGCATATTTTTTGACAATTTCATTTTCATGTGACCACAAACATTTTCAAAGTTAGTAATTAGTTTTGAATCAAATATTTTTATACAGTAAAGTATTGGAATATATTTAGTGGGTACCATTTTTAAATATATATTTTCCTATAAATATTGGCTCTCCCAACATTTAATAACCACAAAAACCCTATTTCAAAAATAGTATGTCTTAGGAGTGCACTTATTTTATATTAAAACTTACATTACATGAGGCCTTAATAATTGTATTTGAATATTACATTCCACTTATCCTCATCCCTCCCTTAAAAATATAGAACAAACCCTCCATTCAATGGAATTATCCTCATAGATCATTGTCTAGCAACACATTAGCTTCATCTAACATGGAATATATTACACGTCATCCACCTTAATCTAATCAAGGGAAAGCTAGTGAAGATCCAAATATTTCTCCCTTTCGATGGAGTGTAGGTACAAACAGACAAGTATTTGTCACACACACACACACATGTATATATCTATCTATCTATCTATATATATATATATATATATTACTCAAGAAAGATAAGTTCAAGAAGCATAGAGGGAATTGAGATGTCTAGTACATGTAATAGACAAATAAGAAATTGTGGAGAAAAGGTCAGAAGAAAATTTAGTAGACCTATCAAACCTTTTGTTGTTGAAGGAAGATAATTCAAGTCCTAATAATATTATCACATATCATCTACAAAAATGAACTACCCCAAAAGAACTAGAGTGCTTCATACAAAATAATAAATCTTGGATTGAATATTCCTTATTATCCTCTTTGTGTCCTTTATTGTTTCCCTTCCTCACCCTCTTAATGAGGGATATGTTGTCTACATTTCTTTGTTTTATTGAACGAGATTCCAAACTTTATCACTTCTTGCACAAAGTCATCCCAAAGCTTATCAAACAGAGGAAACTTCTCATTGTTAAAGTATTGTAAATTTGGAAGATATTCCAGATGTATTGATTGTATTCCTCTGCCAGGACATGAGTTTGATCATGTAAGAGTCATTGAAAGAATAAATGTAAACCTATGGATGTAATTTGGGTCAATAGTACCCAAGAGTCATTATAATAAATATTATTTTTGGTATCTTGCTAGACAAGTCAGCCCTATTAGGTCCTAGGTCAAGTCAAGTGGCAAATATAAATAGGGAGGCATTGCCCTTCATTTGTACACACACTCACTCAAGCAAGTTTGCAAGAGAGAGAAGAACAAGTGCACCAAAAAGAAGAGAGAAGCAGTTGTCTAGGTTTTACACTGCTATGGTTGAGTTCTATACTAAGGAAGCTTTGTGGGGTTTTCTCCCTTGTGGTTTCCTTGAGGAAAATATTTGTGTTCTTTGTGTTATTGTGCTTGTTGTTCTTTTAGTGATCCTACTAGTGAAAATTGTTTTAAGATATCATCTAAGCAATTAAGAAAACTTAACATGGTATCAGAGCCACCTTTAAAGGAGACACTGCATAGCTAGGGTTTGTTACTCCAAAAAAAATCCCTCAACAGATCAACCATAAAAGAGGGTTCACTCAAACCGTCCCAGAAGAGAGCATATTTCTATGACAATAGAATTGAATTCCAAGAAGTTTCAGTTTTGGACTAGACATTGCTGCTAGGAAGAAATAGGGCTTTAGTTTTCCTGAGTCTCCATCATCAATATCAGAAAAAGAAAGATACAATCTAGCTCACCCTAGGAAGATGCATATTTTCCACCACTCATCCCTACTAGTGATCCCAACTGGAAAATTAGGGTTTCTTCATCAAACCCTAGGTCGTCCCAAAGAAGGTCATCCAAAAGTTGTATTCATCGAGTAAGTATTACTTACCCTATATCCATTTGAAGTTCTCATTCTAATAAAAGATGACAAAGAGTACCAAGCTATATGAGAAGCTTGAAGGTGTTGAAAACTTTAGAGCATGGAAGTGTCGGATCATGCTCATCCTAGAAGAAAATGATCTAGACGGATTTATAACGGAGGAAGTTGCATAACCAGAAGAAGATGAAGCAAAATCCAAATACAAGAAGGATATGATCAAGGCTAAGAGGATCATAACTGATTCCATCAAAGATAACTTGATTCCTAAAGTATCCTCAAGGATAATACCAAAAGAAATGTTTGATGCTCTATCAAGCTTATTTGAAGGAAGAAACATCAATAGAAATATGACCTTGAGGAATCACCTCAAAAGTGTAAAGGCTTGAAAGTCAGAAACCATGTAATCATATTTCACAAGAGTAGATCGAATCAAGGAGCAGTTGGAAGCTATTGGTGATATGGTTGAAGAAGCATAAATTGTAATGACCACCTTGAATGGTCTTCCAAGAGATTGGGAATCCTTTATCCGAGGAATATATTCAAGAAGAATATTAACCAAGTTCTGATAGTTATGGGAATAATTTGTTCAAGAAGAAAAAATAATAGCAGCCATAGAAAAGAGGCTAAATGAAAATGAGGATCAAGCTTTGGCAGTCCATACCAAAGGCAAGAACAAGAGAAAGAGTTATGACCATCCTCCTAGAAAGAATCAAGGTTTTAATGAGTCCAAGAAATAATTCTCAAATTATGAATGCTTCACTTGTCATAAGATGGGACATGTTGCTATAAATTGTCCAATGAAGGAAGAACGAGTCAAGAAGAATAAAATATTTCAGTCCCATGTTGTTGAAGACAATGATCAAGAAGATGAAGAAAAAGCGAAGGAAAATGAAGATAATTGTGAAGAATATGTCTTGATCTCTACACTCATAGGTTAAGTCTCACCAGGGACTAACACCTGGCTAGTAGATAGTGGTGCTTCCAAGAACATGACAAGGTACAAGGACCCACTCTCATGTCTTGTACAAAATAATTCCCCACACAAAGTAATGCTTGGAGATGATTACCAATATCCCATCAAAGGAATGGTATAATCCTCCTATAAGTTGGACTCTGGAAAGTCCATGAAGATGAAGTATGTCCTATATGTCCTGGGACTAAATAAGAACCTTATTTATATATCAACCTTAGATAAGAAAGGGTTCAAAGTTGTTTTTGTGGATGGAGAAGTCCTCATGTGGACAAAATGAAAAAACTATAGATGATGTAGTAGTGATTGGAGTTGAATAAGGAGGATTCTACAGATTAAAGGGACATGTAGATTCATTATTGATTACTACTACCATAAGCCCATGTGATCTATGACATATAATGCTTTCTCATATATATTACAAAGCATTGTCAATTGTGACCAAGGTTGTGACTGGTTTAACAGAGATTCAGATAGATCATGAAGGAGAGTGCAAAGTATGTGCATAAGGAAAGAATACTAAGAACCCTTATCCAAACAGTAACAACAAATAAAAAGGGATCTTAGATATCATTCAATCATATATATGTAGGCCAATGCAACTACTTCATTAAGCAGGTATGTTTACTATGCTTCCTTGATTGATGAATAATCCCGCAAAACTTGGATCTATTTCTTGAAGAAGAAGGATGAAGTGTTTGAAAGGTTCAAAGAGTTTAAGGACCTTGTAGAAAACCTCTCTGAAAAGAGGATCAAGATCTTAAGATGAGATAATGGAGGAGAATTCACATCAAGTGAATTCATTGAGTACTGTAAGGAAGCTGGGATTAAGAGGGAGGTCACTATTCCCTATAATCCACAACAAAATGGTGTAGCAGAAAGAAGGAATAGATCTATCATGAAAGTTGTAAAAGTTATGATCCATGATCATGATCTACCTATGTACCTATGGGCAGAAGCATCCAAAAAAACAATATACGTTCAGAACAGAATCTCCCACATTACTCTTGGAAACAAGACTCCAAAAGATATGTTTACCGGAGAAAATCCTAAAGTCAGTCACCTAAAGATATTTCATTTTCCGGTATACATACACATTCCCAAGGAGAAAATATGAAAGCTATATCCTTCATGAAAGACGAGATTTTTCTAGGATACAGTGAGCAATAAAAAGATTATCGAATCTATATCCGAGGATATCGTCAAATTGAACTAAGCAAAGATGTTACCTTTGACCAAGATACAACCTTCAAAAAATCAAAGAAAGACAAGGAATATGAAGATGAGCTTGAAACTCCCAGAGCTGCAGAAGGTCCTAAACCAGTTAGGAACAGAGAAGAATAGCATATGCCTAAGGATCATGACATGACAAAACCTTCGAGACCTGAAGAATTTCCCAATGAAATGATCTCACGTAAGAGAAGACCTTCCTGGGCTCGTGAAGTAATCGAAGAAGCAAAGAGACATGGTGTCCCAGAAGGAACCATTAGAGAAAGAAAGAATCCAAATCCATACCCTAGTTATGTAGCTTTGATGTGTGATCTCGTTGATAAAGAGCCACTTTGTTTTGAAGAAGCAACAAAGAATAAGGAGTGGGTTGATGTAATGGTCGATGAATTACAATCCATTATAAATGATGATGTATGGGAAATAGTACCAAGGCCAAAGGACAAGTCATTGGTATCCTCAAAATGGATCTACAAAACAAATCACTCAACATATGGTAGTATATATAAGTACAAGGAAAGATGCATAGCTTGTAGATTCTCCCAGAAGGAAGGAATTGACTATGAGGAGACCTTTGCACCAATATCTAGGTACACCTCAATTAGAAGAATCCTTTCCTTGCCATCCAATATGAAGTGCAAGTTACATCAGATGGATGAAAAGACGCCCTTTCTAAATGGCTTGATAGAAGAAGAAGTATATATCGAACAACTGCAAGGTTTCGAGACTGGTGATTGGTAAACTCATGTATGTAAAATCAAGAAGGAATTGTGTGGGTTAAACCAAGCACCTAGAGCATGGTATGGAAGAATAGATGGATTCCTAATGAGTTTGGCATTTACTAAGAGTAAAGAAGATTCCAACCTCTACTACAAAGTTGAGGGTGATGGAATTATGATATTACTATTGTATGTAGATGACCTATTCTTAACAGGAGAAGACAAGCCCATCAACAAATATAAGAAGAAGCTTTTTGCAGAATTTGAGATGAAATACCTTGTAATGATGCACTATTTTCTAGGTCTTGAAGTATGGAAGTATCCAGATGAGATTTTCCTAAACCATGGAAAATATGTAGTAGAAATCCTAAAGAGGTTTGGGATGATATATTGCAAGGCCATGACTACTCCGATGACAACGAATTTGAATCTATTAAATGATGATACTTTGGAAGCAGTAGATGCCACCTTATACAGTCAAATTATTGGTTCTCTGATGTACTTAACCAATACAAGACCAGATATATGTTCTGTTGTAAACACTCTGAATCAATATATGGTGAATCCTAGACATATTCACCTAGTTGGAGCAAAACATGTGATGAGATATCTAAAGGGGAATTTAGACTATGGTCTCATATATGCATCAAATGGCGATATCAGATTACATGGATTTGCATATTCATATTTGGCAGGAAGTGCCGAAGATGGAAAGAGCACTTCAGGATGTTGCTTTAGTTTGGGATCAGGCATGATCTCATGGTTCAGTAGAAAGAAATCTAGTATTGCACTTAGCATGGAAGAGGCTGAATACATTGAAACATGTTCATCTTGTAGTGAAGCAGTATGGATTCGCAAGATGTTGATAGGATTATTTGATGCAGAGATAGATACTACTGATATACTTTGTGATAACCATAGTTGTATTGAGTTGACAGAAAACTTGGTATTTCATGACAAGTCAAAACATATTGAAGTTAGATATCATTACATCCAGGATATGGTACATAAGGGAGATGTAAAGCTCAAGTATGTTCCTATAGAGGAACAAGTTGTAGATGTGTTGACTAAGCCTCTGTCTCATGTAAATTTTGAATACTTTCGAGACAAGCTTGGCATAGTCTGAAAGGACCTCCCTCGAAAGAGGGAGTGAAAGAAGATGGTAGAAGGATGCAGTGGCGGTAGCTCATCCTATAGTAGGGTAATTCTGGCTAGGATTGTTGACCCAAAAGTTTTAGTAAGTTAGACGAGGCCTGTTGATCCTAGGGGAATTAGTATGTCTAACTAGACCTGTTTATCCCAAGTGGGTTAGTAAGCCAGAACAAGGTTTGTTGGTCCCCAGGAAGGCCCATTCGTTTGACTAGGATTTTTGACTCGAAAGGGTTAGTAAGTTAGACAAAATACCTAGATGGATCTACAAGAGAACTCACCAAGATACTACTCCAAGATAGTTAGAGGGCAAGATGTAGTTTCAGTATTCCTATACTAATGTAGCAGGTTCAGTATTTTCACACTGATGTTGTTGAGATGATTGTTCATATAGTTTAAGTTCTAATGATGTTGTTGTTGTTTCAGTATTCACATACTGATGTTGCAGATGATGTTTCTGTATTTATATATTGATGTTGTAGATGATGTTTCAGTATTTGCATACTGATGTTGCAGATAATGTTTCAGTATTTACATATTGATGTTGCAGATGATGTTCTAGTATTCACATACTGATTTGGAAGAAGATGATCCTGTACACGTAGAAGATGATTCAGTATTCACACACTGATATAACAGAAGATGATTTAGTATCCACATTCTGATATTAAAAAAGATGATTCAGTATTTGCATATTGATGTTGCAGAAGATGATCTAGTACACAAAGAATATGGTTCAATATCTACATACTTAGTTTTCATAAGATGATCTAGTATTCTCATGCTAAGATCGATGATGAAGATGTATGATGGTGTTCCAAAACTTCCTATGACATATAGAGACTCACCAGTCAGATGTACAGTTATGGTAGTAATTGCTACCTTGGTTGAATACCTTACTATTTAAGAGGGAGTGTTAAAGTATTGTAACTTCGAAATATATTCCATATGTATTGATTGTATTCCTCCATCAGGAGATGATTTTGGTCATGTAAGAGTCATTGAAAGAATCAATGTAAACCTATGGATGTAAGTCGGGTCAATAGTACCCAAGTGTCATTATAATAAATATTAATTTTGGTGTTTTTCTAGACAAGTCAGCCTTGTCAGTTAGACAAGTCAGCCCTGTCAGTTAGACAAGTCAACCCTGTTAGGACCTAGGTCAATACAAGTGACAAATTTAAATAGGGAGGCACTCCCCTTCATTTGTACACACTTACTCAAGAAATTTTGCAAGAGAGAGAAGAACAAGTTTGCTCGAAAGAAGAGAGAAGCAGTTGTATGGGTTTTACAATGCTATGGTTGAGTTCTATATCAAGGAATTTTTGTGGGGTTTTCTCCCTTGTGGTTTCCCTGAGGAAAATATTTGTGTTCTTTATGTTACCGTGCTTGTTGTTCTTTTAGTGATCCTACTAGTGAAACTTTTTTTAATAAATCATACAATCAATTAAGAAAACTTAACACTCATGAGAACAAACAACTTGGAAAATGGCTTTCCAAGATGAATAAAAACCATTCAAGTCAATGGATACCAACTCCTCATACTCTGATTTTGTCCCTATGGAATCCAACTGATCTTTTAGTGTGATAATGGAAAATTATCTAATCATTGTATCTATGTCACTCATGTGAATGGATGAAAGCTTTTTTCTCAAGAGAATCTTCCTAGAGACACTCACTCATTATTTCTCATATCCACATTGTATGTTTATTGTTTTTTTATTGCTTGTGGATTCCATTTGAAAATATTCAAGATTGACAGAGGCCTTCATTTTTATAATAAAGGTGTTGAGTCCTGGAAAATCTCAAGTATCGACAGTACGGATTCTCCCCAATAACCGTTCCCAATCAGCCCGTTTATTGTTTGTTATGGGGTATCTGTCTGGTTTATGATCCGGCTACCGTAGAGTTAAGTAATGGTTTAAATATATTTTACCGGTTGCGGCCTGGTCCACCGTTTATGTGTATTTTGTTTTATGTTTTATAATGATATGCAAGTGCCTAAATTTAAATGCAGTTTGATTAGGAAGCAAAGGGTTCACAATGTGATGTGTAGGTTCTTACCTCTCATCTTATCTCCTTTGTTCCTGAATCATAGAAAGCAAATAACAGCTAAGCTAAAACTATCTAATACTAACTTAACTATCCCTAGGGAGAAAATTATTATTTATGTGAGTAATGCACTATAAAATATGCATAAAGAATATTATAGGTAGCTGATATAATTCAAAACACATGAATACAGTAGAAAGATAAATAGAGAGATAGCTCAATCTTGATTAAAACATTCATTACTCAATTTGCTACATAAGCTTCATCAAATAACAAGAAATCATTCATAACATAGAAGTAATTCACAAGTTAGAATGATCTCACAGGTTCGTAGAGTAAGCTGAAACAGAAATAATTCTACATTCAACCATCCACACAGCATGCATTTGAAACTTGAACAACTCCTCCAGTGGAAAATCAGTCCTTCTTTATTATAAAAAGAAATAGTTCTTCTTACACAAAGCCTTTCACATAAGAGAGCATGGAAAATTCCTTTCTCTCCTCGACCTTAACAATATTTATACATCTAAAAAAAAACTCTTGACCTTCCTACCCCTTGGGATTCCTTTACATTCAGTTACAAAAAAGGGTTTTTCATCTAGTGTGCTCACTAATTAAGACAAAAAATACAAATATTACAAAATAGGTTTCCCATGTGTCAATAAGACAAAACACTTTAAGTGGACCCGACTAACTCATCAATAAACTGCTTCCATGCCATATCATCTGTCACTATTTTCTCAAATTCTGATGGCTCCAAAAATCCGACAGTGACTTTGTGCTTGGCACCCTGAGCCTTTATGTTAGTCATTCTGGCTGGAAACACTCGGAGCTGATATTCTAACCGATAGTTGTTTATTGTTGCTTGATCAATTACACTTTTTAGCACCTTTTCGTCTAAGCTTTTAATCGGTTGTATGCCCAACTCATCTTCCTGCAATCTAGCATGCAAATGTTTCAAATGTTATTCATGTCCAGGAAGTTCATCTAACCTTTTCTTGATTGATGTTTGGAACCTATTGTGAGTTGTAAGTAACTTGTCACGAAACTCCATACATTGTTCCTTAGTTTTATTGACTGCCTCTATCAACTTCTCAATAGCTTTATTACCAAAACCTATCAGTTTGTATTCAAGCTGCATTCTCTCCACATCTTTGATTGGTTTATTCACTGGGGGCTCCTTGGTTGTTTCCAACCATGTCAATCTTCCTTGAATGATTTCCATGGCATTTCGAGTCTTGTCTTTGAATTGAGAAGCTATGACTGATATTTCTTCCAGTCAAGCTTCTACTTGCCTGGCATTCAAAACCTCCTTTGCAATTTGGACCTGCATCTGATATATTTTGCTCTTGAGCATAAGAGCAGGCTTTGTCAAAGGTTCTATGCATGTCCTTTGTTCATTTTCTACCTTCAATAACACCTCCAAGGAGCTCTTTTGAGCCTCTAGTTCCACCACTTGGGCTTCATATTGTCCTTCCTTCTGTTCAGCCATAGACCTCTGTGTTTCCAACTCTACGATTTTATTTTCCAACTCCCCTTTTTCCTTAATCAGGTTCATGTTGGACTACTTCAAAGTGTCCCGTTCTTCTCCCAGAATTTGGTAATCTTGCTGCAATGTTTCATAGTCTGAGAGAGTATCTTCATACTTTCTCTTGGATTCTTTGCAGACTCTTTCTCCTTTCCTCAAAAATTCCTTCATCTCTGCCATCTTTCCTTTATAATGGTAAATGGTCTCCGTTAGCTTATCAACATTGTGAGCATTGGCATAGGTAGTTGCAATACCCATGGAAGCCAATTGATTTGTATTATCCTCCACATTTTTTACCACTGTCTTTTCTGTTACTGTGGTTACCGGTGGCTGAGTCCCCACCTTTAAATTTTTCTTTGTCCTCCACTTAATAGATCTCGTTTTAGGATCAAAATGAATATCTTCCAAACATGCCACATCATACCGTTTGGATGGCGTAAATGGTACTAATCCCATTTCAGCTATGGGAAGATGGCCTCTGGTAAGTATGATACTTGATGTAGACCGAGGGATCTCTGGATTATCTTGAATAGGACTTTGTCTGGGATTCTCATTATTTAGATCCTCCCGACATTCTTTCTCTTGTTCTTCTGTAACCACGCCTGGGTTCAATGATTCCTGAGCAATGGACTTTTCTAATTCTGTAATCTTTCCTAGAATAGCTTCTTCATTCCTTTTCTTGGCAGCTTCTTCTTCTTCTTTATCTCTCTGTGCTCCTTCTGCCAATAGTTTCTTTGCTCCTGCTGTGAATCTGTGAGCACTCTCTTCTTTGGATTTCTTTGCAGCTTCTTCATCTTTCTCATTCAGTTTTGGATTGTTGTTGCTCCTCCCCTTAACTCTAGAGATCTTCCCTTTCAAACGCTTGCTCATAGTTTCCATGCTATAAGAATTCATGTATACTTGTTCCTCCTTATCTACATAGTCTGTATATTCAAAATTAACCTTATGAGCTGCCACCTTACCTTGGGAGTCATTTCGGTGAAAACACTTTTCTCCGAAATGGAAGTTCTCCATTTCCTTGACGAATTACGGAGCTCCCTCAACCTTGTCAAACTTGTATCTTCCCACATAGAACAGTATTGATGGGAACACAACCTTCTTCAAATGAAACAAAGTATCTTTGAACAACGTCGGCCAATAGTGTTCAAGAAAATAACCTTGTTGAAGATAGTGAACTAAGTATCGATACCAAGATTCTGGGGTTGTAAATATGGGACATACATCAACCATGTGCAGCTTTGTCTCATTCCCCAATTCATTCTCTCCATTATCCTAGCTTTCAGCCATTAATTTGCACATCCCTTGTCCTTTCACGATAGTTGTTGGCTTAAACTCCAAGTCGTACTCTTGCAAGGTTGTAACCCAATTCCCTCTTCTTTCTCCTAACTCTTTTTGTACGAAAATATTTCGGATTGTCAGGTGCGGTACAATAACCTTGGTTCTGTTCTTTAGTATATATGGCTTGAATAATTTTACCTCTTTGAACACTGCATAGGCTTGTTTATCAATAGCAGGGTAATTCAACTCAACACCTTGTAGTCCAGTGCTCATGAATGATATGGGGTACTCGTCTCCCCCTTCTTCTTTCTGCATAAACACTGCCACGAACGAGTTGTCTAAAGCAAAAGTGTATAAGATAAAATATTTCTCGAAATTTGGACTTTTGAGAGAGGGAGCATGGGCTATTGTTGATTTAATCTTGTTGAATGCACCTTTCTCGAAGTCTATCCATTTAAATTGCGCACTTTTCTTAACCATTTGCTACAAAGGTTTGACTATCTGAGCAAAATTAGGCACAAACCTTCGCACAAAGTTTATAGTCCCCATAAAAGATTGCATTCCTTTATTATTATGGGGAAAAGGGATCTGTGCTATAGCTTTGATCCTTTCTGGGTCTATTGAGATCCCTTTCTTAGAAATTATATGACCCAAAAGCTTTCCGTCCAACACAACAAACACACATTTCTTTGGATTTAGAGAGATACCGTATCTATGACAGCATTCAAAAATTTTCTTTAAAAGAAACATGTGTTCTTCTCTTTTCTTGGAATAAACTGTAACCTCATCCAAACATACTACCATGCTTCAGCCAATCATCCCACAGAAATCTATATCCATGGCCATTTGGAATGGTTCTCCGGCGTTGATAAGTCCAAAGGGAATCCTCCTATATGCAAAATTCCCCCACTTAGTTCTGAATGTAGTCTTTAATATGTCTTCTTCTACTACTAATACTTGGTTATAGCCTGAGAAACCATCTAGTAGAGAAAATAACTCTGATCCAGAGACCATCTGCAAAATTTGTTCCATGGGGGGACTGAGTAGTTATCTTTATCGGAGGCACAATTCCAGTTTCTAAAGTCCACACACAGTCTAATATCACCAGACTTTTTCCTTACTGGTACTAAGTTCGAAACCCATTCTGAATGTATGGATTTAAAGATAATTCTTACATCAAGCAACTTCTTCACTTCACTTTGAATCAAAGGTTCCAACTTTGGGTGCATCTTTCTTAGCGGCTGTTGAAATGGATTGACTCCTACTTTGATTGGAACAACATGCTGTATAATCTTGGTATCATATGTTTTCAGATCTTCATATGTTCAAGCAAAGACGTCTTTGTACTTCTTAAACAAGTTAATGAATTTGTATCTTTCTCCAGGTGAGAAGCACTTTCCCAAGTTTACATATTTAGGCTCAGCTTCTGATAACAAATTTACCAGCTCAAATTGCATAGATGAGCTGTGTGTTTTAACATTAGCTGGCCTTCTAAACTTGTTATTCAAATTGAACATTCCTTCCAATGTTCTAACTCCTTTAGGTATAAAGTTTTCGCTTTGAAGGTTCACTTGATGTTCTTCTTCATCAATTATTGCTCCCTTGAAACTCTCATCACTTGTCAGAAATTATAGGATCTACGGGTCGTCATTGAACACTCTTAGATTCGTGATATTATCTGGTACAATAGGCCTGAAAAGTAATTCAATAGAACATCGATTATTAGTTGGAACAAGCCTGGCAGCTGACGTGGCTAATAAATCAGCCGCTGCATTTTTTAGCCTAAGAATCGAAATTATATTAAATGCATCGAAATTTACTAGCAAATCCCAGACTTCGCTTTGATAACCTTTTAGATGTGGAGATAAACAATGGATTGTATTTTGGACTTGTTTGACAATAATTTCAAAATATCCATAGACTTTTAAATTCTTAACCTTGAACTCAATTGCCTTTTTTAATCCGTGTATTAATGCTTCGTATTCAGTTGTATTATTTGTGCATTCAAATTCTAATCTACATGAAAGAAAATGTTTATTTTTTCTGGATCCATCAGGATACAGCCAGCTCCTGATCCTTCCTGTGTTTTCAAACCGTCAAAATAAAGTACCCAAAACTTATCTGATAAATCTACTGAGTTATTGCTACTTCCTACATCTAAAACTAGACTAACTATGTTACAGTAAAATTTATCATCCCGCGAAAACCGAAGGAGATCGGGCTGTGTATCTGATCCATTATTGGATTTTTTAGCTTGGTAATTTCCTGATTCTAGCTCAATGAAATAATTTCCCAACACAGGGTGCAAAAAATTTACCAGCTCATTCTTCCCTTCTAATTGAGTCACATTGTGTCTCATATGCGGCTCTCTCATTACTTTAATCTGATTTTGGCATCCTTGATAGGGTAACCATAAATGAGATCAATCAGTTGCAAAATATCCATCTAGTTTAGTAGATCAGTCTCATCTCAATATTAATCCATAAGCTTCTAGTATGTCACCTACCATGATGTCTATGAACTAACACACTCTCTCATCTATAGATAAACGTATCAGCATGTCTTCCATCTCTCCTACCACTTTCACAGTTGTTCTGTCCAATTGTATTATCTTGCCATTAGATTCCTTAGGTTGGCCATTTATCCTTTTACACACTGACAAAGGCATAACATTATCAGATGCTCCTGAATCAACCAAACAGATGTGCACATTATGATTGAAAATTTCAAATGTGAGCAGAAAAGGTAAAGTTCTGGATTTGGACTTCCCACCAATACTAGCTTCGCTGATTTCTTCTTTTGACTGAATGTTTTCTTGGGGCTTGCTGGTTGGTGGGTTTAATGCTTCCAAAATTTTCTTCTTTTGCTGGGGTAAACCACACATCTCAAACAAGGAAATTTAGCTTTGGTTTTCTTGATGTCCTCTATTATATCGTACCCCATCTCACAATCTGTTGGGTTTTTCTTCACACCTTCTACTTTTATTTTAGCATCTTTTACGGGCTTAATGGTAGTTGGATTGTTCTTCTTGGTTATGACCAAATCCAGTATGAGTTGGGCCTCAGTGTTATTTCTGACTTTCTTCAAGTTTTCCTGAATTATTTTAATCTTGGGCAGTAGTGTGTTATCTTCAATTATTGGATCCTTGCTCCTGGTTGTGACATTAAAATCCGACAGTTGTATCTCTTCCTTAGATTCTTCTTCTTCCAAACCAAGCATAGGTGCACAATCCCACAAGACCATAGTAGTTTCTTCTGGTTCCTCCTCTGATTCGTGCATTTTTTCTTCCTCATCCACAGGCTCAGTTAACTTAGAATCAAGTAACTGATTCATAACTAAAGTCATAGAATTAATCCACTGTGGGCAATTTTTTTCAGAGTGAGGTTGCTGATGGAAAGTGCAGAAGTTATCCATCCCAACTTCAGTGAGATTCATGATAGAAGGAATATTTGTAGGAGGTTGAGAGGGACCACTTTTGTCTTTTCTCTTATAATAGGGCTTGAATTGCTTCTTGGCTTCCCTCTTCTTTTCCATATCAACAATCTTATTAGATAACTTCTGGACCATCTTGACTACGCCCTCCAATTCATGTGATCTTTCTTCCTTGGGTTTGGTTAATAACAGAGGCTTCTTATTATTGAAGGTCTTTGCTTCTATCTCCAATAGATACTTGTTTACGCTTTCTAGCTCAGCCTCTTCATATGTTGTAGCCAAGGTGGCTTTAACTATCTTTTAGCAAACATGGCCATTTCAAAACCAAGAGCCGATGTGTAATATTCGATTAAATTTTCCTCGGTGGGTATTCTAGCTGCATTGAAAGTTATTAAGTGAGTAGAAAACCTATGGGTAAAGTCCTGCACATTTTCTTTCTTTTCCTTCTTTAGAGCTAACAACTCTTTCAGCAAAGCAACAATAGTTCTTTGGCTACAGAACTTGCTTTTAAACATTCTTTCAAAAGTGTCCCAATCAGTGATTGAATTGGCTTGTAAGAAAAAATACCATGACATTGATTTTCCTTTGAGAGTATGAGGGAAAATCCTACAAACCACATCCTCATGTTCAACTGCCAGTGCTTCCAAAACCAACAAAAAACTATGTAGATGATTGTCCACAGATATTCCTTCCCTTGGGTCAAATCTAGGCAATTCCTTTTCATAATTCTGGGGCAATGCATGCACTGGAGGAGCACTGGAGGAGCTAAGTTTAGTGGTGTTCTAGCCCTCCAAGCTGGTGCAGGTGGATTGGCCTGATTTTCATTAGGGTTCAGAGGTACATTTCCGTCCATGATCGGTTTAGGAGACTGAGGTGGAAATTGGAAAGGAGTTCGAACAGGCGAATCAGGTCCCAACTAGTCAAGGGGTTGATCAATCTCTTGCAAGGTTAAATCCACCAACTCTTCAAAATCTATGACCAGCAGAGAATCCTCTAGGTAAGGGCATTCTTTCTTGTGAACTTGTCTTCTAGGCAGGGCAGGAATATTTGGAAATCCTCCTAGCTTCTGTGCATATGATCTTGTGATTCTTCTCAAATGATCTACTACTTCGTTAGAAACAGGATATAAATACTCTGTATCGTCTGACTCAGGTTTAACTTTTCCTTCAGGGCTTGGTCTCTTGGGAAAATTAGTTTCAAAACTGTCACCGATAGACTATTCTCGAGGAAACGGATTTCCTCGACCAGCCATGCATTGATAGCCCTCCTTCTTGCGCCACAACTGTTGAGGCCTAGAAAATCCTAGGTATCGATAGTACGGATTCTCCCCAACAACCGTTCCCAATCAGCTCATTTATTGTTTGCTATGGGGAATCCGTCCGATTTACGGTCCGACTACCGTAGATTTAAGTAACGGTTTAAATCTGTTTTACTGGTTGTGTCCCGGTCCACCATTTATGTGTATTTTGTTTTATGTTTTATAATGATATGTAAGTGCCTAACTTTAAATGCAGTTTGATTAGGAAGCAAAGGTTTCACAATGTGATGTGTAGGTTCTTACCTCCCGTCTTATCTCCTTTGTTCCCGAATTACAAAAAGAAAATAGCAGCTAAGATAAAACTNTCAAAACACATGAATACAGTAGAAAGATAAACAGAGAGATAACTCAATGTTGATTAAAACATTCATTACTCAATTTGTTGCATAAGCTTCATCAAATAACGGGAAATCATTCATAACATAGAAGTAATTCGCAAGTCAGAACGATCTCACAGGTTCGCAAAGTAAGCTGAAACAAAAATAATTCTACATTCTACCATCCACATAGCATGCATTTGAAACTTGAATAGCTCCTTCTCCAGCAGAAAATCAGTCCTTCTTTATTATAAAAAGAAATAGTTATTACACAAAGCCTTTCACATAAGAGAGCATGGAAAAGTCCTTTCTCTCCTCGACCTCAACAATATTTATACATCTAAAAAAAAATTATTGACCTTCCTGCCCCTTGGGCTCCCTTTACATTCGGTTACAAAAAACGATTTTTCATCTAGTGTGCTCACTAATTAAGACAAAAAATACAAATATTACAAAATAGGTTTCCCATGTGTCAATAAGACAAAACACTTTAAGTGGACCTGGATAACTCATCAATAAACTGCTTGCACACCATATCATCTGTCACTATTTTCTCAAAGTCTGATGGCTCCAAACATCTGACAGTGAATCCGTGCTTGGCACCCTGAGCCTTTATGTTAGCCATTCTAGCTGGAAACACTCGGAGCTGATCTTCTAACCGATTATTGTTGCTTGAGCAATTACACTTTTCAGCACCTTGTTTTCCAAGCTTTTAATCAGTCGTATTCCCAACTCATCTTCCTGCAATCTAGCATGCAATTGTTTCAAATGTTCTTCATGTGCAGGATGTTCATCTAACATTTTCTTGAATGATGTTTGGCACCTGTTGTGAGTTGTAAGTAACTTCTCATGAAACTCCATGCATTGGTCCTTAGTTTTCTTGACTGCCTCTATCAACTTCTTAGTAGCTTTATTACCAAAACCTATCAGTTCGTATTCAAGCTGCATTCTCTCCACATATTTGATTGGTGTATTTGTTGGGGAATCCTTGGTTGTTTCCAACCATGTCAATCTTGCTTGAATGATTTCCATGACATTTTGAGTCTTGTCTTTGAATTGAGAAGCTATGACTGAGATGTCTTCCAGTCAAGCTTCTACTTGCCTAACCTTCAAAACCTCCTCTGCGATCTAGACCTACATCTGATATATTTTGCTCCTGAGCATAAGAGCACGCTTTGTCAAAGGTGTTATGTTTGTTCTTTGTTTGTTTTCTACCTTCAACAACACCTCCAACAAGCTCTTTTGAGCCTCTAGTGCCACCACTTGGGCTTCATATTGTCCCGCCTTCTGTTTAGCTGTAGACCTCTGTGTTTCTAACTCTGCAATTTTATTTTCCAAATCTCCTTTTTCCTTAATCAGGTTCATGTTGGACTGCTTCAAATTGTCTCGTTCTTCTCCCATAATTTGGTAATCTTGCTGGAACTTTTCATAGTCTGAGAGAGTATTTTCATACTTTCTCTTGGATCCTCTGCAGACTCTTTCTCCTTTCCTAAAAACTTCCTTCATCTCTACCATCTTTCCTTTATAATGGTCAATGGTCTCCGTTAGCTTATCGACATTGTGAGCATTCGCATAGGCAATTGCAATAACCATGGAAGCCAATTTCTTTGGATTATCCTCCACATTTTTTACCACTGTCTTTTATGTTACTGTGGTTACCGATCACTGAGTCCCCACCTTTAAAGTTTTCTTTGTCCTCCACTTAATAGATTTCATTTTAGGATAAAAAAGAATATCTTCCAAACATGCCACATCATACTATTTGGATGGGGTAAATGGTACTAATCCCATTTCAGCTATGGGAAGATGGCTTCTGGTAAGTATGCTACTTGATGTAGATGGAGGTTTCTATGGATTATCTCAAACAAGACTTTGTTCGGGATTCTCATTATTCAGATCCTCCCAATATTTTTTCTCTTGTTCTTTTGTAACCACCCCTGGGTTCAATGATTCCTGAGCAATGGACTTTTCTAATTCTACAATCTTTCCCAGAATAGCTTCTTCATTCCTTTTCTTGGCAGCTTCTTCTTCTTCTTTATCTCTCTGTTCTTCTTCTACCAACAGTTTCTTTGCTTCTTCTTCCAATCTACGAGCACTCTCTTCTTTGGCTTTCTTTGTAGCTTCTTCCTCTTGCTCATTCGGTTTTGGATTTTTTTTGCTGCTCCCCTTAACTCCAGAGGTATTCCCTTTCAAACGCTTGCTCATAGAAGCCATGCTATAAACATTCTTGTATACTTGTTCCTCCTTATCTACATAGTCTATATATTGAAAATTCACCTTATGAGCTTCCACCTTAACTTGGGAGTCATTTTGGTTAAAGCTCTTTTCTCCGAAATGGAATTTCTCCAGTTCCTTGACAAATTTTGGAGCTCCCTTAACCTTGGAAAACTTGTAGCTTCCCACATAAAATGGTACTGATGGGAACACAACCTTCTTCAAATCAAACAAATAATTCCCAAAACCATCCAGAAAAACTTGTCTAACTGCTTCCTTGTGCACTATGTAATCAATTTCCCATTTGGGTAGCAATGAGGGGGCTTTGGTTCCCCCATACATCCTTAGATATGTACCTTCTTGGGAGAAGAAGTAATCCCCATATTCCTTGATGGATTCTAAAGCTCCCTCAGATGATCATGGACACTCTTCTAGGAAAATCAGCTGATACAGGGGTCTCAACAATTCTTCACATATCAATTGGTAATGACTATGATACTTCTGTTCCCCCAGTATCTAGTACGCTGTGTATATAGGGGCTTTCTGCCCTTTCCACATCCAGTTGAGTTTCTTGAACCTGTGATGGTAGAGCATGGAATCTATTAAGAAAGATGACATATAGAATTCTGATTTGCTTTTCTACAAGCCTTCCTAGGCTGCTTAGATGCATTTGGCCAAATTCCTGGACACTATGTCTGCCCGATTAAAAATTATTCCTTCCATGGCTACATAGTACATAAGTGGGATCCAACCAAAATTATAAAGTTTCCCATCATCTTTACCGTAGAGCCTACTCAACATTAGTGTTATTATTATGAAGGAGTTCGAAGATGAGCAGTCTCATACTCTCCAGATTGTTTGTGTCAGAACGTCTTTCCCTCGGCCACCATCATCTTCGCTGTGGCTATATAATCCAGCTTTAGGCTCTTAACCCATTATGTTTTCACACTGGTTTCCTTTTCTGGTAAGCTGTAGACTGCTGATATAAATGCAGGTGCAAAAGATGCCACTCCCTTATTTTCCTCATCATTTATCATCATCCCTGTGGGATCTATTCTAGGCATGATCCACCCAATGAATTCTGCACATGGGAGAATTTCAGGTCTGGTAGCCACCTTAGTGATCCCAGATCACAATATATTTTCATACAAGGCCAAGTCTTCTAACCTTTCCTCCGAGACCTTCTTTTCCTTGAGCATGTGGAACATCTAACCCCACTTGAACTCGGGTTCAACTCCAGTTATGGATTTCGTATCCTCATAAATGATT
Source organism: Pseudotsuga menziesii (assembly GCA_001517045.1). Lineage (NCBI taxonomy): Eukaryota > Viridiplantae > Streptophyta > Pinopsida > Pinales > Pinaceae > Pseudotsuga > Pseudotsuga menziesii. The sequence goes on along the minus strand of LPNX010767532.1, from coordinate 22,152 downwards.
TCTAACCTTGTCACAGGCGCAGCTTCGGCCACTTCTGTGTCTAAATCATATTCAAAAATCTTGGGATTCTTCTTCCCTTTCTTTGTCGTGATGTCTGAGGTGAGTTGTATCTGTGACAAAATAGATCTGTCTTAGCGTTCGCATCGTAAAATAACGGCTGTATTTGAATGACAGGATGAAAGAAAAATAAATATGCATATACCAACAAATAAAAACCTTCATTCTGTATTACTCTATCATTTCCATCCATTGGGACAGGGAGCACACGATGTGGGTCAGTGCTACAGTTGACAACAACAACCGTTGGACATGGGAAAACTTCAGCTTTTTCACTTTTAGAAGAAAAACCCCAACTTGGCGATACCTCCCTCCCGTAGGTGCAACAAAGTCTTCAAGCTTACGACGACGATTCCCTAGGGTATACAACCAGGCCCATTACCCCACGGTCGTAACATATAAACCCAAAACCTACAGTCTCTACGTAAAGCAGGAAAAACGTGGCTTTCACCAATTCCCAAGAGCGGGATATACACTAGCTCCATGCCGGCATAAAAATCGGCTCTCTGGATGTCCATCATTGACCTAACAAACTGAGGGTGAAACACCTTTGGACTAACTGATGATGTTTTGCAGGCAGGTAGCGACTAGGGAAAACTAAAAAATTGAAAAGGCGAAACCTAAAAAGATATCCGGGCAAAAATCCCCTTTTTAAATTGAGTAATGACAAAACCCTAACCTACCCCTGCATAGTCGCATCAATGGTCGACAGCTCCGTGACCTAATCAAGTCAACCAATTGAAAAGGAAATACTGAAACCTACCTGGCAGGCCAGAGGCTCGACACACGGTTGAAAGCACTAGGTGAGGACACGCCACGTGAGCTCCACAGATGATTTTTCACCAACCACACAAAAGCTCGAACAGGATAAATGCTCATCAACTCTTCACCCTCTCCTTAAAATAAAAATGGTAAAAAACCTTTTCACTTGATGGATAAATTGGATTTCGAGGGTTAAAACCTTTAAAGAGGCATTAAAAAATTATACGTGTGAGAAAAACACCGTTGGCGCCAAACGTTTCGGGTTGGAGGACATAATTCAACACGGGAATAGCCTCGACAATGGTAGATCGATCATTCTAATTCAACCACAACTGCCGGCTCTCAACTCAAAATTCATCCGCAATTTCTTTTGAAGCTCGGAAGTCGAAACCACATCGGCAAGAAAGACAGGATGCCATCCGTTGTAGCGACTCTAAAATTAAAAAACCTTTGCCACAACGGGCCTTACAAGGATTGGGCCCGACAAAAGAACTCCTTTGTCATAGTGGTAGTACCTAATGGAAAAACTTCTGTAATGGCGGGTCTTAAAGAAACGGAGAATAATTCCGCCACAAACTTGTGAGCGCGTCTGCCGTTGTGGCCGATACCTTAGAAACCTTTTACTGAAGTGCCTTAAAAAAATAGACCGAGACACTAACCAAGAAATTACCCACCGTAGTGTCTTATACTTATGGAAGTAGCTTCCATAGAGGCAAACTAAAAATGAAGCATCCGTCATTGCGGCTCTCGGGAATCAGACGAAATGACGAATTACGAAGTCAGCTGCCATAGCGGGCGTGACTCGAAAAGCCTTCCGCCGTAGCGGGATGAAAAGACATCGAAATTTTTTTGACACACAAACTAGAACTCACCCGTTGTAGCAGCTCACAAATGAAAATATACCCTTTGTGGTGGCTCGAAACAAAAGAGTGCACCCGCCGTAGAAGCTTGAAAATAAACAACCATCCGCTGTAGCTGCTTTGAGATGAAAAGATACTCACTATAGCGGCTCACAACTTGGGAAACCATCTGCCGTGGCAGATCAAAAATCCACTTTCTGCCTTAATAAAAACTCAAATATCTCGATACTTTTCCTCATGATAAACAAAAACAATTTCTAAATCTCAAAACCTAAAAATGCATGAGAGGCAAACTAAATTTTTCATAAAGTGGGGTCCTAAAAAATGTAAAATTTTTCTGGGGTATGTTGCAGCAGCAACAGAAGGATACGATGTGTTGTTGGTTCATGGCAGAATTTTTGAACTCAATATTCAATATTGGGTTGAGGATGAAACATACCTAGTGTTAGGATTATAATCCTCCCTTGTCCAATTTTGTCAATTATGTCTAAATTAGGAGTCCTTTCAGTCTATATTTAGTCATTAGCACCATTCGGTCAACTTGGCCTAATTGGGCCACGTGTACCAGTTACTAGAGTGTGGGGAACACTAATTGAGGCTAACTTCCACTGACTGCACTTGCATGCATCAGTTTAGGATCCTCCTAGATCAATCCCTACAATTTAGGAGCCACTGGGAGTGCCGACACCAACATCCTTCAGTTGAGTTCAGTTGGTGACTACTCAAGCTCAGTTAGGAGTCAGTTACATTCAGTTCTAGTCTTTACATTCAGTTTTATTTAGTTAGAGCTAGTTGTGCATGGATGCATGTGGGTGAGGCGCATTTACTCACCTACCACAATCAGTTAGACTAGTTAACTGATAATTAATACTGAATTAGACACTTGAGTTGGGTTGTTGAACTCCGATAGTGATTTAGAAAAGTTCAGTTAGCCATGCAATCAAGTAAAGTCAAACCAATTTGAATTTACTCACATGGATTCAAAATGCATGAGGCTATTTATCCATTGTACTAAATTGTAACAATTATCCAATTACTTTTGATTAATGAAAGCATTCACAGTTGCAAGCCATTTTTGCACTGTTTCATTCTTCAATTTTTGAGTAAAATTGTCTGATATATCTTGTGAGTTGTGTGTTGGTCCACAGATCTATGTGCTCAATTTAATATGGTATTAGAGCCTCAGTAAAACAAGGCACTTCTCCTACTACAGATTCATACTTGGATAAAAAAAAAATTGAGCAAAATTGCTCCTTCGAGCACTGCACCAGAAGCAAAGAATTTACCACATAAATCCTAAGCAAAGGAATTGTTGATCAAGCTTTCTTAATTGACTAAGATGGGTGTGAAGAAAATTCCAAAAGTGCAGGCTTTATACCTTACTTTGTCTATTTGATTGTGTGATTTACAGGTTTTTTAATTGTCCTTCACTGCATTCGCGACAACAGTATTCAGTCTCCTTCACTACATTCGCTACAACAGCACAATGGCCCCTCCTATGGAGATTCTCACTCCTTTCAATTACCATCAGTGGAAGGAGGACATGGAGATGCATCTTTGCTCCAAAAGACTCTACAGAGTCACAATGGACATAGAGGTAGAGCCAATTCATTATGTTGACAAAGAAAAGCACTGGAATAATCTTGATGAAGCTTACATATGCCTATGCCTGTCAATCTCTGGAGATCTTCTCTTTCTATCAATGGATTGAAGACTCCCAAGGAGGTTTGGGATAATATTTCTTCCTTGTTTGATAAGCAAGATGACCTGAGGATCTATCAGCTAGAGAATGAGCTGATTTCTCTTCACCTAGACAACTTCGAAACTCTGAATGATTTCTTCACCAAATTCAAGCACTTGGTGTTCCAGTTGAAGCTGTGCAAGGTTGAGAAGGAGGATGATCAACTCCATCCTTTCCATTCTCTCAAAACTTGGTGTAGACTACTCAGTCTTTGTATCAACCTTTCATTTCGGGAAGCTCACTACGCCAAATTGGAATATACCAACTCTTAATGCCTTCATTGAATCTCTCACCAATGAGCATGACAAGTTGATCCAAATGGGTATCATTCGATCTTCCAAATATTAAGCATTGGTTATTGGAGGACCTAATGCTACGAATGGTAAGGGGAAGAACAAGAATGAGCCTCCTATGGATAAAGAGAAGTCATATTAGTCCTCAATTTCAAGGATAAGCAAGAATAATGGCAAAGGAAAGACCCTTTGTTCTTACTGTGGAAGGGGATTTCATCTAGAAAGCTCCTATATGAGAAGAAAAATTGATGAACTGACTGTCATTCTAGAGAAACATAACATCACTATACCTGCTGGCATAAGGAAGGCTGACCATAGAGAAGAAACTGAAGAACATGATGAGAGATGTCATGCACTAAAGGCCATATTTTCAACATCACATGCCTTCCTCATTGATTCTAGAGCTTCCAATCATATGGTTGCATCCAGAGAATCATTCTCTTCTTTACAGTCTTCTGATGGCCCTAAAATTCAGATGGATAATAATAGTCAAATTCGAGCCAAAGGGAAGGGTTCTATCAAGCTTGAACATGGAAAGTTCAAAGATGTGCTTTATGTGCCCTCCTTAACTGCAAATCGGTTATCTCTATACTAGATGACTCACACTGGCTCTCCAAAGCGAGTGATATTTGGTCCTGACTCAATGGAGATCACATATATATCTACTGGGAACATCATAGCGAAGGGTGTTGCAAATCATGCCTCTAAGGCATAGGAGTTATCACACTCCCTGCCATTTTCAGAACCAGTGCACTATTAGTTGCCACTTGAAAGGGGAGGTAAAAACATTTCATCTACTTCTTTTGTAGTTTCCACTAGTATTTGTAGAACCAACTGTATCAGTTTATGATATTGAGATTCAGGGTGATTCAGATCCAGATCCAGTCCCTACTCCCAAGATGGAAGCTAGGAAGATGAATGGAAATCCATCTGACACACAAAAGACAAAGAACCTTGTGCTATGTCATGCAATCTCACCTCCTTCAGAGAGAGGCAACAAACTCCCTGTGAGATGCTACATGGAAAGGTCTAATCAGCTACACTCCTTTCAGAAGAATAAAGTGGATCATACACCTCTTCATCCAAAAAGAGGAAAAGGTTACATTCCTTCTTCCTTCTTCTTCCTTACATTCCTTCTTCCTTTCCCCAGTTCCTTGTATTGAGAAGTTACTTTGCTTAGTTGTTATAGGTGACCTATGGTCTTAGTTACTAGGGCCCACAAATTGTCCAAGTTATCATTCAGGGGGTGTTAGGATTATAATCCTCCCTTGTCCAATTTGGTCAATTATGTCTAAATCAGGAGTCATTTCAGTCTATATTTAGTCACTAGCACCATTGGGTCCTTTTGGCCTAATTGGGCCACATGTACCGGTTACTAGAGTGTGGGGAACACCAATTGAGGCTAACTGCCACTGACTGCACTTGCATGCGTCAGTTTAGGAGCCTCCTAGATCAATCCCTACAATTTAGGAGCCATAGGGAGTGTCGGCGCCAACCTCCTTCAGTTGAGTTCAGTTGGAGACTAGTCAATATTAGTTAGGAGTTAGTTACATTCAGTTCTAGTCTGTTACATTTAGTTCTATTCAGTTCACGCTAGATATGCATGGATGCATGTGGGTGAGGCACATTTACTCACCTACCACAGTCAGTTAGACTAGTTAACTGATAATTAAGACCGAATTAAGTACTTGAGTTGGGTTGTTGAACTCTGATAGTGATTTAGACAAGTTCAATTAGCCATGCAGTCAAGTAGATTCAAACCAATTCGAATTTCATCACATGGATTCGAATTGCATGAGGCTATTTAGCCATTGTACTACATTGTAACAATTATCCAATTACTTTTGATTAATGAAAACATTCACAATTGCAAGCCATTTTTGCACTGTTTCATTCTTCAATTTTTGAGTAAAATTGTCTGATCTATCTTGTGAGTTGTGTGTTGGTCCATAGATCTATGTGCTCAATTTAATACCTAGATGATAGGGTATGTAATGTACCTGTTGCGACCTACAAGCCTATAGGTTGTGATGGAATCCTCCATAGGGCTCCTCAGGCTTGTGTAGGATTCCATAATGCCATCATAGCTTGTGCATAGCCTACTAGTATTCTACTACTTGTATTCATGCATGAGACTCAAGATTTGGAATCTCATATAATCCTATGAACAATGCATAGGAAGGAAAAACTTATTTCTATTCTTATTGAGACAAGTGTTAAAACTATGCAAAGTGGTTTGTTAGACAATTTATTGAATGACTAGTCTATTGGGAACATAAGCTAGAAGTACGTGAGGTAGCTGAGTTGCTCCATATATATCTCGTGACCCCATGAGGAATTTGTAATCTCATATAATCCTATGAATAATGCATAGGAAGGAAAAGCTTATTTTGATGCTTAATGAGACAAGTATTAAAACCATGCAAAGTTTTTTTCTACCTAATTTTCCAAAAGGCCACTATATTGGGAACATAAGATAGAAGTATGTGAGGTAGATGAGTTTCCCCGTATATATGTAGATTGACCACTCATTAATGTACCAATCTCCAATTTTCTAGACCACTTCAATGGCCTCTATGGAAATACTCAAGAATGGTTTGCAAAAACTCATTTCATACAATGGAGAAAGGAGTTAATCACAAATGAGAGCATATTAGTATTTGTATTTATGCTTCCATAAATATTTGTAACATACATCAAGTCGAGGTTGTTCTTGAGACCAAGATAATTCTAAACCTATGAATGAGTTAGAGGCACATAACACACCTAGAAGATGTCATAACGTGTAGAACTCTAGGGGATTAACAAATGTAACATGATTAGGTTACCTTATAACCTATACCAATGAATTAAACATGAAGGATGACTAGAAAAATATTTTTCCCTTTATAGTGATTCCTAGATAATTGGAACCCAAGCAATTTTCATATGAGAAATGACTTTTTCCCCATAGAGTCTACTTATTAGTTTACTAACAAAATGCTTTGAATTTTGGAGTGAACATAATTTCTGAACCCACAATGAATCGAATAAGCCACAAATAGTTGATAATAAATATATTAGATTGATGATTTTTACAATAGGAGAAAAGTCCTTTTATAGGTCTAAACACACCATTTCAATGATTAGCTAAGTAATATTACATTTAATATTTAAAATATGTTTTCTTAAATACTTAGATACATAACATTGTCATTGTCTTTTAGAACGCTTTGTCCTCAAAGAAAGGGTAAAGACAGATGTTGTTGATGGAATTGTTCTGTCTCCCATGATGTGTCTTCAACTAGAAAAAATTTCCACTTAATGAGATATTCCTTGAGTGTTCAAGAACGAATTATTCCTTCTCTGGTTGCAATGATCGCCTTTGGTTCCAACATGACCCTTCCTTCATCATCTAACATAGGAAGTATTTTTTTCCCCTGTTTGATGTCGCCCCAACATTTTTTTGAGACATGATACATGGAAGACATTGTGGATACGACTTTATCATGTAAGTTCAATTCATACGCAACTTGACTAATATTCTTGGTGATCTGGTAAGGTCCATAAAATTTTGGGGACAACTTGTTTTTTCCTCCTTGTTTAAGAGATATATGTTTATAGGGTTGGAGTCTTACGAACACCCAGTATACTACTTGAAATTCTCTCTTTGTTCTACGTTGATCTACTTGTTACCTCATATGGTTTTGTGTCGTGACTAAGTTATCCTTGAGTAATTCAATCATTTTTTGAGTTTTCTCTAGTTGGTTCCTTGCTTCTAGACCATTAGTGTCATTTAGAATCAACTCCTCCCAATTTGGAGGTTCATACCCATATAAAGCTTGGAAAGGTGTCATTTTTGTGGAGGTGTGGGATGTTGAATTGTACCACCATTCTCCTAGGTGTAATCATTTATTTACGACTTCGGTCTGACCATCTATTTGGGGGTGCTAAGTTGAGCTCATATTGAGTGATGTGCCCATTTGTTTGAAAAGTTCGCTCCAAAATTTCCTATTAAATTTCGCATGTCTCTCACTCACAATGACCCTTTGGAAGCCATGTAATTTGTAGATATTCTTGCAAAATATATCTGCAATTTGTTTTTCCATGTCCGTCTTTTTAATTTCCATGAAGTCTGCAAACTTGGTTAATCGATCAACCACTACAAATATTTTGTCCTTTCCTTCTAATGGAGGTAACCCATTGATGAATTCCATTGATATCTCTTCCCATTTCTGGTTGGGAATTTGTAGGGGGTGAAGTAACCCTGGGTTAAAATATTTTCTCTTTTGTGCCTCTAGCATTTATCGCATTCTGCCACATATTGTTGGATATCTTTTTGTATTTCCTTCCAGAAAATGATCTTCTTACATTATAGTAATATTTGAAGAATCTCACATGTCCTGCAGTTGGTGAATCATGGGATTCCTTTATTACTTTATCCTTGAATTTAGGGTTTGAGTTTAAATAAATCATCCCTTTATACCAAAGGATATCGTTTTTCCATTCAAACTTGGGGTCATGATTGGGATTGTTAATTATAGTGCCTGTTTTTGGGTCCTTAGTGTATTTTCTTCATATTTCATCTGTCCATCTTAGAATTATGACTGAAATGGAGTAAGAGGTCATGTCCTCATATTTTATTGAGAGTGCATCTGTGACTACATTTTCCTTCCCCTTTTTGTATCTTATTTCCATGTCGAAAGCAACAATTTTTTATATCCACTTTTGTTGTTCTGTGGACAATTTTTTCTGTTGAAGTAGGTATTGAACAGTATTTTGGTTTGTGTGGATCATGAATTTTCTCCATAGGAGGTATTTTCGTCTCTTTTATAATGCCTACATAATGACCAATTTTTCCTTATTGTATGTAGACTTCAATTGTCCTCACTTATTTAATTTTCTTCTCTCAAAGGATATCAGGTGTTCATCTTGCATTTGTAATGCTCTCAACCTATAACCTGGAGCGTCACATTCTATTACAATTGGTTTGGAGAATTCTGGGGTAGCTAGTACAGGTGTGGAGGACATAATTATTTTCAAAGCTTCAAAACACTTATCCGCGTCTTCACTCCACTGGAATGCATTCTTTTTTAGAAGGTTGGATAAGGGCGTGGTTATGTGCACATAATTTTGGATGAATCTTCCGATAGTATCTAGTTAGCCCAAGGAATCCCCTTAAATTGGATATGTTAGAGGGTTTGGGCCACTCTGTGATTGATTTGATTTTTTTTATCCACCTTGACTCCTTCTTTAGATATTAAATGACCAAGATAGTTCACTTCTTCCTTACCGAATGTGCATTTGGAAATCTTGGCGTAAATTGATTTTCTTTTAAAATAGAAAGTACTTATTCCATATGTATGATATATTCCTTCCATGTATTACTGTATATGAGAATGTCATCAAAAAAAACTAGTACAAATTCCTTAGGAATGGCTGAAATAATCTATTCATGGTTGCTTGAAATGTTGTTGAAGCATTAGTTAACCTAAACGGAATTACCTTAAACTCATAATGTCCTTCATGGGTATGGAAGTTTATTTTTTCCACATATTCTATCCTTACTCTGATTTGATAATATCCCGATCTTAAATCTAGTTTCGAGAAGTACCTTGCGCCATGAAGCTCGTCCAACATTTCATCGATGAAGGGAATGGGGAATTTGTCGTTAATAGTTATCTTGTTTAGTCCTCCGTACTAAATGCATATCCTAAATTAGCCATCCTTCTTTCATACCAATACTACTGGTACAACATAAGGACTCTGACTTTCTATAATCACTCCACACTTTAGCAAACAACTGATTAATCTTCCAATATCTGTCTTATAATGGTGTGGATACCTATAGGGCTTAACATTGACGGGATTGATCTAGAATTTATTTCGATGACATGATCGATCTTCCTTTTTGGCAGTAACTCCATGGGGATATCTTCGAATACCTTTTTGTACTTTTGGATTAGTCCTTGGATTTCTGGTTGACCTGGTTTAACCCCTTTTGAAGTTAATAATTCCATCTCTTGGCATTGTACGACATGTGCTAGTGCTCCCTTTCGAATTAGCTTCTCAATTTTGTGGGATGCATAATTTGTGTGCGAGGAGGTTGGAACCCATGCAACTTTTGTTTTTTTCCTTGCCACCTAAAATTTATAAAGTGTTCTTGGTGGTTAGATAAGTAGGTACCTAGTGTTTGCAACCATTGAATTCCTAATACTGCATGCACTCCTCCTAAGGGTACTGCATAAAATTTTGACTCAGGGTTATAATTTTTTAATTGCAGCTTAACCTTGTGGCATTTTCCCACTTTTTCGATCTTCTTTCCATCTGCGACCATTACCTTCATGTTATGCACTGGATATATGAAAAGGTTATGCTTCTTTGCAACACTTATGTAAATGAAATTATGAGTACTTCATGTGTCAAATAGGATGACAACATTATTATTTTTTATATGACCTTTAAGTTTTAATGTTTGTGGTTGGTGTATTCATGTTTGGTTGCGATCAAAATCTTTGGTGTTTCTTCATATTCTGACTGTGATGGAGGATTTTGGAGGTCACATGTTTCTTCTATGTCATATTCATTGCTATCTAACTTTCCTTCCTCTTCTGCTCCATATTGATATAGGTTCTTAGTGGTCTCTCTTTTCAAACATCTATGTCTTGGGTCTCACTTCTGTCCACAATATTTACACTTTCCTTATTTCAGTCATTGGGATTCTAAACTGGGTTTGTTGTAACTTCTTAGATGTGTTGGATGGTATTTGGTGTTAGTTTTGGTATTTTGGACGACCTTTCGATCTTTATCATGGTTTTTGTTCTAAGTCTTTTTTATTTTTTCCTCAATGATTTTTTCCTTGTATCTCGCCTTGTCCAAGATTGAGAAATTTAGTAGCTCTAGTTCATCCCTGATATAGGCTTTTAGTCTGTACACATAATTTTGTAGACTTTTATTGTCTATGAGTTCTGGCACACGTGTTGCTAGGGCTTCCCACTCGTTGGTGTATTCATCAATGTCACCTTTCTGCTGCAATCTAGTGATTCTTGTGAAGAAGTATTTTTCTTTTAAGTCTTCAAACCTTTTAAAGAATTCATATTTGAACGTGTTCTAGTTGAGCATAGTTTCTCGTGTTGTAACCTTCCACCATATATACCAGTTGTATGCCCGAACTTCTAGTTGCATCGAGGCATACTTTATCATTTCTTCGTCGGATATGATATTGTGTATGGAGAAAAAATATTCTACCTTGTTGATCCACACCACGCTTTGTTTTGTTTCGCCATCAATTTTTTGCAATTCTAACTTGGGATTCATTTCATATCCGCCTATTGGTGGCCTTTGAGGAAAGAATGGTTGTTTAGGATTTGGGGAATGATTGTGATTGGTTTCTTCTTGTAGAATTTCCCCTTTATGTGGAATTGTCTCCTGATGTTTTCTATTTGTTGAACTTGAGGATAGTTGCTCTTTTCCTGACACATTGCCAGATTTGTGGTGTCCTTTTCATCTAAAAACCGCATGATTTTTCTTAATCTAGTTTTGAAACCTAATGTTGTCTCTCTTCTTACTCCCTCCATCTCCCATGATACAAATTCGTTGAATTCGTTTTTGACAGTGTCTAATAATTCTTATTTTCCTTTGTGTAGCTCTACTTTGATTTGGTCGAGCCTTGAGTGTAAACGCTCAAGATTTTTAGAATCTTGGCCCTGGTTTTTCTCCAAAATATCCATTCGTTCTTTAATTTCCTTCATCTTTGACATATTTCTTCTGCAGGGAGGAATTTTTTAGATATAAAGATGAAAATTAAATATATAATATTTCTATAATAAGTAATATATATATATAATTTAAATTTGGGGAAAAAGAAAAAAAATTAATAAAATAAATCATTATATAATAATAATATTATAATAAAAAAATTATTTATTAATTTTTGCGGTAATGTGTGCAGGTTTATGGGAGGTTGCGAGGGTGCGCAATAGGAGAAGGAGAAGAGTGGTGGGGATAAGAAGAAGGTGGCCGAAGGGAAGACGATGTGGGAATGAGGGTGATGGGAGCATGTGAAGGGAGTTAGGAGGGAAGGAAAAGAAGCTGGCATGAGGAGAAAGGCCAGAGGGTGTGGTGGAGGAGTAGTGGAGATGGCGTCAAGGGAGGCCACGGAAGGTGGAGGACAGGGATGGTGGAGCAGGATGAAGTATGGTGTGCGAGAGTGTAGGGGAAGAGGAGAGTGCATGTGTTGAGGTGGAGAGTGCAGGAGCTGGTGCAGTGTGGGAAAGTGAACATAGGAGGTTGCAGTGTGATGGGGAAAGGATTGAGAGGCGGCTGAGAGCATAACATGTATCAAGGAGTAGGTGGATAGGACGCGTAGCAGAACAACACGATGGGAAGGGAGAGGATTTAGAAGAGTTGGATGAGGAGAGAAAAGGATGAAAGTGAGTGGAATGGATATGGATGGAACTAGGGAAGGTGTTTAGGAGCGACATAGCTCTGATACCACTTGGAGTGAACGTAATTTCTGAAACCACAATGAATCGAATAAACCACAAATAGTTTATAGTTGATATATTAGAATGATGATTTTTACAATAGGAGAAAAGACCTTTTATAGGTATAAACACACCATTTCAATGGAATAGCGTGACCCTATGATTAGCTAAGTAATATTGCATTTAATATTTAAAATATTTGTTCTTAAATAATTATATACATAACAAATTTGTAGTAGGAAATGCTTTAGTGTCTCTATATTTCAATGTCTTTCCTTCATTATAGCACCCACCAAGAATATCAGAACACTCATGGGTACAAGTGAAATATTTCATCCATTCATTTGGTAAATATGCATCAATTTTTAGAGCTTATAATATGCTACCACGTCAGTAGGTGCAAAATATCCTATGCATTTACATTATCATTAAAAAATTGCTTGGTGTTTACATCTATGTGACCATCCAACCATCTCATGAGTTATGTGTTAATGTTTGAGCAAAATCGGGGTTGCTTGAACTTGAAAACTTTTATCAAACAATTTCAGCACTTTATGAAACTTTAAATCAACCACATAAGAAACTTTATATTAGCCACATAATCAACTTTATATCAGCCATCTATGAATCTTTAAATCAGCCACGTATGAATATTTATATCAACAATATATGAATCTCAAGAATAAATCAGGCACATAAAATAATCAACCCTAAGAGACAAGATATACCCCAGGAAAACCCTCCAAACACAGAGGATGAAAAACCCAACAATTATTTGAGTATAATAGATATGTTTGCATAGAATGATTCACAACATGTAAGAAGATTGCTCCATAAGAGTGTTAACTAGAATATTTCACCTCCTGCAGACAGCAAGGTGTTCCACTGGTCTGAATGGTTTAGATCCAGAACAAATAGAGGACAGAGGTTGAAGACTCTCCCTAGACTCCGTAGATATCTAGAATACAAGGCTTTGATAGTCCACCTGTGTACTTGCAATCAAGCTCAACACGAAACAGATCAAAGCAACCAGAATATGATCTACTAATATATGCTAGTGACTAAGGAATCTAGCAACATATATGCGAAATCATAACAACAACAACATATGTGAGACAAAAATCAACTTGCATTAATGAAATATGAAGAAGTTTACAACCAAGCCTTAGTGTTGACATGCATCTCCATGAAACCAAATTCTCATCCCCAAAAGCTTTGACTCTAGCTCTCTATGCTCTCTCCAAATGATCTTAGGCCAAGGATCAATCCAATAGCATAACAATAACTTCAATGTTCTCCCCCTCAACCATGGACATAAGCTTGTATTTATAAGGTTAGATGGATAGGATAGGTTGAGAGATTTGTGGGTGAGGTGGCCTCTAAGATCCTAGGATGGGGGGATCTCGAGCTCAACTAACCCACTACAGTAGGGATAAGAGATATCTCAAGGCTTATCATCTAGAAGCCTCGAGAAGCTTCTCTTTTTCCCTTTTTACCCAGGCTACTGCGTTTTTCCTTCAGTGACAGAGCGGTTCTGGTAATAACCGCTTATGGACTAAGGGCTATAAGTGATGGCACCGCTTATGGGCAACAGAGTATGGGCGATGCGAACAAGGGTACCGCTCCTGGATAAAGGGGCATGTGCGGTGCTGGGGATTTTCATGTAAGATTGATGAAAAACCATTTAGTTTCCACTCCAGAAGCTAGGATTCAGGGCAAATAGGTATTTCAAATGTCTTATCACATGATGGTGACAGGATTTTGGTATAACATGGATGCCCCCCAAAGCATGAGTCTTAGAAGGATACGATAAACGAGAGCTTTGAGAACAAGTCGTTGCCATGAGATGAAAATGTTGGCTCGATTGGAGCATGTCGTTAAGTAGGTATCTGTATTACATCAGTATGTTGACTCATAGACACAAGTAACCAAACTCATGGCTACAGAACAATACAAGGAAGATCCATGAGAGGAATAAACAAGCATGGCTACTAGAATATAGCGTAGATCCATGTGATAGAGGATTCAAACTTGGACATAGCTACCAGACATACAACGTAGATCTATGTCATACTGACACAAATTTGAGCATAGCCACGACCATACAAATGTGGATCCATGCTAGATATACAAAACTCCATTGCAACCTGGGGAAAATCAATGAACGCTTTAAAAAAATGCCCAAGGTCTTTGTCTCGTCTTCCAGAAAGTACGATTCTTTCCACGTGATTACAATGATTTGAAGTCGAACATGGTAGAAACCACTTGATTACCGGTCAATGATGTGAACCGTAACAAGTGCGAGGGAAATCACCATTAATTTCAATGATTCTTAAGGTACCTTAGTACAATCTATTGAGTGTGAATAGATGTCCTGATGTCGAACACCCAGTCGATTCTATCGATCAAATGTCAATGATGTGAACCTATGTCGAGAGCGAGAGAAACTATCATTAAGGCATACATATCTCAAGGTACTAAACATTGTTTCTAAGACTATTTCCCGGATAATGAGCTGATGTCGACAGGGATAATCTTGTCGAAGGAGGGCCATGATGAGTCCCACATCGACGACACGAAACTCGGAACATAGTTCTGGAATGATGCAAACGTAGTAACCATATGACTGACTCAAAGATACTGATACAAATACTGTGTAGACTGCAGAGGTAAGACTTCTTCAAATTCCCTTTGAACATCGGGCGACATGACAAAAAGACTTGGCAGCATGACTAGACAGGACAGATACACAATGCGATAGTGGACAATGCATTCTTTTGAAAGACACAAAGGATTGACATGACTCATGAAAGTGGATCGTCACAGAGATCAGCTGAATACCCAATTGACTGACATGATTGTGCAGACAAGTGTCATGTTCAAAGGTAATGACAAACAACTTCTATTATTTGCAAGATGATTCCCTTCCCATTTCCCCCATCATGATTGATGAGTGCCTCTTTTCGGTTTTATGAGTTCAAAGAGGGTAAAAAACACTCGATATAGCTTGTTGGAAGACAAGTCCAAACTCATATGTTTTACGAACCTGAGAGAGGAGGGGTTCGATCCCAAAATGGGTCTCTCAATGTTTAATTTAACGAGTCCACTGAAAGAAAACTCGGTATCATTCATGTTTAGAGATTCTGAACGAATACGGAAGAAGACTCCAAAGGGGTCCTTTTTCGTATGATTTAGTCTCTAAGGCCCAAAAAAGTGTAAAATCATACCTTAGAGAACTCTTCCAATCATAATTGGCTAGAGTGATCCTTTTTCGTAAATAGTTCGATCCGAACCAAAAAAGAGATAACCTACCGTCGGATGGACGACTCTTCAAATACTTTAATGAGCGTGAAGAAGACAAGATCGCTCGACAATCTTTTCACATTTTAAGAGTCTAAACAGAGCTTAAAGAGGACTCTATTAGAATTTTTCATGTTTGAATCCAGAGCACAAAAAAGTAATAAACTAAGCTCAAACCACTTTTCATGTTTTAACCAGAGCACGAAAAATGAAAAGTAAGCTCAACACCATCTTACTGTTTTTAACGAGCTCAAAGATCAGTTGAAAGAATGCTCAGGGATTGGTTTCATTTTTATGCAAGCTTGAAACCAATAGATAAACTATGCTTGAAAAATCCCATTAACATGATATACAGAGGTTGGAATCTTTCCCCCAGCATGATTGCTAGCGAAGCTTGCCCCTACCATGGTTGCTAGCGGCTCGACATGCTCCCAAGCTTCGTTTCATCTGTCGATTCTTCTTCCATACCCAACCTAAAAACCTGGTTACTAATGTGAAAATGTTCACTAGGGGGGTAGGAAGAAAGAGAACCAGGAAGGCGAAGGTTCAAGTTCTAACACTAAAGTGAAGACTCGAATCAAGGGAAGGGAATCTGTTTCATTTTTACGCAATCTTGAAACAGAAGGTAACTATGCTTGGAACATGGTTTCATTTTTATGCAAGCTTGAAACCAAAAGGTAAACTATGCTTAAGGAAACCTACTTCATTTTTTAACGAGCTCGAAATAGAAAATGAACTATGCTCAGGAATGATTTCATTTTTATGCAAGCTTGAAACCAAAAGGTAAACTATGCTTGAGGAGATCCATTTCATTTTTTAATGAGCTTGACATAGAATGTGAACTATGCTCATGGAAAAATGACATGATGGTTAGAACCTGACATGATGGTCAGGTGCTATTTCATTTTTTAACGAGCTTGACATAGAATGGGAACTTTGCTCAAAACATGGTTTCATTTTTATGCAAGCTTGAAAACAAAAGGGTAAACTATGCTTGAGGAGTGGTTTTATTTTTTAACGAGCTTGAAACCACAGGGTAAACTATGCTCAAGGAAAACTGACATGATGGTTAGGTGCTATTTCATTTTTTAACGAGCTTGACATAGAATGGGAACTTTGCTCAAGGAAAACTGACATGATGGTCAGGTGCTATTTCATTTTTTAACGAGCTTGACATAGAATGGGAACTTTGCTCAAAACATGGTTTCATTTTTATGCAAGTTTGAAACCAAAAGCGTAAACTATGCTTAAGGAGTGGTTTTATTTTTTAAAAAGCTTGAAACCAAAAGTAAACTATGCTCTCAACATCGTTTCATTTTTATGCAAGCTTGAAACCAAAAGCGTAAACTATGCTTAAGGAATGGTTTTATTTTTTAACGAGCTTGAAACCAAAAGCGTAAACTATGCTCTAGACATGGTTTCATTTTTATGCAAGATTGAAACCAAAAGCGTAAACTATGCTTAAGGAAAATTGACATGATGGCCAGAACCTGACATGATGGTCAAAACATGGTTTCATTTTTATGCAAGCTTGAAACCAAAAGCGTAAACTATGGTTAAGGATTGGTTTTATTTTTTAACGAGCTTGAAACCAAAAGGTAAACTATGCTCTAGACATGATTTCATTTTTATGCAAGCTTGAAACCAAAAGGGTAAACTATGCTTAAGGAGTGGTTTGATTTTTTTTAATGAGCTTAAAACCAAAAGTAAACTATGCTCTCAAACCTGCTCCTATCCAACATGATATCCAGAGGTTGGTAGTTTTCCCCCATTTCATAAAAGCTAGCAACTTAACTCCAGTATGAAGTCCAGAGGCTGGAGCCATGCCCCCCATTTTACCTATGATGGGAAGAAGCTAACTAGAAGAAGGGGAAGGAACCACAAGAACATGCGACACATTCAGGGCAGTCTGATTACTAGGAGTAATGCGATGATCAGGTGTAACAAATGAAAGCTGATCAATGGTCACCATCTTCCCATCATGGGGAGAATGCATAACTCTAAAGAGTGTGGACACAACAACCTTCATGGCATAAACATAATCACGTCCAAGGAGTCACTACTACATTTCGACCAAAAATCCGACGGCCGTCATGTCGGATTTTCGACACTTTCCTGTCGCATGTACGACACTTTGATTTTTTTTTAAGCATCGGACACTTGTCGTCGGTTAGCCGACACTTAAATAACCGTCGGTTAAGCGACACCTATGTAACCGTCACTTAAATTTAAAGCGTCAGTTAAGCGACAGGATATCTTCGACGGTAGTGAAATTTTTTTGAGAAAATAACCTTCATGCCGTCGGTTAAGCGACAGACGGTCCGTCAGATAAGCGACGGTTAGTCAATTCTAAAAAAAAAAATATTGCAAAAAATATGGAGGATCCGTCGCTTAAGCGACGGTTATAGAGAGCAACCGTCGGATAAGCGACATCAAGAACTGTCGCTTAAGCGATGGCAGGGAATTTTTTTTTTTTTAAATATTTCTAAATTGGTACAGGACGCACACCAGGTGGAAAATTGGACATCCAACTAAGCCATGCTAAAATCTCAATTCAGTTCAGACAGTTTATTGTGGACCAGCGGCCAGGATTTGTTGAGCAAGAGTGGAGTCATCTCCTATTTTGTAATCCACGAATTTCTCGAAGTTATTCTTGAACAGACGTGCAAGCTTCTGCAGAGTATCCATTTTTTTTTTTTTAAATATTTCTAAATTGGTACAGGACTCGCACACTAGGTGGAAAATTGGACATCCAGCTAAGCCATGCTAAAATCTCAATTCAGTTCAGACAGTTTATTGTGGACCAGCGGCCAGGATTTGTTGAGCAAGAGTGGAGTCATCTCCTATTTTGTAATCCACGAATTTCTCGAAGTTATTCTTGAACAGACGTGCAAGCTTCTGCAGAGTATCCATTTTTTTTTTTTTAAATATTTCTAAATTGGTACAGGACTCGCACACTAGGTGGAAAATTGGACATCCAGCTAAGCCATGCTAAAATCTCAATTCAGTTCAGACAGTTTATTGTGGACCAGCGGCCAGGATTTGTTGAGCAAGAGTGGAGTCATCTCCTATTTTGTAATCCACGAATTTCTCGAAGTTATTCTTGAACAGACGTGCAAGCTTCTGCAGAGTATCCATTTTTTTTTTTTTAAATATTTCTAAATTGGTACAGGACTCGCACACTAGGTGGAAAATTGGACATCCAGCTAAGCCATGCTAAAATCTCAATTCAGTTCAGACAGTTTATTGTGGACCAGCGGCCAGGATTTGTTGAGCAAGAGTGGAGTCATCTCCTATTTTGTAATCCACGAATTTCTCAAAGTTATTCTTGAACAGACGTGCAAGCTTCTGCAGAGTATCCGCGTATTCAAGATTGTTTGCCCACTGTACAAGTTAACAATTTGGTCAGAAAGCGAACTTTCCCACAATCATAATAAATACATGAAGCGGTTCTTAACTAATTAAAGTTTACCATGTTCTCGGGACGAAGGATTTCAGCAAGTACACCCTCCACCTTGTCTGGAACATTGAGGCCAAATATGGAGGTCTGGCTGTAATTAGCCTGAAGCAGAGATCCATTGTGAATTGCATCAATGATGCTTCGTGTATATGCCAACTTTATTCTCCTACCAACCCCATAGCTCCCTCCAGGCCACCCAGTATTAACCAAACAGGCAGTAGTGCCATGCTGCTTCATTTTTTCTGCAAGCATTGAAGCGTACTTTGTTGGGTGGAGCATAATGAATGCTGCTCCAAAACAAGCTGAGAATGTAGCTCGGGGTTCCTTAATACCATCCTCTGTTCCTGCAACCTACACAGGGAAAATAATTATAACAACTTGGTTGGTTGATTTCTATGGCATTGTAAAGTATAGCTTGTAATTCAGAGAGGTTTACAATGTAGCTTGTAATTCAGCCAGGTTTGACAAGCATATGACTTTACAATAGTGTTTTGAACTTCAAAATTGGTACAGGACGCACACCAAGTGGAAAATTGAATGTGGATCTCAATTAGTACAGGACGCACACTAGGTGGAAAATTGAATTTGGATCTCAATTGGTACAGGACGCACACCAGGTGGAAAATTGAAAAGCCCATGTGCAGTAGCACCAATCCACTCTCCAAGATCTTTAGCATTTGCAAGTGAAGTGGAAAGCGCAATAATACGGATACGATTTTCAATTTGGCTTGAAATATACCTCATTCTAGATACAATTACCTCCAGGATTGGACCACCCTCTCCTCCAATTAAATGAAGTTCATCCACAATGAAAAGGCTGACTTGCTGAACCAGTTTGCGCTGTTTCCATCTCCGAGACAAAGCATCCCATTTCTCTGGTGTGCTTATTATTATCTGGCCCTTTTCAAGGAGCTTCAAATCAGTTACAGATTCACCTGTCAGCTCAACTACTTTCAGTTCCAATCCTTTGCCAAATTTCTGCTCCCAATCCCGATATCGCTCTTTGGCAAGATCTTCTATAGGATCAATATAGACACATCGAAATACACTGTCTGTGCCTTTTTTATGCAATCGTAGTAAAGAAAACTCATCACAGATAGTCTTACCGCTACCAGTAGGTGCTGCAACTAAAAAATTATCATCTGAGTTATAAAGCACAGTAAATACCTGAGTTTGAATAGGATTGAAGTGTCTAAACTGTTGATAACTCCAAAAATGATCTTGCTACAGGCCAGTCTCTAATCAGAGAAGATATCACTTTCTATTTTAAAAATACCTGCCACACTAAGGGCTATAGATGTAGAAGAGAAATTGCCACCAACATTATTTTGAGTAAATTGTGTATTTAGCAAGAAGAGATGATTAGAAGAAACCAAGGCAGGAATAAAAACTTTCTAGCTGACAATTCTTCAGGGCCAGATAACCTTTGTACAAAATTTGATAATCTAATGGCAGACAAAATTGTCCCTCTCTTCAAAGAGAAAATTTTAGAAGTTCAAAACACAGGCATTTTCCACCCTGCCTTCTATGCTACCTTTGTTGCGTCAGTGCTAAAAGAAAGGGCATTGATGACTGTTGCAAGTGGGCCTATCTCATTGTGTTTTGTTAACGCTAAAGTTTATAGCTATATGTTGGCTGATAGAATCTACCCTTTAATTGCAGATATGATTTTAGCCAACCAAATTGGCTCTGTTCCAGGCAGAAAGATAGAGATAGCATTACCATTTTGAAAAAGGTGTTACATGCGACCCATCTTTCTAAGCGACCATGCCTTCTTCTTAGACTGGGCATGGAGAAGGTTCATGGAAGATTGGAACAGGATTTTCTTATGTCAATAGTAAATACTACATGTAAGGGAGTCAACGGCAGAACATTTTATGGGTGGTGAATGAGGCACATTGTCCATCTTGAAGGAGGGCATCATGCCCTAGATGACATGGGATAGCTTGGATTCCTAGTTGGAGGTTTGGAGTTGGCTCAAGGACACCTGTGCTACAACAGTGTTCTTGCAAGTGCCACTAACCTAATGTAGTACATGGTGTACATGGGCAAAGGAGTCTGTGTAGGATTGGAAGTTGGGATGGAGTGGTGTGGACATACCTTGAGTTGCTATATCATCTTGGAGCTCATATTGTGTACAACATCACCTTGGACCATGACATGTGTACCCTTGAAATTCAAATGGTCAGCACTATTTCTCATGCAGCTAAATTCCACACAGTAATTAGTAGTGACAGTAATTTGCGGCTCCACCAACTTGGTATGCCTATTAGTATTATCACTCATACTTCAGTGAAAAGAAGTTTAACATCTTGTGTAATGCTTTTCATATTGGCACTCTTATAAAAACATTCATAGTAGCAACTAGTAAGGGAATTTTCATATTAGCAACTCATATGGTAGCAACAACTTCATATATATGTATTTATGAAGAGATGTAACCTAGTCAGATCCAACCATGTAGTGCAGACAACTCTAGATTGTAAGGTAAGATCAATGATGCATCTTTCACATAAGGATGACTTGAGTGAGGGGATAAATCATTCCCAACAACCTTCCATGCAGTTGAAACTCACATGATCAGTGCCATTTCTCAAGCAGTAAAAATCCACATAGTTCTGATGCCCTAATCTATAGCTCCACCAACTGGCATGTCTATCATCACTCATACAATGTTTTTTATATTGGCACTCATACAGCACCAATCATATTAGAAAATCCTATAATAACATTCATATTATCAACTCATAAGGTGACATCCTGTGTAATTATTCATATGGGGCTGTTCAGGATTTCTGAACTTTTCCATGTCTTGACAAGAGTCGAGAGGTAAAGCTAATGCTAGTTAACACCCCATATGAAAACAGAGAAGATGAAGAGATTCAATGTGGGTTTCCATCTACTACTGGAGTGGATGCAGAGACAACTGCAGCAGATGCTGTTGCTTTATTGCTGAGGCACAAACGAGCCTTTACTGCTTTAGGTGAAGAGGACCATAGTGGAGAGCCAGAATTTCCAAGTAGCATCGCACATGAACCTCAGAAAAAGAAAAACAGAAAGCTTGGACCCAAAAAACCAGGTTTTTTAACACAGCGTGGCACAGATTATGATACACGGGTTCCTCCTCAAGGGAAAACAGGAGATGGACGCACTTCACTAAATGATAAATATGGATATTAATCGGTCCAAAATTCACATGGTTTCTGAGCTACAG
>LPNX010767521.1:71106-168049 GCA_001517045.1 Pseudotsuga menziesii | reverse complement strand
CGTGGAAAAGGGCCTCAAACCCACGTACATACGCGACTGTTTTGAAAACAACCGCGTATGTACGTGGGTTTGAGGCCCTTTTCCACGTATATCCAGACCTATACACAAAAAAATCCTCGATTTCCATGTGGGCCGCAGTGCTAATTTTGGGAGGGCCTAAAAAACTCATTTGACCATGAAAATCTATAAAAATTATGTCAAAATGCAAGAGGAGAGCATGAGTAAATACCTAGAAGAAACGATTGTGAATTCTGCCAGCTGGATCTCTTGGAATTTGCAGTTGAAAATCAGAGCTCAAATGGGTAAATTTTTTTCAAATATTTGAAAATTTTTACCCCCTTTCCTATAGTTTCGACATTTTCTAATAATTTTGGACCATTTTTGACATAATTGGTGTTGTAGAAGACCTTTTTCAGTGCCGTTTCAGCCGTTTGATTAACCTGTTCATGTCGATCTCAGGTATCATGTCTAAACTGGCATATAGGTTAGGTTTCAACACCATTGTCATTTTGCATGACCTTGTGACCATATCACCATGACCTTAGGTATGGACCCACTCTATTATGTCACGAAACCTTCTTGTTGCTTTAGAAGTGGCATGATACGAGTGGTAGAGCTTCACCTTACATGGGTACCCTAGTTAGTGCTTTATTTGCATTTGGTTCCCATGCCAATGGTTTCTCCTTTAGGGTGTGGGAGTCTGTTGTATAGTACTGCCATGACATTTCACAAGAGCCTCATACTCCTCTTGATCTTATGCTGGCCTATTTCCCTCAGGACTCCCTCATGTCAAGTTGTGAATGCATTATCATCAGCTGTGCCTGCCTTATTGAGCTTTATGCCGGCTCCCATGACATTGCATTTCAGCCATATAGCCCGAGCTTGTCTCATATATAGCCATGCAAAGCCATTTTTCATATCCTTCACAGCTTGATTCCCTTTTTACCAGGAGGGGATTTTCCCCCGAGTGTCGATATCCTACACATGTATCCTTGCATTGAGAATAGGTATGTTCCACTGCTTGGAACTAGTTTGTTTTCCCTTGTGACACTTGTCTCCTCCTAGTTTGTAACTATAAAGATAGTTTATTCTTTTTTCAAGCTTTTCAAATAATTGAAAAAGTCCAAAAAAATGAAAAAACCAAAAATCCGGACAAGGAAAGATGTTATCTTTGGTAGCTGTCGAGTCGTGTCGCCTTAGAATAGAGCACTGTATATCACATCCATTGGTTGGGTTATAGTTTGAATTTAGGAGCTGTACTCATTTATCTGAGTTTATCTCCACCGACTAGTTAAGCTTCCAGTCCCTATGGAGCCTCTGTTGATGCCTCCTGTGTCATAGAGATGTCCCAGTTTGTATATCGAGTCTATGCTGCCTTCATTCAGTCACCATACGCCATTATGCTCTTGTTCGAAGGAAGTTGAAACCTGAGTCGGCCATTCCTCAGTTATCTTGACTTTGCTTGTTGGCCATTCCCAGTACAGTTACTGGTTTGTGCACTTTATGATCGAGTCCTTCCACATTATAAAGCTTTGCTGAGTACCTCGTGTTGGATGATGGGGGATGCCTTAATGCCCTCCTTCCAATGGATTTCATCCCATGGACTTCAGATCATTTATTATGGGATTGGAGTCTATAGTTAGTTTGAGTGCCTTGAGACTTGCAGTCATCAGTGGCAAGTCCTCTCGCCATCGACAATTTCTTGGGAATACATCAATGTCCCTGATCGATGGACCCTTTCAAGTGTTTGACCTCAACACATTTATTCACACTTGTTAGTTTGCACTCTAGTACCTTGATTCCCATTTTCATTATCAGTGGGTAATCTCGCATCTGTTAACGGTATACATTAATGATCGGTAATCAGATGATGGACTACTATGTTCAACCTCGACACCTCTATTCACATAGTAGGACATGTACTCCTAGCAGTTTGTGTAGAAGACTTTCCAGATTGGTGGCATCTCTTATATGCTACCTCCTTGATCGTGCTAGTGTTCATGAGATTTCATCTCTCATGATTTGATTCCAGTATATGCCAGATATTTCCAGCCACTATGGAGATCTTGATCTATTATATATCTTCAGCTATTTTGGAGATCATGGTCCTTTGTATATCTTCATCATGGAGATTCTGATCTATGTATATTGTACGTGGTGATGACCACATATGTGACATCATGTATCATGCCTATTCATGGCCATTGTACTCTTATGTATCCGGGACTGCTATATGTATTTGCAGTTGTACGCAGAGTTGTATTATTGTACTATGCTGATTGGGTTGCTGGTCTTCCATTTGGGATCCTTTATCACTCCACTTCTGGAATGGACTTATAATGTATTTCGGCCATTGTATGACCCCTCTGACCTCACACATTAGGGGGCATCTGTTATAGCAGATTTCACCACTCTAGGTGAATCACACTTTGTATGGCCTTCCCCTGTCCCGCTACAGACTCCTTAGACCCTATGGACCACTTTTTGTCCTTTGATGTTTCCTTGATCATCCCTAAAAACATATGAAAAATGATATACACGACATTTAAACCTATAAGCATGTATATACACGGGTTTGACCACTAAAACTGTGTACATCGGGATGTGTGCATAATCCAAATTATTTTGGAGTTTTCCTTGACATGGATCTGACTCATTTGACTCCTAGCCTTCCCTATGCCATGAGATCGCTCGGATTCAACTTTTCATTACCCCTTTGAAAAGCTATATAAGGAACCCCTTGGTACATTGAAGGCATAAGAGAGAATTGAGAGCAAAGAAACTATAGTCCATTGTTTCCAGAACTTATGCTTGAGTCTGCATCCCTTTGTCCCTTGGAGCACTTTTGTGTTCTTCCCAAGCTTGCCTTTTTCTTGTGAGCTTGCTATCGAGAGATGGAGGATTGAAGTGGTGGAGGCCCAAGTGGGGGATTCAGTTTCTCCGGTTCGCAGACGTGCCGTCAGAGGTTGTACCTTGTAATCTTTGATTTATATTAATAGAAATATCTTTTCCTGTCCAATAATGTGTGTTTGAATGAATATTTTATCCATGGGATTATGTCAAATACTTGTACATTATTGATTATATATGCTAGAATAGATCTAACACCATGATATATAGAATGCTTGTATTGTTTACTTGTTGTTGAGGAAGTAACAAATCAATTGAAGCTGAAGATTGGAAAGCTCAACGGGGATCGACTTCAACCGTCCGGAATAAGGTACGAGGTCTGATCCTGTAGTCTTAGACATTTAATTTCTATTGCATATTGGAAAGGATTGATTTTTGGAGTCAAGCTGTCTGTTGTGGTACCCCAAGCCATAGGAATTTCTCTCCGTAACAACACTCACTTCCATTATGTGAAGTGGAGGGTATCTCTGAATTCTGGAATGACATGTGATCTATATGAAAATCAGAAAGCATCTCATTCCTTGGAATTTCAGCTTCATCATGTTGCAAGAGAGTCCAACATTCTGAACTGTGTCCCTCCCTTTGCATCAGATTTTCTCCTTCAAATTTCCTAGTTCACATCTAGCTTGTGGGGGCTTTCCTTCCACTTCATTGCTCAATTAAAATGATGAATCCAGATCTAATATTTCTTGTTCTTTTGGATCTGATCCAAAACATTCCTTCACCATTTTAACACCACTAACAATATCACCCTTCTTTTCACTGATTGTGTGATCACCAACAGGGAAACTGGGAGTAAATTTATCTCCCTCACATGAAGTGGCCTTCCTTTTGTAGTCCTAAGATGCAAGTGAGGACTTTTTATATTTACATGGATCAGCTGGTTGCAGGTGTACATGTCTGCTGAAAAAATCACAACTTTTATTATCCATGTTCTTAGCATTACCATCTTCTTGTATGGATACTATGGTGGCCTGCTCTTCCACCAAAATTTCTGCTTCACACCCAAGTGGTGTAGCCTTGTTTTCATCTTCATTATGTGGCTCAGAAGGTGACTATAAATCTGATTTGTGTACCTCTTTTGGATCTGATCCAAAATATGTCTCACTACCCATACATGAGCCAAAAACTTGAGCAGTGATCCGAAGATCACCCACCAAGAAACTTGAAGTGCATTCCTCTTCAACTTCTTCTCTTATGCAACTTGATACTTTTTCATATTTAGGGGTACTCATGTCACAAAATTCAAAATATTTGTTTGAAGAAAAACAAAAAAAACTCTTAAATCTTGAATATGCAGATGACTTTGAGGAATGTTCACTTTTGGTTCCTTCTTCTTCTTCTTTTTTCATAGAGATCCTCATAGTATGACATGGCTGCAAATTTCTTCAGTGAGAGATTTCTTTCCATAAGATGATCCAAGGAAAGTGCTTTGATACCACTGTAATGTTCCAAGTCTGGTGTATAGACCTGAACACTCTAATTCTGTAATTTTTTTCTTAAATATTTCTGAAGTTTAAGGGGTCCACATAGAGCCTTCTCAGATTGGCAAAACAATGGTTTATTTGGGAATATTTTGCAGAGGACAAGAGTTATCAATGAGTAGCAAGAAAAGGGGTGTTATATATTGAATTTACTCTCCCATAAAACATTTATATCTGGTTCCATTTAGGTTTTATAATCCACGTCGTGGAAACCTACTACCACGCTTCTGGGCAGCCAAACCATGCAACTAAGGAGAGTAGTTTTGCCTGCTTCAACCAGAGGCTTCGGAAAAATTACAGAGGTTTGTTACAGAATTAATTTTTTATAGAAAATTTATTTATATATTTTATTGAAGTTCTGGAAGGTTATAGGTGTTTTGGGTGAATTTGGAAAGTTCTGGCTATTTTGGTCAAGAGAGAGCCTGCGCAGGGTAGGATGCAAAATGGTGGTACAAACCAAAACAAAAATGGCTCTAGAGATTTATATGGGAAGGTAGGTCTGTTACTAATCTATAGGAACTGATAGAGCTCAATTTGGGTTAACAAAACCTATTTTGCATCAATTTTAGTAAAACTAGTTTTTAAAAACTAGTAATCTAGCTAGGGTCTTAAAAAGACTATTAAATCATCTTAAATTCAAATCTGTGAAACCTGATATTTATAACAGAGATAAATATGGGTTCTCTTAACATTAAAATTTATTTAAATCCCTTCCCCATCATGAAATATTCATTGCAACACTCACATTCACTCAATTCCCCCATACACTGATAAAATAAGATATTTCAATGAAACTGAGATGATATTATTCAGGGTCTAAGATATATCAACTTGATAAATGTAATGTTCATAATATATTGACACTACAAAATATAATTAACATTATTTACTGACCATTACAAGAGGCTTCCAAAACTAAGGGGCACGAGGCCCGAATCTTGACCAGCAAGGGGCTGTGAGCATAGATGAAGCATGGGATTCACTGGAGCTCGACCTGAACTTGATGGAGGCTGTAATAAATTCTGGAATAATATTCAATGGCTGACATTAGTTCTCCATAAACCTGAAATAGATAGAAAGGGAGATGGAAGAGAAGGGAGGAGGGATTTGGGGATCATCACCCAATGGTCTGAGGCACAACACTCAGAGAGTATGCTCACATAGCATAACCACAATGTAAAATCATCCAAAATGAATAATAGGGTTGTAAATTCCCTTAATTAGATCTTGGGTGACTTGTTGAGCAGTCCTTCACCCATTGAACAAGTAACCCACTTTCCAATCTTGTTCCTAAGCCATGACTGGCCCTCCTTGATGGGATTTAGCAATTTTGGTTTGCAAATGATGTTTCCTTCTTTGTATAACTTAACCCAAATTGGAAATTCGACCTCCTTGAGAAAAATAGCAAGTATGAAGCTTAGTAAATGTTTCCATGTTTGTATTGTTCAGTTCAAAATAGAAACTGCTCCTTCCTTGAGTAATTAGCAAGTTTGTGCATAAGGTAATCTTTCCTTTCTTTTCATCCTTGCACCAAATTAGAAACTAATTTGGATAGTTTCTATCTTTTCTATGACATGTTTCTTTTTCCTTCTTTTTCATTGTTTCCATTTTTCCATCCAAGGCAAGTTTCCTAATGCACCCTCCTTCCTTGACAACTCATTTCCACCATTAATTATTTTTTATAATACTTAACTAATTACAAATAACATGAATTTATAAATTACATGCCTCCATAGTTTTAAATAATAAAAATTCCTAGGTATCATTAACTAATTAAATGTTTCACCCTTGGAAACTTGACAAGGTCAACACTTTCAATGTACCAAAATACGGGGACATGACAACTAGGAAGGTATTCTCTTGAAACAATTCATCAACACAAGTCTTCTTCTTTAGATCAAGTCTGGATCATCATCAAAGTTGGATCATCACTGGATCATCATTGAAACTGGATCATCATCAAAGCTGGATCATCACTAGATCATCATTAGCATCACTACTTCCGCTATATCGATCAAATGGTGCTATCTCTTCATTCTTATCATCACAAGAAGTTCTACAAAGACAACCTTTTTTCATGCCAGTTGTAGGCCTAGCCTCCATGTAGGTATTCATCTTCTTCAACACTTATATCTGAACCAGTCATAAAGGCCTGCCCAACACTTACATTTGGCAATGGGAGGAACACATCCACCACCATGTCAGAAAGGCATGCCTAGCACTCACATCTGACCATGGGAAGAACACCTCCACCACCATGTCAGAAAGGCCCAGCACTCACATCTGACCATGGGAGGCCCAGCCTACCACCATGTCAGAAAGGCTCTACACTTACATCTAACCATGCGAGGAACACATCCAACATACATGTCAAAAAGGCTCTACACTTACATCTGACCATGCGAGGAACACATCCAACATACATTTCAGAAAGGCTCTACACTTACATCTGACCATGCGAGGAACACATCCATCATACATGTTAGAAAGGCCCATCACTTATATTCACCAACATGATAGGACACACCTACTATCATTTGTGAAAAGGCACAACACTTACAATTGTTGATGTATTTGCAACTTCCGAAGGTATTCTCTTGTATATCTTATGTATTGTACCCTGATGTTTCTATCGGGAAGTATTTGTAATGTAATTGAGTCATGTCATGCCCCGATGTTCCTATAGGGAGATTCAATAATGGAAAAAGTCATGTAAAGTCATAGAGTGTAACCCTCCTTATTGTTCAAGGGTTAAATTCTTTGCAGTTGTGGGGCCCTAGGGTTATTAGACTCTCCTAGAGAAGTTGGTCCTAGTGAATTATTATCAAGTTAGGAACTAGTATAAATAGAGAGAGAGCCTCTCTATTTAAAACATATTCACTCACACTCATTTGTAGTGCATAACTGAGAGAGAAACAAGAAGTTGGGACAAGAGAGAGAGAGACTACTGCTGTCGGGAGATCATCTAACTGTTTTTGGGTTTTACTTTTGGTGTTGATTCTATCTCTGAGGAAGTTGTGGGATTTTCTCCTTTATGGTTTCTCCAATGAAAATCTTTGTGTTCATTATCTATTGTGTTTGATTGATGTGCTTTTTATTCTCTCAGATAATATCCTAAGATCATATAGCTTAAATGTTAAAAATATAACATGGTAGCAGAGCTAACTTGAGAAGAAGACACTATGTAGCTGCTGAAGCTAGGAATTCCTACTTTTCAGATCTCTCTCCACATGTTTTTATCAAAAGGAGGCTAGGTTGACTCTCCTCTCTAGGGCGCATCTTTCTGTCGAAGTAGAATCTGATTCTGAGCATTTTTAGTTTTTGACCCGACACTACTATGGGCAATTAGGGCTTTCCACAGAAGTGGAATTTTTTAGTGAGCCTAGGCCTGGATTTATCTCCTCCCAAAAATTGAAGTTTAGAGATCAAGATCAAATATTTTGGTTGGGTAGAACTCTGGGAAAGTAAAACCCTAATCTGCTCCTGAACCAGAAAACCAGCTCTATAGAAATTCAGCTCCAGATCTAGTTCTGACATCTTAACCTGGTAAGATATAAATATTTTGCATTTCCATTTGAGGTTCTTTTTTAAGATGTCTCATCATACCAATCTTGATGAAAATATTGAGGGAGATGATAACTTCTGAGCTTGGAAGTATAAGATCTCCCTGGTCCTCGAATAAAATGAGTTAGACTCTTACATCAATGAAGAGGTTCCAGTTCCAGAGGGAGATGAGGCTAAGGCCTTACACAAGAAGAAATTGGTCATGGATAAGAGGATTATTACTGATTCAATCAAGGATCACCTCATACCACATGTGTCCTCACTAAAGACACCTAAAGAGATGTTTGATTCCCTGACCAATTTATTTGAATGGAAGAACATAAACCAAAAGATGACTCTGAGAAACCAATTGAATAATGTAAAGATCCAGAATGTAGAGACTATCCATTCTTACTTTACAAGGGTCTCTTAGATCAAGGAACAATTTGAACCAGTATATGAAGAAGTGGAGATTGCATAAATTGTTATGACCACCTTGAATGGTCTAGGGCATGGGACTCTTTCATTCAAGGGATATGTGCCAGAAAGAATCTAGTCAAGTTTAGCAGGCTGTGGGAGGAATTCTCACAAGAATAAGCTCAAATACTAGAATGAGAAGAAAATATTGGAAGTGAATATCAAGCTCTCACATTACAATCCAATAAAAGTAAAACATACCATCATAGAGGTAAGCACTCTCGCTAGAAGAAAAACACTAGAAAATCTAACAAAGATTTGTCTAAGTTCATTTTCTATACATGTGATGAAAGAAGAAACCTTGCAAGAGATTTTCCTAGAAACGAAGATAGATCTCACAAAAGGAAGGGAAACAAGAAAATACATCATGCTCATGTTGTAGAAGATGATGAGCCTCGCAAGAAGAAAATCAAACAATAAAGTGATGATTCTTCAAGTGATGAAGAATATGCTTTGATTTCCACTCTCACATGAACTATCACACATGGAAGCAATGATTGGCTTATAAACAATGGGGATTCCAAACACATGACAGGATTCAAAGAATCATTTGTGAAACTATCAAAACATGAATCACCCCACAAGGTGAAAATTGGGGATGAATACAAGTATCCAATAAAAGGTAGTGGAGAATCCTCCTACAAATTAGACTCTGGAAAGTCTATGAAAATAAAGGATGTCCTATTTGTACCAGGACTAAAGAAGAACCTTCTATTCCATCCCTACATTAGATGCAAAATGCATGAGAGTTGCATTTATAGATGGCCAAGTTCTCATGTGGCCAAAAGGAAAGACTATTGATGATGCAGTAGTAATTGGAGAACAAGAGGGAGAACTACACAGATTAAAGTGCTAACTAGAACAAGCTTTGGTTCATGACTCAGTAGAACCAAATGAAATTTAGCATAGAAGTCTTGCACATGTGCAGTATAGGGCACTACCACTTGCAAGCAAATATATTGAAGGTCTTCCAAAAATACAAGCAAAACATGAAGGAGTATGCAAGGGATGTGCAAAAGGAAAGAACACAAAGAAGACATTTCCAAGTAGCGAAATAAAGGCTAAAGGAATATTGGAAATCATTCACTCCGATGTATGCGGTCTGATGTCATCCAGTTCATTAAGTGGGTATGTATACTATGTTTCTTTCATTGATGATTTTTCTAGGAAGACATGGATATAATTTATGAAGAACAAAGATGAAGTATTCGACAAGTTCAAGGAATTCAAAGCCTTGATTGAAAACTTCATAGAGAAGAAGATCAAGATTTTTCGATAAGACAATGGCAGAGAATTCACATCAAATGAATTCAAGGAATTATGCAAAGATTCAGGGATTAAGAGGGAGTTGACCACTCCATATAATCCACAATAGAATGGGGTTGCAGAAAGAAAGAATAGAATGATCATGGAAGCTGCAAGGGAAATGCTTCATGATTAAGATCTTCCTATGCATCTATGGGAAGAAGATTCTAGAACAACTATGTATGTACAGAACCATACTCAACATAGAGTACTCAAGAACTGGACACCTGAAGAAGTGTTTTTCAGCAAGAAACTAGAAGTCAGTCATCTCAGAATATTTGGCTGTCTAGTGTACATACACATTCCAAAAGAAAAGAGGACAAATTTAGATACTTCAGGAAGGAAGGGTATATTTGTGGGATACTCTGAAAGCTCGAAGGCTTACAGAATATACTTCCCAGGATTCAAGAAGATCGACATCATCATGGACATAACATTTGATGAAGACTCAACTTACAACAAATCTATAAAGATACTTGCTCAAGAACATGAAGAAACAAAAGTACCCAAAATTCATGACACAACCATGAACGATGCAATTCCAGAAGAAAATAGAGAAATAGAAGAACCTCAAGAACATGTAGATCCACCTCAGGAAAAGAATCATCACAAGAGGAAACCTGCTCGGGTACGAGAGGCTATCCAAGGTGCAGAAAGATATGGGGCTCTAGAAGAGATACACCGAGAGAGGAAAATAACTAGGTCCTGCTCCAATTATGTAGCCCTATTATGTGACTTCATTGATAAAGAACCTTCCAACTATGAAGAAGTGGTATAAAATAAAGAATGGAAGGATGCTATGATCAAAGAGTATCAATCAATGATGAAGAATGATGTTTGGGATGTTGTCCCAAGACCAGAGGGGAAGTCTATTGTAACTTCCAAATGGATCTATAAGATCAAGCATGCTACAAATGGTAGCATAGAGAAATATAAAGAAATATTTGTGGCTTGTGGTTTCTCCCAGAAAGAAGGAATAGATTATGAAGAGACTTTTTCTCATGTAGCCAGATATACTTCCATCAGATCAGTACTTGCTTTAGCTGCAATAACGAAGTGGAAAGTATTACCACCTAAGTTGTACTTAGTGTTTTTTTATCAAATGAGCCTGGTGAACTGGACAGGGTTAACTTGTTCAGAATTCAGAAGACCTGTGGAAGTACTTCTGGGAAGTGCTTGTTGTACTATATCACATGTTCATACCCCATGGGGGAGTTGTAATAAATGTTCTAGAATGATAGTTTCTATAAAAGACTCAGTCTCTTAGACTTTATTTGTCAATCCGATCAGCCCAGGGTGTTTTTTCCCTTGGTTATTATTGGTTGTTGAATAAACGACTGATAATTTCTGAGTTTTTCACTCCATACCTCCAAAGTTGGGGTGGTCGGCTTGGCATTTAGGCCTATTGAGGTTATTAGAGCCTATGTGTCAATGTATAAACATGCTAGACATAATTATCGAGTCATATGAACATGTCTAAGTCCCCCTAGGTGTTTTTCAATTTTTCAATTTTTTAGTTTTTTCAGTGTTTTTTTGTTAAAATTTAATTTTTCCAAAACTTAGGCTATTTTTTAATAGTTTAATTGGAAAAATTGATTTTGTAATAAAAGTGGGCCAAATAATTGGTTTCAGTAATGTAGGTGCTCATTTTCAAGCTAAGAGCACCATGTAAACACATGGACCCACTATTTCCTAAGTTTTGAGTGATTTTCCATCAATCAGGTTAGAAAGCCCCAAAAATCAATTATTGATTATTTTAATTAATAAATTGATGAATAACGGAGCAAATCCAAAATCCTAAATCAGTGGATTCTCATCCAATTTGACTGAAATTAGTCAGATCTGAAGTAGATTAACTGGATCTGACAAATCCTTGACTGAAGGAGGTGATCAAATCAGATCCAGAGTTGATCTTCAGCTGTCTTCATGGGGAATTGCACCCTCTCTCTCTCCTCCACACGTGTGGACTCTCCTGGATGCTCTGTAGACTAATGTGTCGGTGTATGGGTTGATGTGTCAGCTCAATCAAGCCCCTAGTTGACAAGTAGGCTCAGTTCAACTTTAGTTCTGCATTGATGAACTCTCCATCAGCTGATTTCATCTGATTCCATGAGGAATTGCGCCCCGCCTGGGCTGGATGTCTTGTATTTTGTATATATCCAGGAACAGCCTCCTCTTCCAAGCTAGTTAGAACTAGGATTGAGGTGCTACTACTATTGTACTATTGTAATTCCTCATTTGAAATAAAGAAAAGCTTTGGAGGCTAGACGGTATTGTACCATTACATGTGTGGGTAATTATTGCCATTATTTTACTAAGGTAACCTGTATCTGTATTCATTTTTTGCTAATTGCTTGTAGATCCATTGTTAAGATTGATAATAGGATTATTATAATATTGATAGGAAAGGTTCTTTTCAATAAGTTTATTGAACATCTCCTTCCTTTGATGCATGTTTAGAGATCTAGATTCAACATGTCCTATAAGCTTATATGCATGTTATTTTGAATCTCCGTGTATGTACTAATCGGATCTCACAAGTTTCTTGGCAAGTTATTTGATTTCAGCTGAGTTATAGGTTCCTACATTGGAGAGGATGCTGATATAGTTTGCTTCTTCACTCTCTTCAAAACCTTCCAAAGGCGTAGTCCCTCGACATTCCACTTGAAAGCTCCACTGTGGATCTTCAAGGAAACCAACATTTCTCTCCTCCTCTTCCTCCCTCAAAATCAATTTTTTTACCTGGTTACTTTGTTAATAGCTTTGATTTTTCTTAGATATATCCTCTTAAAAGTAATTACAACATATATCTATCTTATCAAAGCCCATAGTCTAGATCTTGTAGTTAAAAAGTTTCATAAGCATTCTAGATCTAGCTTTGGGGATATCGTCCTTTTTGCATGGAAATTTAAAGAAAACTTGTAGCTTGCATGCATTAGATTTCTATTCTCTGTTATAAAAGATAAATCCATCAATCAGTGCATATTTCATTGGCTGCACAAAAAGCAAGCCAAGATCCGAAGGAAAGCTTGCTTTCCTTGGTTCCTTTTTCACTTGTTTAGCTAGTTTTAACTTCATCTTTTTGAGTTAAGGTAGGCTGATACAAAGGTAATATTAAAGTTATTTTGGGCATATGTTATTCTAACATGATTTCTAGTTTTTAATAGGTGTAGCAGAAAATAAAGGAAGCTTCTGTTCGGAAGTGTCCTCAGGAGCGTTCAAATCCCGCCAGGGGTCTCCCATTTGACTAAAACCTTTGATTTTCGCACCTTGTAATCTCTTGATTTCAATCCATATAAGGATAAAGAGGAATTATATCTTTTCTTTGATATTGTAACTTCTATTAATAAAATTATTTTTTGAATAGGCTCTTTCGAGCCCATTCCCCATCTCCCTTGGGGGGATTTGCGTCGGTGTCATTTTTGTTGCTTTTTGCTCATTTATTTTCAAAATAGCATTGATCTAATCTGTAGGGTAGTATTTTATTTTATTATTAATTTTATATTCCATACTTTATATTTCAAAGTAATCTTAATACTTACCCCATGACTTCCCGATTGACCCAAAAGGGGAAAGAGATTCATGGTAGGACTAATTAGAAAACTAGAATTGTGTATCTGCTTTCTTTTGATGATTTGTTTTTCAGCTATTATAAAATTAACCCCTCTTCGATTCCCTGATTGAGATCCACTAGGATCGAAAGAGGTTCCTAGAGGGTTTTATTTTAAACAAGAACACCTAGTTTAAAACTTACTAAAATTGACAAGACTCCAGTGTGTATGCTCTGCACTTGGCTGCGGTTCGTCCAATCAGTCAAGATATATCAAAATAACTTGAATGACTAGCATAATTAGGAATCACTCTCCCAAATTAACAAACCAACAGGTGAAAATCCAACACCTAGATCGAACCATCACGGTGGAAAAATACCCAAAGGAAGTGGGAACTTCTGAAAAGTGACCTCGGGGCGCCGATCTCTGTCACACCCTAATGGGTATGTTATGAACAATAGCCCCAGAGACTCAATTTCAGCCCACATATTCCTTGCGGGTAGTTGTGAAGGTTTAGTTTTGGACATACTCCAAGTACTCTAGGGTATATCTGGAGTCCCCCCTTTGCCTAATTTTAATCAACTCACACTTCAATTTTAACTTAAAACATACCAAAAGGAAATCGCAAAACACTCACTCCAAGCACGCGCAAGTACATTGTTTCTATTTTTTGACTCCATTCTAAGGCATTGGTTATTTTCTTGTTTTATATATATATATTGTGTCTCAGCATTGTGCTTTCGTGTGTTCATCTTTTGTATCTTGCCATCTTTGATCATCTATAGTTAAATTGCAAACTCCTAAGTAACTCAATCAATTTAACATCACAACACTAAGTAATTATCCTTAGTAACTTAATAGGGTCTACCCACCTTGGCTCCGTTAGGAGTTGAGCTTAAATGGAGGATTCAAGAACAAGGTGATATCCTTTACTTGAGACTTGCCCACAAGGACACACCGAGTGGCTTGAAGATTTCTGTTACGTGACCTAGGTGTGTGAAAGGCAGGAAACCGAAAGTACACCAGATGGATATCAAGACAACTTTCTTGAATGGTGTAGTAGAAGAGGAAGTATATGTGGAGAAGCCACTCAGTTTTGAAACACATGACAGAGAGAATCATGTGTGTAAGTAAAATAAATTCCTGTACGGTTTGAAACAGGCACTCAGGACATGGTATGGAAGAATTGATAGCTTCCTATCCAGTTTGGGCTTTACCAAGAGTAAAGCGGATTCCAACCTTTAATACAAGGTTGAAGAAGGGAACCCAATGATACTCCTACTGTATGTAGGTGATCTATTTGCAACAGGTGAGGATGGGTTGATTGCTGATACGATAAGGAAGCTTGCTGCCTAGTTTGAAATGAAGGACTTGGGTATGATGCACTACTTTCTAGGCATGGAGGTGTGGCAGAATGCAGATGGAATTTCCCTGGGACAAGGGAAGTATGCAATAGAGATACTGAAGAGGTTTAGGATGATGGACTGCAAGGCCATGGCCAGACCTATGGCATCAAACCTGAAGCTACTGAGTGATTCTTTATCGGAATTGATCGATGTTACAATGTATCGTTAGATGATTGGGTCCTTGATGTACCCGACAAATACAAGACCAGATATTTTCTTTGATGTGAACACATTGATCCAATTCCTGACAGATTCGAGACATGTTCACTTGATTGCTGCAAAGCATATTCTGAGGTACCTGAAGGGTATAGTTGATTATGGGCTCAAGTATGAGGAGAATTAGTATATTAACCTAGAAGGTTATGTGGATTCGGATTGGGTAGGCATTGCCATTGATATAAATATCACTTCAAGGTGTTGCTTCAGTATGGGATTAGGTGTGATATCATGGTTTAGCAGGAAGCAATCCTGTGTGGTACTGAGTACAGCTGAAGTAGAGTATGTTGCAGCTTGTTCAGCTAGTTGTGAGGAAGTATGGATGAGAAATCTACTATCTGATTTATTTTATCTCCAGATGGATGCTACTTGTATATATTGCGACAAACAGAGCTATGTGAAGTTGTCGAAGAGCCTAGTGTTCCATGAAAATTCAAAGCATATTGAGATCAAATATCACTATATCAGGGATATGGTGGAGAGAATAGCAGTGAAGGTCCAATATGTTGCGATGGACGAGAATATAGCTGATGTACTGACCAAACCATTAGCTAGAGTGAAGTTTGAGTACTTCAGGGAGAAGCTTGGTGTTCTCCAAATTGAGGTTCCCTCCAAATGGAATTGATGTGTCCATTGGCCTTTCTAACATGGTGGAAGGTTGAGCTTCACATGATTAGATGTAAGTGCAGAGATGCTCTGATGTGATTGTGGGTTGTGTTACCACATGATCAATGTAGAGATATTCTGATGTGATTATGGGATGTGTTACCACATGATTAGTGCAGAGCCATTTTGATGTGATTGAGGGATGTGTTCCCACATGATCAGATCTAAGTGCAGAGATATTTTGATGTGATTGTGGGATGTGTTCCCACATGATCAGTGCAGATCCATTCTGATGTGATTGCGGGATGTGTTCCCACATGATCAGATATAAGTGCAAATCCATTCTTATGTGATTGCGGGATGTGTTCCCACATGATCAGATGTAAGTGCATATCCTTTCTGATAAGATGAGGTCAAATGTATGTGCAGAGCCTTTCTGACAAGAAGAGGTCAGATGTAACTATAGATCCTTTCTGACAAGATGAGGTCGGATGTAAGTGCGAAGCCTTTCTGACAATATGAGGTTGGATGTAAGTGTAGAGCCTTTCTGAAAATATGAAGTTGGATGTAAGTGCATAGCATTTCTGACAAGATGAGGTCAGATGTGAGTGTTGGGCCTTTCTAACATGGGTTTTGGATGTGTTCCTCCCATGGTCAGATGTGAGTGCTGGGAGCGCTTTTCTGACATGGTTCTTGGATGTTTTCCTCCCCTGGTCAGATGTAAGTGCTAGGTGGGCCTTTATGACATGGTTCATTACATGGCCAGATATAAGTGCTGAAGATGATGAAGACCTACATGAAGGATAGGCCTACAATGAGCATGAAAAAGGGTTGGCTCTGTAAAACTTCCTGTGATGAGTATAATTGAGATAGCACTAGTGATGATCCAGTAGTGATGATCTGGACTTGATGATGATCCAGTGATGCTCCATATCAAGCGATGATTTAGACTTGATGATGATCCAGTGATTCTCTAGATCAAGTGATGATCTAGACCTGATGATTATCCAGTGATAATCTAGATCAAGTGATGATCTAGACTTGATGATGATCCAGATTAAGTGATGATACAGACTTGATGATTATCCAGTGATGCTCTCAATCAAGTGATGATCTAGTGATGCTCCAGATCAAGTGATGATCTAGACTTTATGATGATCCAGTGATGATCCAAATCCAATGATGATCGAGACTTGATGAATATGACTTTATGAAGATGACTTGAAGATGAATATGACTTGATGATGATCTAGGTGATACAGAGAAGAAGACTTGTCTTGATAATTATGTTGAGAGAATACCTTCCCAGTTAAGAGGGAGTGTTGATGTATTTGTAACTTTGGAATGTATTCACTTGTATATCTTATGTATTATACCCCGATGTTTCTATCGAGAAGTATCTATAATGTAATTGAGTGATGTCATGCCCCGATGTTCCTATCGGGATATTCAATAATGTAAACAAGTCATGTAAATTCATATAGTGTAACCCTCGTTATTGTTCAAGGGTTAGAGTCCCTGCAGTTGTGGGGCTCTAGGGTTATTAGACTCTCCTAGAGAAGTCATCCCTAGTGATTTATTGTCAAGTCATAAATTATTATAAATAGAGAGGGAGCCTCTCTATTTAACACACATTCACTCACACTCAGTTGTAGTGCATAACTGAGAGATAAAGAAGAAGCTGGGACAAGAGAGAGAGATACTACTACTATTGGGAGATCATATTACTATCTTTGGGTTTTACTTTTGGTGCTGATTCTATCTCTGAGGAATTTGCAGGGTTTTCTCCTTTATGGTTTCCCTGAGGAAAATATTTGTGTTCATTGTCTCTTGTGATTGATTGTTGTGCTTGTTATTTTCTCAGATAAGATCCTAATATGATATAGCTTAAATGTTAAAAATCTAACAACAATCACCAACATGGTAGGACACACCTACTACTATATGTGAAAAGGCCCAACACTTACAATCACCAACATGCTAGGACACACCTACTACCATCTTTGAAAAGGACCAAATATTACAACCATCAGCATGATAGGACACACCTACTATCATCAGTGGAAAGGCCCAGCTCTTACAACTGATCATTTGGGAGTCAATCCCACAGTCATATAAAAATGGCTCTCCACTTACATCTGATCATGTGGGAGCCAATCCCATAGTCACATCAGAATGGCTCTACACTTACATCTGATCATGTTGGATCCAATACCACAATCACATCAAAATGGATCTGCACTTACATTTGATCATGTGGGAGCCAATCCCACAGTAATATTAGAATGGATCTACACTTATATCTGATCATGGGAAGCCAATCCCATAGTCATATCAGAATGAATCTGCACTTACATATGACCATGGAAGGAACCAATCCTATCACCATGTCAGAAAGGCTCACAGACTCATCACTTACCCTTGGAAGGAACCTCGATCTAGAGAACACAAAGATTCTCCCTGAAGTACTCAAACTTCACTTTGGTCATTTCCAGAATAGAATCACATCAGGATTGATTATGTCCAAGGATAACTCGTGAGCTTCACCAGGACCGATTCGAGGACAACCTATAGGACCATTTATGTCTGAGCCACCTACAAGCTTCACCAATATTTAATGCTCAAACAACGTGTCTCATCGAATATTATAGAACTCCCTCTTTTGAGAGATCTCGATTTGGATCACATACTGGATCTTCACTACTCCTTTCTGATCTCATACTGAAGCAACACCCCAAAGTGCTCTTCCTATAAATGGCACTTCCTGCCCAATTTGAATCCATATAACCCTCTAGGTTAATCTTTTGATTCACTTCATAGTTAATCCCATGATCAACTGTACCCTTTAGGTACCTCACTGCATGATTTTCAACCATCATGTGAACATGTGTCAATGTGTTCATAGAAAAACAAATATCTAGTATCATATTCACCAGGTACATCAAGGAACAAATCATATGACGATACAACGTGGCATGAACTGATTCTGATGAAGAAACACTCAATAGCTTTAGGCTTGATTCCATAGGTGTGGTCATGGCCTTACAGTCCATCATCCTGAACCTCTTTATGATCTCTACTACATACTTCCCTTGAACCAGGTAGATTTCATCTGCATTTTGCCACACCTACATGCCTAGAAATATTCCTCTTCTTGCAACTTTAATGAGTTCATCTTTTCCTATCAGGAACAATTCATCGACATATAACAAGATCATCAATGGTATTCCACCTTCAACCTTGAATCAAAGGTTGGAGTATTCTTTACTCTCAGTAAATCCTAGAGCCATCAATAAGTTATCCATCTTGTCATACCATGTCAAACCTCAGGATCTTCTATAGTCACTCCCTCTGAAGTGGAGCACCATTCTCCCTCTTTATTTCTTACTCTATGCAATGAAACATTTTGTACTAGATTTACAAGTAGATTCCTTTGCTACTAATATTCTATGTATCCATCTAGGGTCATTAGATACCAAGATACTCTATCTTGAACCTTTTCAAAAGTTATTCTCGCACCCATCTATGAGCTTGTCATCCTCTATAGGATTTCATATTCAACCTTGTAGAAAAGGTTAATATCTTCATCACTCTAGGTGATATTCAAGCTCCTCATGCCATGTGTTATCCTATGGGTGTCCTCAGAGCTCGTACAAGGCCTTATTTCATTTTCACACATGATTCTTCCTGTCATATGTCTTAACTTCTACTGGTTGCAAATGTCTCTTTGTAGTGTATGCCTTCTTTTCGTGAGAAGCCTCCTGCTACGA
The DNA here is from genome assembly GCA_001517045.1 of Pseudotsuga menziesii. Classification (NCBI taxonomy): domain Eukaryota; kingdom Viridiplantae; phylum Streptophyta; class Pinopsida; order Pinales; family Pinaceae; genus Pseudotsuga; species Pseudotsuga menziesii. The sequence continues at coordinate 148,781 of LPNX010767521.1, read as the reverse complement.
ATATTTCCTTGTATCCCATGATGTTTCCATCTACTGCATGTGTAGATCCATATGGAAGAAATTATGTACTTCCCTTCAGGTCTTGATACTGCATCCTAGACATCATTCTTCTTGAACTGGTATTCTCCTTCCCTTTCTTATTGGCTACTTCTTCATAGCTGGAAGGCTCTGCATCAATGATGTCGCTCAACAGTGTCACATAACTGCATTGTGTCTGAGATCTCTTATTTCTTTGAAAGTATAATAATATTATTCTTCATCTTGGATTATTTCTTGAATTGTCGTCACTTGTTCTTTGGAACAAGTCTCATCCTTCTTTTCTTGTACGCGATTGTATGCGATATTTCCTACAAGTCAGATGCACCAGTTGTACAGTTAGAAACATTTCATAAGGTATATTGATAATGACAATTTTTTATGCATAAAGATATAATCATGCCACTAGTTTAGCCAATACAACATTCATCCATATCATGAAAACTTTCTAGATTCCTTCCATCTCTACCATGACAACATTGAGATTGTGCACTAATCCAATATGTCAAAAAAGAGGTTTCATTCTAGATAAGTAGCAATGGAGCGTTGTATAGCACCATGAGCTACTTACCCATCACATGCATGCTAGTAGTATACTGTTATTAATGCAAACATTCTATCATGCATAATACATCAACTAAATATAAACAAATGCATAAAAAAATAATATCATGAAATGACAATTGAATACTTATCTTTATTCGTTTCATGAGTAGACTCTTCAACTTCATCATCTTCTTCATTCATGAGATCATCATCTCTTATCCAAATGGATAAGAGGTTCTTCAAAATTGAGTCCTTCATATTCCTCATCGCTTGAGGGATCTTCTTTGAATCGTGAGAACTTGATCTTCAGATGCTCCCATCTTCTTTTCTCTTCTTCTTCTGTATACTATTCCCAGAGTATTCTGAAGGTAATCACTTCCTTCTAGCACACATTCCTCGAATGAATGAATTCTGTGNTATCACAACTTCTGCATTCTCCACTTCTTCTTCTACTGCTTCAAGTTGTTCTTTGATTTGAGAGACCCTTGTAAAGTATGACTATATGGTCTCTGCATTCTTCACATTCTTCAACTGATTTCTTGAAGTCATCTTTCGAATTATGTTCTTCCCTTCAAATATCTTGGTCAAGGAATCAAAACATCTCTTTAGGTGTATTTATGGAAGACACTTGTGGTATAAGGTGATCCTTTATTGAATCAGCAATGATCTTCTTGGCCTTGACTAGGTTCTTCTTGTGTAAGGCTTTAGCCTCATCTCCCTCTGGAATTGGAACCTCTCTACTTATGTAGGTGTCCAATTTATTTCCTTCAAGAACTAGTGAGATTTTGTACTTCCATGCTTGGAATTTATCAGCCTCACCAAGCTTGTCATGAAGCTAGTGTGATTATTCATTTTGAAATGAGAGCCTCAACTGTAAATAGAAAAAGATTAGATCTTATTGATTTGAGGTGTCCATCCTGGTTCCGAAGCTGGATGATCTAGGGTTTGTCAGAGAAACCATAATTTTCAAAATTGGGAATATTTTAGATCTGATTGGATAGAAATATTGACCTCTTCAAGGTGAGCTATCCAATGTACTCCTTTTCTAAAAACAGTGGAGGGAGGCTCCTAGAACAGGAAGCCCTAGTTTAGCACTTTCTTCTGCAGGAATTCCTGATACGTTTTCTGTGGTATCTCTGAAAGTACTGCTCCTATGTGTCACAAATTTCATACTAAGGTAACCTCATCTGTCCTATTTCCAACATCACAAGTTTTACCATAATTGGTTTCACCAATTGGGATTTATGAGAGTTTTCCTAAGGTGATGTATTTCAGGACTGTTCAGCATAACAAACTTGTACGGACTTCCATGTGTCCTTGTTTCATCATCAGGGTCTTAAACTATTACCAAGAAACATACATTCTATGACGTATCTGGAAGATCTTACGAAATTTCATTTGGATCTTTGTATGCCGAGATATTGCAATTATCCCTAGGTGTCCTGTTTAGGGATAAATCCTGGAAGAGGTTGGTACCCTGATTTGGAGGAATCATATCTACCAGAATATAGCGAATCCAAGGCTAAAATTTTTATACAAGGGACATCAGGATTTTATATTTGGTTTGTCAAAATTTTGGCCCCTGATACTTCTTTAATCCTGACATATATCGAATGTACCAAAACTACCCATTTTCGTATTTTAGGGTTTTTTCAGGCCCGTGGTCAAATTAGGGTTTGACTTTCCTGTAGTTTTACCCAACCAAAAATATCGACCTTGGTCTCTAAATTTTGATTTTGAGGAGGAGAGAAATCCTATGCAAGGCTCACTGAAAAATTCCTCTTCTGTAAAAAGCCGTAATTTCCTGCAACAAAAACTGAAAAATGCTCGGAATCAAATTATGCTTCGACAGAAAGATGCGCCCTTCAATGGAGAGTTAGCCTTGAATCCTTTTGATGATGGATTATGGAGTGAGACCCAAAAATTAAGAAGCCCTAGCTACTACAGCTGCACAACGTCTTCTTCTTAGGTTATCTTTGATACGATGTTAGATTTTTATCATTTAAGCAATATGACCTAGGCTCTTATCTGAGAGAATAACATGCACAACAATAATCACAAGAGACAAGAGAGAAAAATATTTTCTCTGCAACTTCTTCATAGATAGAATGAGCATCGGTAGAAAAAGTAAAACCTGAAAACATAAGGATGATCTCCGACAACTGATCTCTCTCACTTGTGACAGCACTTCCTCTCTCACTCATGTGCCCCAGTTGAGTGAGTGTGTGTTGTGTAGAAATGAGGAGAGGCTCACTTCTATTTATATTCTTTCGTTCACTTTATTTCCACTCCAATAAGTCAGCCTCACTTAACAATTACTTACCAGGGCCGACTTCTCTAGGAGAGTCTAATAACCCTAGTGCACCACAACTGTGGGGACTTTACCCTCTGATCAACAAGGAGGGTTAACCTTAACTCAATTGTGGGGACTATTTCCCCGACTTACAATGAAAGGTTAACCTGATTGAATTTACATGACTTTATTGTATTAATGACTCTCCCGATAGGAATATCGGGGTACAATGAAATAAAAATGATTCTCCCGATAGGAACATCGGGGTACAATATAATATATACAAGTGAATACATTCCAAAGTTACAAATACATCAACAACAAGTTTGTCGTATGTAATTTGTTTACCCTTACAAATTACCCTTACAAATTACCCTTACAAATTACCCTTCACCCTTATCAACTAGTGCTGTGTACTGTTCTCCACTTTTTTCCCCAAGCCCACACTTATTGAAAAAACGACACAAGACATGAAAATTGGATGTCTCAAGTGAGAAAATCATTATAGGAGGTGAAGATAAGACCTCTTTGGAAGATACCATTGCAAAAAAGGATTGATAACTTCAGTCTACCACTCAACTATGTTCCAATCTATCTAAAAAAATAAATTTTGTTCAAGAGGAGCTGGTTGCCTTGCAATCTAAAAATGATGCCAATGAGAATGCTTTAGCCAGTATTCAGGCAAGGCTAGATACCATCTTTCAGGAACGTGTTGAGGGTGGTAATGCACATAGAGTTTTGAAGTTGTTAAGTTTTCTATGACACAGATAGGTGGGGTTCTCACTACCTTCGACTCTTCTATTGAGCAGCTGCTCAAAGACCCTTTTCCCTTTCATGATCTTGATCATCATTTTTCTTCTCAATTTACAGAAAGATCAATTGAAGAAGAGGAAGATATATCTCTCTATGATGCTAAATTTCAAATTGATGTTACTGATCCTAAGCTAGAAATCCTTGTCTCTGGAGTTGTTACTCTTCTAGAAATTATTGCCAAAAAATCTTGAAGTTCCCAGAAGTTGCCAGCCTCAAAAGTGCTTGACCTCAATACCAATGTTGAGAAGTTTACAAAATATCTAAATCATATTTTGCATGGCAAAGTGGAGATCATACAACTTCTTACCACGATATCTTCTGTATTGACCTAACTTTCTAAAATTTGTGTTCCTTCTTTTGGGAATATGATGTTCAGAATGAAGCAAATGGAGATTCCAGTATAATACCTGATATTGATAATTCTATTTATTTTGAAAATGTGGATATGAAACCTAGTCCATTGGAAGAGATAATAAATTCTACTGCATTTTCGTTGTATAGTAGTGATTCCAATGCAGATGGTGAGCTTAGGGTCATACAAGTAGAAAAAAATTCTTTGGAGTCTAAGGTGAAGGCTGGATTGGCTAGACATGCAATTCTAGAAGAGGAGCTTACAAATTTGAAGACAGAGAAAGATAAATTAAGAAATCAATTGGAAGAGGATCTTACAGAGGTGAGGACAAAGAAAGATAACTTAAGAAATGAATTGATGGCATCCAAAGCTGAGCCAAATCAAACAAAAGAAAAACTTATTGAAACATAGGACATGCTAGAAAACCTATGATAACAACTTGCTTCTACTCAGGATTTGAAGGTTCTTGCAGAAAATTAGTTGGAAATTATGACTTCAATCAAAATAGATTTGGAGTCTCAGTTAAAGGCAATGGAAATTGAGAAGAACCAATTGTGTGAACAATGAAGGCATTAGAATATGAAATTCAAGAGGAGCAAAAATGATATGATGATGCTGAAGCAAAGTTTTGAGGACTGTCTTATTAGTTTGGTTTTGCTGGTTAGATTTTCTCATATTTCAATTTTCTCAACTTTACCTTTATCTAAACACAGCTTCTCAAAGATTAATTAACAATTGTTACACTTTTCTTCTTAATCAGGATTTTCATCTTGACAAAGAGATAGAAGCTATCTTTCAACGTTTCCAAAGTGGGGTCAACATGGTGAAGAATGATGAAAAATTGTTCATAGGATTATTCTACATAGCTATCAAGGATGTCGATGTCTTTGACATGGAGGATTTAAAAAATGAATTCAATGTAAAAATTCTACAAATTTGTAAAATATTTCATGAAAACTTTATGACAAAGATGTATGGAGGAATGGTTGAACTTGCTGCAATGCATCCTTTCACATGACAAGATAATAACCAAGAAATCCTATCGGATATTGCTTTTACTATAGAAGAAGAGTTAGGACATAGTTATAAGAGTGGTCATGTATTCTTAAGGGATTTGAAGCTTGTTATTTCCTAGATAGCAACAAAGGATTGGATGCCTGTAGATACGAAATGTGTTTCCATGAAGGTGGATATCCTTCACAGGAACTTGGTTTGTGCCATTAAGGCAGGGTACGTTTCTATGCCTGGTTCCAACAAGGTGCTTATGAATTTTGACTCTCAAGAAGAAGTAGGATATTGTCCAATAGAATTGGGGGATCTCTTCATTGAGTTGCAGGACACTAACCTGGAGCTTGAAGCTCTAGATGAATCTACATTAAATGATAGAATTTTGTGTAATCTCAGATAAGGACTAGAAAGTGTCTTGGAAAGAAGAAGAAAAAATGGTGATTTTGGCACTCTAAATTTCAGGACTTCTTAGTGGCATTAGCTGATAGATGATGTGATATTGTTAAAAAGTGGCTTCACTGCAACATTGCAAAATTTTCTGGGAATAATGATGTACAAAAATTGCACCTAGAGGTAGTTTTAGTACTTGCCGAACTGAAACAACAACTCTCTGTATGTGGTTGTAAATGTTCTTGTTGATGTAATTGTAACTTTAGAATGTATTCACTTGTATTTCTTATCTATTGTAACCCGATGTTTATTCTGGGATGTTATCATGTCATGTCATGCCCCGATGTTCCGATCGGGAGAATCAATAATGTAAACAAGTCATGTCAAGTCATTGTGGGTAACCCTCTGATTGTCTAAGGGTTAAAGTCCCCATAGTTTCCGAGTACTAGGGTTATTAGACTCTCCTAGTAGAGGTCAGCCCTAGTAGGGTTTTAGTCATGTTGAGATTAGTATAAATAGAGAGTTGGACTCTCTATTTAGCAGACATCACATACACACTTAAGTGTAGCACATAGTTGAGGAAGGAGAAGACACTGGGGCTAGAGAAGAAGAATGTTACTGCTGTCGGGAGTGAATCTTACTGTTTTGGGGTTTTACCTTTTGTGCTGATTCTATCTTGGAGGAAGTTGTGGGGTTTTCTCCATTTATGGTTTCCCCGAGGAAAAACATTGTGTTCATTGTCTCTCGTGTTTGATTGCTGTGCTTGTTGTTCTCTTAGTTAAAGAACCATATAATGCTAGCTTAAATGTTGAAAAACTAACATGGGATCAGAAATAACTTGAGGAGAAGACACTGTGCAGCTGCGGGAACTAGGGATTCCTACTTTGTGGATCTCTCTCCATATATTTTCAACAAAATTAAGGTGGAATAAATATCCTCCTTAGGGCGCATCTTTCTGTCGAAGAAGAATCCAATTCTGAGGTTTTTCAGTTTTTGACCTGACACTACTGCTAAAAATTAGGGCTTTTCACAGAAGAGGAATTTTTCAGTGAGCCCAGGCCTAAATTGATCTCCTCCACAAAATTGAAGTTAGGGATAAATTTCAAAGCATTTGGGTGGACAAAACTTTGGAAAAACAAAACCCTAATTTGCTCTTGAACCAGCTCTATAGGATTTTAGCTCAAAATTCAGATCCGACATCTTGACCTGGTAAGATCTAAAATATTTTGTATTTCCATTTGAGGTTCTCAATTAAGATGTGTCATCATACCAAGCTTGATGAAAATCTTGAGGGAGCTGATAACTTCCGAGCTTGGAAGTATAGGATCTCCCTGGTCCTAGAATGAAATGAGTTAGACACCTACATCCATGAGGAGGTTCCAGTTCCAGAGGGACATGAGTCTAAGGCCTTGCATAAGAATAAGTTGGTTATGGAAAAGATGATCATTGATGATTCTATCAAGGATCACCTTATCCCTCAGGTGTCCTCTCTCAAGACATCTAAAGATATGTTTGATTCACTAACCAAATTGTTTGAAGGGAAGAACATAAACCAAAAGATGACTCTGAGAAACCAACTGAAGAATGTGAAGATTCAAAATGTAGAAACAATCCAGTCTTACTTCATAAGAGTCTCTCAAATCAAGGAACAACTAGAAGCAGTAGATGAAGAAGTGGAAAATGCAGATATTGTGATGACTACCTTGAATGGCCTTCCTAGGTCATGGGATTCTTTCATCCAAGGAATCTATGCTAGAAAGAATTTAGTCAAGTTCAACAGACTATGGGAAGAGTGTTCTCAAGAAGAAGCATGGATAGCAGCTCAAGAAGAAAATATGGGAAGTGAATATCAAGCTCTCACGGTACACTCCAAGTCAACCAAAAGAAGATCTCATCACCCTAGAGGTAAGCACTATCACAAAGATAACAGTAGAAAATATTTGTCTAGGGTCATATGTTATACATGTGATGAAGCAGAACATTATGCAAAGAATTTTCCTAAGAAACCAAAGCTATCAAAGAGGAGCAGTAAAAGAAGACATCATGCTCATGCTGCAGAGGATGATGAACCATCCAAGAAGAGAACTAGATATGAAAGTGAATATTCTTCAAGCGAGGATGAATACATTTTGATTTCTGCTCTCACAGGTAACATTACTCATGGAAGTGATGATTGTCTTATAGATAGTGGGGCCTCCAAACATATGACACGATTCAAGGAATCCTTTGTGAGACTGTCAGAACATGAATCACCTCATAAGGTGAAGCTAGGATATGACTACCAATATCCAATAAAAGGTAGTGGGGAATATTCCTATAAGCTAGACTCTTGAAAGTCTCTAACAATGAAAGAAGTATTGTTTGTTCTAGGACTCAAGAAGAACCTCCTCTCCATATCGGCATTAGATGAAAAATGAATGAGGGTTGCATTCATAGATGGTCAAGTCATCACGTGGCCAAAAGGAAAGACTATCAATGATGCGGTGGTGATTGGAGAACAAGGAGGATTGTACAAACTAAAGGGTCATCCAAAACAAGCCTTTGTCCATGACACAGCAGAGCCAAGTGAACTTTGGCATAGAAGGATTGCACATGTGCATTATAGAGCACTACCTATTGCAAGCAAAGCTGTTGAAGGTCTTCCAAAAATCGAAGCAAAACATGATGGGGTCTGCAAAGGATGTGTGAAAGGAAAGAATACAAAGAAGAAATTTCCAAGAAATGAAAGAAAAGCAAAAGGAATCTTGGAAATCATCCACTCCGATGTATGTGGTCCTATGTCATAAAACTCACTAAGCGGGTATGCATATTATGTTTCTTTTATTGATGTTCTTTTTATGAAGACATGTGTTTATTTCATGAAGAACAAAGACGAAGTATTCAGCAAGTTCAAGGAATTAAAAGCCTTGGTTGAGAACCACACTGAAAAGAAGATCAAGACCTTTTGATCAGATAATGGCAGAGAATTCACTTCAAATGAGTTCAAAGAGATATGTAAAGAATCAGGGATTAAGAGGGAGTTGTCTACTCCTTATAATCCACAACAAAATGGGATTGCAGAACGAAAGAACAAAAATATCATGGAAGCTGCAAAAGAAATGCTTCATGATAAAGACCTTCCTATGCATCTTTGGGCGGAATCTACCAGAACAAAAGTGTATGTATAGAACCATACTCCACATAGAGTACTCGAGAACAAGACTCATGAAGAAATCTTCTCCGGCAAGAAACCAGAAGTCAGCCATCTGAGAATATTCGGTTGTCATGTGTACATACACATTCCAAAAGAGAAGAGGACTAAATTAGATCCTTCAGGAAAGAAGGGTATATTTGTGGGATACTATGAAAGCTCAAAGGCTTATAGAATATATTTCCCAGGATTCAAGAAGATTGACATTAGCAAGGATGTGACATTTGATGAAGATACAGCTTACAACAAATCCAGAAAGAAACCTGCTGAAGAATCTGAAGAAGTAGAAGCACCAAGAATTCATGATACAACCATGAATGAAGATGCTCAAGAAGAAGATCGAGAATTTGAAGAACCAAAAAGACCTATAGATCCACCTCTAGAGAAGAATCCTCATAAGAGGAAACCTTCTTGGGTACGAGAACTTATCCGAGGTGCAGAAAGATATGGGGCTCCATAAGAGAATCAAAGAGAAATAAAGAGGACCAGATCCTGCTCCAGGTATGTAGCATTACTATGTGATTTCATTGATAAAGAACCTTCCAGTTATGAATAAGTGGTAGAATGAAAATAATGGAAGGATGCTATGATCAAATAATAGCAATCGATCATGAAGAATGATGTTTGGGATGTTGTCCCAAGACCAAAAGGGAAGTTAGTTGTAACTTCCAAATGGATCTACAAGATCAAACATGCTATAGATGGTAGCGTAGAAAAATATAAGGCAATATTTGTGGCTCGGTGTTTCTCTCAGAAAGAAGGAATAGATTATGAAGAAACCTTTGCAGCTGTAGCCAGATACACTTCCATCAAATCAATACTTGCTCTGGCTGTAGTGATGAAATGGAAGATACACCAGATCAATGTCAATACTGCTTTCTTGAATGGTGTAGTGGAAGAGGAAGTGTACATAGAACAACCACTCGGTTTTGAGACACATGACAGGGAGTCTCATGTGTGCAGATTGAAGAAATCCCTGTACAGTTTGAAACAGGCACCCGGGACATGGTACGACAGAATTGACAGCTTTCTATCCAGTTTGGGCTTTACCAAAAGTAAAGCAGATTCCAATCTTTACTACAAGGTTGAATATGGCAACCCAGTGATGCTTCTATTGTATGTAGATGATCTATTTGTGATAGGTATGGATGGGTTGTGTTGGAGTAGGGCCCCGTAGCTATAGGAAAAGTTGCTACATCGGAGCAAAGAAGTCAAAGGAAATAGTACCTGAAGCGGCTAAGGAGAGAGATCAACCACTGCACTTAAGGCAGCGATGAAGACAGGAGGGCTTATCTACCCTCATAAATAGAAAAGGAGCAATGGGCTGAGGTATTAAAGACAAAGGACAGAAGGGGAGTGATCGAGGAAGCAGCGCCCATACCCACGATCAGCATAGGAAATTGCAGAAGACTGCAGAAAGCTGCAGTGTGACCAGTAAGCGGTAGTCCAAAGTACAGAAAGGCCGATTGTCACAGTTAGGCTTTTGGGTTACTGTTGGGAAAGGCCCATAGTTTTGTATCACGGTGAGACCTTTGGGCCACCAATTTAAGCATGTATTTTGTATTATGAAAGGTTAGATGGTTAGCTAGTTAGCCAGTAGCTAGTTGGTCAGTTAGACAGTCAGTTGGTTAGTTGGTCAGGTTGTTACTAGTTCTCATTAGTATTGTAAGATCTTGAGAAAGAGTCGAGCTCTGGTTCTGTTGTAAAACCTGCAGTATCTTACTGTAACCAGCAGCTAACTCCTTGAGTATGAATGTAACAATCCGCAAGGATTGAGAGAGAGAGAGAGAGAGAATATATTGTAAGAAGAAAGCATAATAGAAAGAGAAGAGATCTAAGAGAGAAGGGCTCCCAGCTGAGTGCATGGAGTTTCCCAGAAGATCTCGAGCTGCATAATAGGTTGCAACAGAACTGTGTTTCTCTCTCCAAATATAATATAAACACAGTTCCTGTGGACGTAGATTCCTCCCTGGAAGTGAACCACGTAAAATCTGTGTGTTGTGCGACTGTTTCATGTGATTGTGCTTTACTTACTTGCTATCTGCTATCTGTTACATGAGCTTAGCTAATAGTTAATGAATGTATGTATGCTATCCTTCAGTTTACAGTAACATAGAAGGTTAAATGTGAGTTGAATATGTTAAGTATTATGTATATGAGTTTATCAATGCTTGATTCACAACAGTAACAGTTACTGTGTTAAGTGACTTCTGTATATTGAGTTCAGCAAGTTGAGTGTCATTGATGTTAAGCATGTTAAACTGTAGAAGTTTAAGTGAAGTTGTTTAACTCCTTAATGAAGTTTAATTGAGCTATTATACCTAGAGAGGAAACCTCTGGACCTTGAGAGTTGATGAGCATCTTAAGTCTTACTATAGGAAATATCGCGGAGTAGGAAGGCGATATCGCACTATCGGGGAAGCTGCAGTGTGAGATATCGCAGGTTAAGAGTTGAGCAGAAGAGTAGGTTTGCGCATCATCCTATAAGATACAATACGATAAGAGCCAGTCCGATAGCAGAGTCAGCTAGGAAGAGAGAAATAGCCCTTGCTGAGAGACCCCGATGGTTATCAAGAATCAAGAGAATCTAGGATGCTACAGAACCTAGTTGAGGAAACGTGATTCTTCAGCCACCCTATCTAGAATCACTTCAGGTGAGACTTCAGGCCATTCTGCAATCTGTCGCTGAAAGGGCTAGTGAGCTAATGGTTTTTTTGGTACAATAAAGTAAACCTGGGTCTGCCTAGAGGAAGACCAATAGGTTGATTGCTGATACAAAGAGAAAGCTTGCTGCCGAGTTCAAGATGAAGGACTTGGGAATGATGCATTATTTTCTAGGTATGGAGGTGTGGCAGAGTGCGGATGGAATATTTCTTGGACAAGGGAAGTATGCAGTAGAGATCCTAAAGAGGTTTGGGATAATGGACTGCAAGGATATGGCCACACCTATGGCATAGAACCTAAAGCTATTGAGTGATGCTTCATCAGAGTCAGTTGATGCTATGATGTATTGTCATATGATTGGGTACTTGATGTACCTGACAAACACGAGACCAGAAATTTGCTTTTCTATGAACACCTTGAACTAGTTCTTGACAGATCTGAGAAATGTTCACTTGATTGCTACAAAGCATGTTCTGAGGTACCTGAGGGGTATAGTTGATTATGGGCTCAAGTACGATGTGAATCAGAATATTAACCTAGAGAGTGATGTTGATTCAGATTGGGAAGGTAGTGCCATCGATATGAAGAGCACTTCAGGGTGTTTCTTCAGTATGGGATCAGGTGTGATCTCTTGGTTTAGCAGGAAGCAATCCTGTGTGGGATTGAGTATAGCTGAACCAGAGTATGTCACAGCCTATTTAGCTAGTTGTGAGGCAGTATGGCTAAGGAAGCTACTATCTGATGTATTTGATCTCCGGATGGATGCTACTTGTATACATTGTGACAAACAGAGTTGTGTGAAGTTGTCAGAGAATCCAGTGTTCCATGAAAAGTCAAAGCATATCGAGATCAAGTATCACTATATTAGGGATACAGTACAGAGGGGAGCAGTGAAGCTATAGTATGTTGCGACGGACGATCAGATAGTTGATGTGTTGATGAAGCCACTAGCCAGAGTGAAGTTTGAGCACTTTAGGGAGAAGCTTGGTGTTCTCTAGATCGAGGTCCCTTCCAAGGGGAAGTGACAAGTCCAGAAGCCATTCTGACGAGTAGGTCAGATGCAAGGGCTGAGCCATTCTGTCATGGTGCGAGGATTGGTTCCTTCCATGTCAGATCTGAGTGCTGAGATCCATAGCCATTATGACGAGCAGGTCACATGTAAGGTCTGAGCCATTCTTTCATGGCTAAAGGATTAAGTTCCTACCATGTCAGATGTGAGTGCTGGCAATTCTGATGAGTAGGTAAAATGTAACGGTTACCTCCATTATGACGAGTAGGTAAGATATAAGGGCTATTCCATTCTATCATTGTTGTATAGGAATGAACACCTTATAACCGAAGTTCTAGGGTTACCAACATACTCTTAAGACTTGCAGGCAATCAACTTTAAAGTATAGAAAGGAAAACAAGAAGATAGGATAAACTCAACCGATTCACGATGGTTGATCCTAGCTTTATCTTCTTTCACTCTGCTTCTCCTCCAAAGCTTTCAGGGATGTTTCTTCTTCACCTGTAAAGAGCAAATCCTCCGAATGAAATCTTATACATATATATAGGATAGGTTAGATAAACAGTATATAGAGTGCATAATCATAAATATTCATCAAACCATGATACATGAAATACTTTCAAAACACATTTGGAATAAGGATTCTCTTTATTAACAATAGTGAATGAGTTAATATTACAACCCAACACCTGAGACAAGGACTCCTCTGGAACCAAAGGATTCTAAGTTCCACTACTCCAAATACTTCTAAATAGATACCACTAGCATAACATTTCTCTCCAAGTATGATTGATTAATACCCTCCCCAAGGCCTTTATTTATACTTAGTGAAATAAGGTAGTTTTGAGGGTTGAGGAGGTTGAGAGAGTTATGATGGTTATAGTTAAGGGCTTAACAAATCTCAAATAATCATGATTTATTATTTTTAATGTCAAAGGAAAGCGTACGTGGGTATTGATACTGGCAACCCGCGTATGACACATGAGTTTATCTAAGGGAAACCCATGTACAGATCTGTATGTGGGTTGCAATTACAAATACTCGCGTACAGTACGCGACATGCTGTAGGAAAAGTCGTGTATGTACACGAGTGGTATATAGGCAAAGGCACGTATAGCAATTGACATATTCAAAGGTAAAAATGGCAAGCTAGATGGATAATGAATGTATTTCATAACATGCCCATCTATAGTGTTTTAGGCAACCTTCAATCCATAAATGTCCTTTTGTGTGCCAACATAGGAAATGTTGGCACTCGGATGGAGAAGTGCCATTGGGGTTGATAACAGATGCCCCATAATGTGTGAGGTTAGAGGGAAGCGATGGACGAAATACATTATAATCTTTATCTTTGGAGAACTCAGAAATCCAATGGAGCAGAGGTAGCGCCTAAAAAAAATACATAATAATGTCATATACAAAGTCATATCTGAGGCTGCTATGTTCAATAAACTGGAACACTAGCTCCTTTACAATATTTGAGTACATCATATGATATGGGTATAAGACCACTTATATTACAAAGGTGGATCGAAGCCACAATATACAATAATGATGAGTCGTCAAAGATCTGGAAGCTGTGTACATAAATGGAACATAATATTGCACAACTTAGTGCATAGGTGATGAACTAAGGTCTTCATAAACAATCCCAAAGAACCAGTACAATCCAAGCCATGTGAATAAATGTAAGCTGAAGTCAAACATGAAAAGGATTCAACAGTTTGTCAATCAATAGGTGATAATTGACAACTGAAGCAAAGGAATTCACCAATGATAAAAGTGAATCCTGAGGTACTATCATAAAAAATCTAGGTCTTTGTCATCAGGAAATACTGCAATGGAACCATGCTATGATAAGGAAGGAAATAGATCCTCCAATGGATCACAAGAGTGACTAGGAACTAAGCAAAAGAAGGGAGACACAATAGATAACAGATATAATAATGATGGGATCAGGATAAAGATCAAACATTGGGTTGAGTCTTTGAACAATGAGCATGACACAGAGATGACCCAAGGCAGCTTTTAACTTATAGATAAAACAACTAGACTTATCTGTCATGTAGGAGACATGATCAGATTCCCTAGGTATAACGGACAAGAGGAGGAGTAGTAAACTCGAAGTAATAGCTGAACTGAAAGTGAACACTGAGACTGAGACATGGGTATTGGAAAAAATAGAGAGTGCTATGTTCAAGGATGACATGCTGCCACTAACTGAAAACAAGAGAAAACTTCTTCCTTACCTTCCCTGTTAATTTTTAATGAGTATAGGAAATTCAACTCGGATCTCTCTTCATTTTTTAACAAGCTTGAAGAGAAGAGAAAATAATGCTTGATAGTGTCACTGATTCATGGATTTAATGAGCCCGAACTAGTACATGCTCAGTTGGTGTTTTCACATTTAGAGAGTCTGAAAACTCCAAAGAAGACTCCAGGGGGGTCCTTTTTTGTCCAATTTAGTCTCCTGAGGCCGGAAAAGTATAAATCATACCACATAAGAACTCTCTTAACTTCTATAGAAGAAAAGGTGAACCTTTTTCGTACTTAGTCAGGGAGGTCTGAAAAAGGTTAAATTACCACCTACCCAACGCTCCTTTCAAAACAGCATGAATAGCTTGGGTTTTACGAGTGTGAAGGAAAGAAAGATCACTCGGAAAGATCCATTTGATTACGAGAAATGGGGCTTACAACAATAAACTTGTTGCTTTGTTCTTAAGTTTTTAACGAGCATGACAAAGACACAAAGTACACTCAAAATCTTTTTCATGTTTAGTTCCAGAGCATGAAAAAGAGAAAACTAAGCTCATATCGAGAGTTCCTTTTTCGTAAATTTAGTTCCTCAGGTCCGGAAAAGTGATAAACCTATGCCTAAGAATACTCTTCTCAATTCAAATAGAAAAGAGAGGGATCCTTTCTCATATTATTTCGCATGGTCTGAGAAAGAGATAACCTACCACTGATGCAGATGCTCATTCACATATTCTTAACGAGCTTGAACGAACAAGTTAACTCGGTAGTCAAGTCTATTTTGAAGGAGTCAGACCTGGGCCTAAAGAAACTCCATAAGGGTGGGGAGTCCTATAAAGGGATAGCTTGTAAAAATAGATTAAAAAAGAAGCTCTATTTGGCGTGAAAAATAGCTAAAAGGATACCCCTATACCTGAAACAATTGCAGCATGAGTATCAAAAGACAACATGGGTTTTAAAGGAGTATACTCTTGAAAAGGTCCTATCCACGAAAGAACAATGGTAAAAATAGGGAACTAATGGTTTAAAATACCATAGTCTGTGGAAAAATGTTGATTGCTAAGGTTAACGTGAATTAAGTATAGATGCAAAAAATGCATTGGAAATGTCAAAACCACCCTATGGGAGCAAAAAACACTTTATAATGATGAAAAACCTGTTACAAGGAAAAAAGAGATATGGTATTAGTTGAATACATTTCAAACTATAGGAAAAACCCACTTTTAGAAATAAAATTTCTATAAATAGTTCAAAAATTAAAACAAATCTCACCATTTTGAATTCTAGCCATAAGAAGCAAGTTTTTACCTCTACGTTCATTTGATTGGTGTGGACAATATAGTGGACAAAATCCAATTCCGCAAGTTGCAGGTAAGCCTACACCCTGAGCTCTTCAATTTGATCCTAGTAATTTTCAATTTTGAGTCCCAATTTCATTGTTTGAAGCATCCTAAAGCATGTCACGTTGCGTACGCGAGTTCACAGTGTGAGAACTTGTGTACACGCGTTCTATATGCGGGTTGCGTTTATAGATAGTTGCGTATAGTACACGACATGTCTAACTAGATAGTTGCGTATACTGCATGAAGGATAAAAAGCTAATTTAAGGCAAAAATTTTGAAATTTTATATGAAATTGATGAATCATAATACTTGTTTTGCTAGGTGTGAAGATGGTGTTGGAATGGAGGGAATGAGAAGATGAGAATATGGACCAAGAAGCGCTCCAAAGTGCATCCACTATACATGCTTTATGAATGAGTGGGTTACTAAGTTCTTTTGCACATCACCCATGTGGGCCAATGTCTGTCTATTGGAGTTCGTGATAAACTACTGGGATCATGATTTAGGGATGTTTGACCTATAGGGTGAGACTTTGGAAATCACTTTCGAGGACATATATTTTATTTCCGGCCTGTCACGATGAGGAGCACCAGTCATCTTAGAGGACACCGACAGGGGCGGTGATTCTTTAAGTGTCCAGAACTACATTGATGTGTTCTACACACTAGGTACCCAGAAGAGAGGGAGCTATGTCCCTATTGCACATATCCGTGATTTAACACTATAGGTACTGGCGAGCACCATCATGAAGATTGCATGATCCTCTTCATTACATTTAGCTACATGGAACCAAATGAGATTGGTGGTGGATTGTACGAAGGGTGCCCTGTATGATTGGTGTTCAGGAGTTGTCCCCATTATGAGAAAACAACTCTCTGATTGCAAGAGAGGAAGGCGGAAGAACTTTGGGTATTATATCATATTGGTGGCCTTCTTCTTCTTTGAGAGTACTAGGGTTGAGCCCCGCCATACCCCTACCAGTCTGATCTCCATGTTAGCCGAGGCTGAGTAGATGGGGAGACATCTTCCTCCGTCAAGGAGGAGGAGACTCAATGCAGAGTGTGTACGATGATGACTTCTACATCTGGTGGGAGGAGTAGCTACTGGCACTAGAGCAGTTTCCATATGCCGGCATGGAATTTCGAGGTGATCCAGACCTTGTCCTCCCTCCAAGAGGAGCATGGGGAGAGCTAGGTAATTTTTTTTTAATTTTTAACATTTTTAAAATTTTTATGAATTTTAAAATGATAGATATATACATATGTATATAAGTCTTAATCCTATAAACATGTCAAAATGCAGATATTGGACCAGTCCGCCCTGAGGGGCATCCACGTATGTTTGTTCGTCCTGTTGTAGGTGAAGACCTGGGGCTTATTAGGGTTCTGGAGGGGAAGCTGGCCAGGCTTACCCAAAGAGTTCCCACTTTGCGGATAGAGCATATCTCAGCCGTCATGCAGGATTTTGTGGTTGGAGTTCCACCTGTCTGGTTACACCTTTTGAGGCAAGTGGCCAGAGTAGTTCTTGTATACATAGATGCTGTGGAGGCTGCCAAAGCTGAAGAGGCTGAGGAAGCCAGAGTACAGAGAGACCATGGGGACCAAGGTGGTCCAAGTGACCAGGGTGGTCCTATTTAGATCTAGGACTTTTTGATGGATTGCGATCCACATTTTGTATATTATACAGTTATGACTGGATCTGAGGATCATACTCGACCTATCTATGGACAGATACTTACATATATATATATATATATATTGTTGTCGGTTTATATACAAGTGTTTTTTATGTGCATGCTATATATTTTTATGAAATGTGTGTTAGATGCCAATCTAAAATGTAATTAGCATATGCATCAGTCAATGAATTCTGATTTCTTGGAATGTGATTGAATATAATAAATTCAAAATTTCTTTCCAATAACCTAATTTGCATGAACTGATGTAATAGAATAGGGTTTCGCACTTGATAAGCTCGATTAAGCTGGGAAACCACCAGTTGAGAGTCTAGACGGACTTCGAGCTAGGTGATACCATGTGACAACGTATCCCATAGAAGCTCAATTACAACCCTATATTCAGCAGCATTATTAGAAGCAGGACCTAAGAAAGCACCTCTTGCGGCAACTAGCTGTCCTAAGGGAGAGTAAATAACACACGCTGCTGAAGCTAGATTACAAGTGTGGCAGCTGGCACCATCGGTGAAACCTATATACCTCTCAGAAGACATATGCAACAACTAGTAGATGGTATAAAAAACAAAACCGACAAACTAATGTACATAAAAATACATACAATAAAAATACAAGAAAAAGCGCTAATCCTAAGCATAGTACTTTTTCAGGTAGAGCCCATTTCTAGGTGCAGGCAGCTTGTTCCCATCAAAATCAATTAACTCATATGCGCCCTTCTTTAAGACCTTCGACACGACATAAGGCCCTAACCACATGGCCTTGAATTTTCCTACCCCCAGGGGTTCTTTGTCTTGGTCCCAAAGAAAAACAAGTTCCCCCTCAGAGAAAACCCAAGGTTTGACCGACTTGTCATATTGATTTTTGACCCTATTCTTGTGAGCTTGATTAGCAGTCAGTGCATCTCTACGTTGTTCATCAAGGTGTTCTAAATGTACCAGACGTTCCTCAATCTCTGTCGTATCGGGTAACACATGAATAGCTATTTTTAGAGACGGGATCTCACACTCAATCGGGGTAACTGCTTCCACTCCATAGATGAGTTGGAAGGGGGAGAAACCCGTAGCAATTTTTACATTAGTTCGGTAGGCCCAAAGAGTATGATATAGCATGATGTGTCAGTTAGAACGGGCTGCATCAATTGTACGTTTAAGGATAGTTTTTAAAGTCTTGTTTACAGCCTCAACCTGACCATTTGCTTGTGGATAGTACGAAGATGAATGTTCTTGTCTAAATCCAAGCATAGTGGTCAGTTTCGTCATCATGCTATTTTGAAAATGACTGGAATGGTCAGTGACAATCACTTTGGGTATACCAAACTATGCTATAATCTGATTGAATACGAAGAAAGCTATTGTTTCCCCGTCGGCTTTAAAAGTAGGCATTGCCTCTGCCCATTTCGTAAAATAGTCAACAGTGACAATAATATATTTATGCCCGCTAGCCGAGGCTGGGTTGCATGTCATGTAATCAATCCCCCATTTCATGAAGGGGCCTACTGAGACAATGAGAAACAATGGAGCGGGATGTGACCACATTTTCCTGGTGTAAAGCTGGCAAGGATGACAATGCTTCACTGCTTCCACACAATCTTTGAAGATCGTGGGCCAGAAATAATTGGTACGTAATATATTATAGGCTGTTGCTAACCCAGATAAAAGACCCCCACATGCTCCACTATGGGAATCATTTAGGACAATCTCCGCTTCCTCATGGGTAAGGCATCGACGCAAAATGGAATCTACCCCCCTTCGATATAATGTATCTCCTATGATGAGGTAGTTCTTAGCATGAAGGCATAATTTATGTTGTTCCTCCCATGAGAAAGCTACATGATACTTCAAAGTCTGGAGATATATAAGAATATCCCTATACCAAGGATCAGAGGTGGATATCAAGAATATATGCTCATCTGGGAATGATTCATCTTCAACAGCTACATCTTCTTCAGTAGAAAATTCTGCTATAAGCTCAGCAAAAACTAAGCACTTTTTAGACTTAGTGGACCTAAAATCCAAGTCAAACTCTTGGAGAATTACTATGCATTTGTTGATTTTTTCCCCAACAATCCATCGGGACAAAACATATTGAAACATATTCACATCCACCACTACTGTTGTGGTCCTCAGTAAAATGTAGTGACGTAACCAACCTCTGAACAACATACACAGCTACTATGGCTAATTTTTCAACGTGGGAGTACTTGAGTTCAGGTCCAGCCAAAGCACGGCTAAGATAATAAATGACATGCTCTCCAAGCTTATCGTCCTCCTGGACCAGCACTACCCCAATGGTCGACTCAGATGTGGCCAGATACAATATAAAATCCCTAGAATAATCTGGCAGACGCAGTAAGGGTGTCGACAACAAAGCTTTTTTCAATGCCTCGAAAGCGAGTTATGTAGTTTCATCCCATACAAATGGGGTGTCCTATTTAATCAGGCACATGAAACCCTTGGTAATCTTGGCATAGTTAACAATAAAATGTCAAAGAAAATTAGACTTCCCTTGCAGGCTTTGAAGTTTCCTGATAGAATGAGGAGGAGGCAGATTTACAATGGCCTCTACTTTTAATGGATCCACCTGGATTCCTCTATTAGAGACAATGAACTCGAGCAATCTTCCTAACTCGACACAGAATACACACTTGTGGGGATTCAAGTGGGTTTTATAATATCTGCATCTCTCAAATATCAACCGTAAGTGATCTGGATGTTGAATCCTCTTACGAGAATGAGCTGGTAGATCATCAAGGTAAGGTTCGAAAATGGCTTTGATATCATGAAAGGAAAATTTCATAGCCCGTTGAAAGGTTTCCCCAGCATTTTTCAATCCAAAGGGAATTTTTTTGTACGTG
This sequence comes from Pseudotsuga menziesii, assembly GCA_001517045.1. Classification (NCBI taxonomy): domain Eukaryota; kingdom Viridiplantae; phylum Streptophyta; class Pinopsida; order Pinales; family Pinaceae; genus Pseudotsuga; species Pseudotsuga menziesii. The sequence continues at coordinate 128,337 of LPNX010767521.1, read as the reverse complement.
AAAGTACCCCAAGGACAAATGAAAGCAGTTTTATGTTGGTCTTCTGGTTTTATTTGAATTTGATTGTATCCAAAGAAACCATCCATAAACGAGAACACTTCACTTCCCGCACAAGCATCTATAATCTGGTCTATAAATGGCATGGGATAGTTGTCCTTAGGACAAGCCTTTTTCAAATCTCTGAAGTCAGTATAGACGCGTATGGTCCCTTGCTTCTTATCAATAGGAACAGGGTTGGATACCCATTCTGTCAAAGGTATGGGATAAATAAAACTAGCTTTCAACAATTTTTCAACTTCAGCCTTCACAGCTGCCACTTTGCATGGGTTAATAGGTCTTAACTTTTGTCGAATAGTTTTAGCATTAGGATATGTTTGGATTTTGTGTTCAACAATCGATGGATCAATTCCTGGCATCTCCTCATATGACTAGGCAAAGACATCGTGGAATTCCTTAAACATGGCTGTATAGATAGCAATCTCTTCAGGAGAGCAGTTTTCACCTATATATATGTTTTCCACGACATTAGGATTTACAGATATGTTAATAGGTATAGTGGTGGAAATATTTTCCATATTCCCCTCGTTAAACATTCCTTCCCTGGGTAAGGGATTGATGGGTGTATCAACATCTTCTGACAGTCTCATATGAAACTCTTGATTTTCTATTTTGCTTAGTTTTGGAAGAAAATAGGATTGATGGTGAACATCCTCATAGATCTTACCACCTCCACTCAAGGATTCCAAAATGGATTTATCAGAAGGTAAAACCATATCTAAACAGTCCGTAGAGTGCGAAGATTTTTTCACCCATGCAGGAAAATAAACTTCTTCCAGGTCCTCCAAGACTGTGAGAGGATCCAGAATGGGGTGAATAGTGGTTTGAGTGATAGCTTGGTAAGCTACTTCCACTTCCGATAAGGGCACCTCTAGTTCATGGGGGGAAGGGAGAACCCAAGGATTAGTCCTATCAACAACCGTGGCTATGGACTTCCCCACTCTAGTAGAACCAATATAGTTAATCAAGCCTGGAAGATCAAATGTGCCCATCAGTGATGTGTACATTCTAGCCCCCAAGCTCTGTGTAGTAGGTTTGACCTGATCAACCAATGGCACAACGGACTCATTAGACTCTAAACGACCTTTTCGAGTAAAATCAAGTTGGTCAAAAGTAACCAACTTTCCTTCATGTGGAAAAACCACTACACAAAAGACGACCGACGCAATAGCGGACATAACATAAGTCCAGTTTCTTCCCAGAAGCAAATTATAGTCCAAAGGTGCATCAATCACTTCCACCACAATAGACACTGCTTTCCCTAATAGCTTAATTTCAAAAGTCGGTAGAATATCATGCAGACGGAATGACCTTCCATCGAAAGCAGTAAGTAGAATGTTTGATGGGACCAGCTCTGGGGATCCGAGAGCTTTCCAACAGGACAAGGACATAACACATGCAGAAGCACCCTCATAAACAACTGCCCTTCCAATGGTCTTTCCACCATGGATGACATCTATTGACAAGGCTACATGGTAAGGTAGGTGAATTTTAACATCAGACAAATGAAATTTCTCCATGAGACTTGATGAGTCCATGCTGCCTAAAGCTATTAAAAGGGCATCCCACTGGGCGGGACAGCTCTGTAACACCTCTAAAGCTGACATTGCACACGGGGTTTGGGCTAGATCTTGAACCACTGAGTAGTTTGAAGCAGCCCTAGCGTTAGGGTTATGAAAGGTCTTCTTGAAGACACCTTTCGATATCTTTGGCATAGTTTTAGCAGGATTCTCTATCGTGAGAGGGTTAGAAGTTTCACCTATAGCTTTACCCTTCTCAGAAGTCTCTTTCTCATAGTTTTTATTCCTCGTATGTAACAAAGTCAACGATCGAACCATGTTGATATAATTTGGGTCAGGGGCATTTTGAGTGCCCCTTGCTACATTAGAAGTTGAAGTAGAGTTCTTCCCTTGGGGAAAAGGATCCTCCAGGACAGCCGGTTTTTGAGCTTTAAGCAACTTCTGGGCTTGTTCCATAAGGGGACAAAGGTGAGTAAGGTGATCCTCATGGCACAACTTACACGGGAATTTAATCTTCTTTTTTTCTTTCTTGCCCCCATCAGCACTATTTGCGGGTTTCTTCTTGTTTTGGTTTCCCTCTCCTTTCTTTCCTCTCTTTTTCTTCCCACTGAGCTTATGATTTCCCTTTTTAGAGGTCTGTGCAAAAAAAAATGCACTCTGGGGGGAGGGGGTAGCCCTTGCTGCCTCCACCGTAGACTGCTTGACATATAACTGATGAAGTTGCTTAGCCAAAGACTCTACGGTGGAAGAGTTTACGGACCCAACCACACCATCAATGTGGGGTCCAGGCTTAGGCTTCTCTGCATCATGGGTAGGCCTCAGTTCCTCAAGGATAATCTCATACAAGATCCCAAATTGTGAATAAATCAAATCCAATTGCTGGGCCCTAAGAATGGATTCTTCCTCATTCGTCACTCCTGAGGTGGATACATCCTTAGATATGTAGGGAAATAGGGATTTAAGGAACCACTTTAGTAAGAACTTAGGAGGGATGGTGGCTTTTATAATGATCTTTCTCCTCCTCCACTCTTGGATATGATATGAGATGTGGGTTGCCTTGTTCTACCTAAAGGTAGATAACAATTCCGTTCTGAAATCATATCGGACTGAAAGTTAAAAGTGGCTAAGGAATGCACTAGCCAAGTCCTAGAAACTATTGAAAGAAACAGAAGGTAACTCAATGTACCATTTTGCCATGGTACTTGTTAAGGTTCTCTAGAACAACCTCAACCTGACTAAATCTTCATTCAGTGAATTTGAAGAACACCATAAATGAAATGTGGCAACATGAGCCCCAGGATCTTCACCAACTTTGCCCTCGAATTTAGGGATGTCCAACGGCAATTTGGTGGGAACAGGTGGCCATGAGGGGTCATGCCTCACTGGGTCATTCATTAACTTAGACAAATCTGGCAAGTTTAACATTTCCAGGAACGAAATCTTGGGTCAAACCGGGGCACTAAAAGTGCCAATCTAGGGATTAGAGGGACCTGCCCCCGAATTCCCATAAGTAAAGGTGGGGTTTCCCCCTGCCACCGATTGTGAAGCAAGTGGATTACTCTGAAACAGATTCCATCCATAGGCCATAGGGTTGTGAGTGGGAGGTGCAGTATAATAATTTCGGGCTATCCCCATCGAAACTGGGGTCTGAAAAATAGGAGAAGGTATCCCTTCGCTAAATAATGAAAAGGGAGAGCTCGTAAATGGAGCCGAAATTGGAGTTTGAAAACTTTTCCCATAAGAGGTATTGTTTCCAAACTGCACTCCTACATAAGAAGGTGATGGGCCTATGTACGGAGTGGATGGGGGAATGTGCCCCCCATTCCAAGGAAATCCTTGGACGAAAGCTGAAGATCCTACTGGACCACTCTGGGTAGTGTATGTGAAGGAGGAAGGAACAATAGGTATACTAGGAATCCTAGGAACCATATCACCAAAAGTACCTACTAATTTTGAGTGAATCGATGATTGGACCACCCAGCTTGCTGGAGTCAAAGGCGTAGAAGGTATGCTAGATCTAGGGGTACTTACCGAGGGAGGTATTACCCCTTCAGCTAGAATGATCGAGGTGAAAACAAAGAACTTTCTCCCGCAAATAGACATGATGCTACCCACAGGGACACCTAAAATAGGTGAATCAAAAGGTCTAACCTGGATGATCAAAGGATCATTTAAATCAGTCAAGGGTGTGTTAAAATTCCTTGCAAACTCGTCAGTCTACAAGTCTTCTATCTCAACTGTATCAAGATTAAGATGGTTAGCTATAAGTGATGGTTCACCTGGAACTTCACTTACTCCTACCGGTTCAAATGAACCGTCCGTGTCCAATCTCCACCTTTGGGGTGGAGGTGGAGGTTCCAATGTGATGAGAGGAGGAAGGTTTTGCAACCTTATTGACCTTCTTATAGGTTGGTCCTCCATGTTTTAAAATTTAACAAATCAAACCCTAAGGCCAACTAAACACAGAGAAAACCACAGAGCACACTTATAAAAATTCCTAAAGCCTCAAACAGTCAACAAGGGTGCAAGATATGCTTTCCCAAAAAAAGATGAAGAATGATTACTTGGTTTCCTTGAAGTGGTTCTTAGGCACAAGCAGAGGAATCACCCACTGCCCTCCCACACTTACAACAAGGGATACCTTCCAAGCCCGTCCAAGGTGAACCAAAAATAGCCTTTTGATTTACCTAGGTATGAACCCTAAATGTCAAGGGACTGAAGGCTACCTTAGCTATACCAATAGTCTGGGGGGACAGTCGCAAGCCTAACTCATATGCATGGGCAGGGTAGCTGAGCCTGAAAATCTATCTAGGATAGAATCCCCAGATGCGTAAAAGTCCTGATTTACATTTTGAAAAGGAATCAGAGGGTTATCTCCTCAGTCCAATGCCTCCACCCGGCCTCGTGCTTGACTCCCTTTTGAGAGGAGATTCCCAGATACAATTGATAAAGACAAGGATTTACCTATCGAATGGTCCACTACGTCTAAATTTTAAAACTTATGGGAAGTTTACACTTCCTATCCCACAATTCTAGCCTAATCTAGTAGGTGAACGACCCCTAAAAAATAAAAATTACAAGAAAATTTTAATTATTGTGTTCATTTTAAAGCGCTATTTCTTACTCAGAAGGAAATGGAGTGATGAACTATGGTGCTTTTGACTCAATAAGAAATAAAAAGTAAAGGTGTATTTATTTCAAAGCAAATTACCACTACTAAACCAAACTTCTCTTTCTTTTTGTAAATATAAATTGATGAACAAATGCAACGATAAAGAGAAACTAAGACTATGTTTTTGTAGTTTTGGGATTATATTTTAAAATTGAAATGAAAACTACTTATGCAAAAGCAAATGCATAATCTTGAAAATGTTTTTCTTTTCACTTTTTAAAATACTCAAACACTACTATGCACCTAAAATTCACTAAAATTTGAGTATACTTGGATCAAATCAACTGTATAAAATAAGCAAACTGAAGTAAACAGGTTAATAAAACCAAAAATCAACCAACAAGGGAAGACCAGGAACCTTGGCTTGGGTGGGTACAATGACAAGAAATCATTACAAACTTAGGAAGGTAAGTGACAAACCAATCACTATCTAAATATAGACTGGAAAAACATTACCCAAAACCCTAATCACTAATTCAGACAAAACGCTTCAACCTATAACCCAAACAGGCCAACCTACTTCAAAATGCAAACAAAATACAATCAAAACAAAAGAAACCTAAGGGGATTTACAAGAAAGAACAAGGTGAGGCCACCAAGGTCATCAGACTGACTGCACAGTGTTTATAAAGAGGGCCAACTAACAAATAGGAATCACAAAAGGACAGGGACAAGCAAACCCTAGCGCAAAAATCCCTATTTCTAGGCTTGTACGTGACTGTGTATAAGGGCAACTCACATACTATATGCGACTGTCCTAGAAAGCAACCCGCGTATGCAGGCCTCTGTACGTGACTGTGTATGAGAGCAACCCATGTAGAGGTACAAAATTTTCTCAAAAAGAAGGAAAATTGACAAGGCCTTCAAACACTATGGTAAGCATGAACCAGGATAAAATACCACACACAAACTCAAGGCAAAGATTGGTCAAGGGTGACAAAAATAACCTACAGCAGTCTGGGCTCCCTAGTTCTATTGTACAGGAATGAACACCTTATAACTGAAGGTATGGGGTTACCAACATACTCTTAAGACTTGCAGGAAATCAAATTTAAAGTATAGAAAGGAAAACAAGAAGATAGGATAGACTCACTCGATTCACGAAGGTTGATCCTAGCTTTATCTTCTTCGTCTCTGCTTCTCCTCCAAAGCTTTCAAGGATTTTCTCCTTCACCTATAAAGAGAAAATCCTCCAAATGCAAGCTTATACATATATATGGGACAAGTTAGATAAATAGTATATAGAGTGCTTAATCATAAATATTCATCAAACCATGATATATGAAAGACATTCAAAACACATTTGGAATAAGGATTCTCTTTATTAACAATAGTGAATGAGTTAAGATTACAACCCAATGCCTTAGACAAGGACTCCTCTGCAACCAAAGGATTCTAAGTTCCACTAATCCAAAGACTTCTGAATAGATACCACCAGCATAACTTTGCTCTCCAAGTATGATTGATTAATACCCTCCCCAGGGCATTTATTTATACTTAGTGAAATAAGGCAGTTTCGAGGGTTGAGGAGGTTGAGACAGTTAACATGGTTATAGTTAAGGGATTAACAAATCTCAAATAATCGTGATTTATTATTTTTAATGTCAAAGGAAAGTGTACGTGAGTATTGATACTGGCAACCCGTGTATGACATGCGAGTTTCTCTAAGGGAAACCCGTGTACAGATCTGTACGCAGGTTGCAATTACAAATACTCGCGTACAGTACACGACATGCTGTAGGAAAAGTCGCGTATGTACGCGATTTGCATATAGGTAAATGTGCGTACAACAATTGACATATTCAAAGGTAAAAATGGCAAGTTGTATGGATAATGAATGTATTTCATAACATGCCCATCTATAGTGTTTTAGGCAACCTTCAATCCATAAATTTCCTTTTGTGTGCCAACATAGGAAATGTCGGCACTCGGATGGAGAAGTGCCATTGGGGTTGATAACAGTCATGGATAAAGGAGTAGGTTCCTCCCATGTCAGATGTGAGTGATAGCCATTCTAACAAGTAGGTCAGATGTAAGGGCCACTGCCATTCTGACGAGTAGGTCAGATGTGAGTGCTGGCCATTCTGATTTAGGATGAGCTCCTACATAGATGTAAGGGCTACCTCCTTTCTGACGAGTAGGTTAGATGTGAGTGCTGGCCATTTTGATGTGAATATAGGATTAGGTCCTATATGATCAGATATAATGGCTATCGCCTTTCTAACGAATAGGTCAGATGTGAATGCTGGCCATTCTGACGAGTAGGTAAGATGTAAGGGCTACCACCTTTCTGACGAGCAGGTCAGATGTGAGTGCTGGCCATTCTGATGAGTAGGTCAGATGTAAGGGCTACCAAAGACCTACGAGGAGGTAGGCATACACCCAGCATGAAAGAAGGCTAGCTTTGTAGAACTTCCTATGACGAGAAGAATCATGAGATAGCACATATGATGGTGACCAGAGGAGATCCAGATCGAGCTATGATCTAGATCCAGTTATGATGACTCCAAGAGATCTAGATCAAGTGATGATCTAGATCCAGTAGTGATGATCCATATCGAGTGATGATACAGATCCATTGATGATGATCTAGATCGAGTGATGATCCAGATCTAGTGATGATGATCCAAATCGAGTGATGATCCAGATCCAGTGATGATGTTCCAGATTGAGTATGATCCAGTGATGTCCCAGATTGAGTATGATCCAGAGATGTTCCAGAACGAGTATGATCCAGTGATGTTCCAAATCAAGTATGATCTAGTGATGTCCCATATTGAGTATGATCCAGAGATGTTCTATATCGAGTATGATCCAGTGATGTTCCAGATCGAGTATGATCCAATGATGTTTCAGATCGAGTATGATCCAGTGATGATGATCCGGATCGAGTGATGATCCACATCCAGATGAATATGGCATGAAGATAAATATGACTTGAAGACAAGATGACTTGGAGATGCAAATGATGAGAAGATCCAAATAAGAAGACCAGTGATGAAAATTGTGTCGAGAGAATTCCTTCCTAGTTAAGAGGGAGTGTTGATGTAATTGTAACTTTGGAATGTATTCACTTGTATTTCTTATCTATTGTAACCCAATGTTTATTCCAAGATGTTATCATGTCATGTCATGCCCTGATGTTCTGATCGAGAGAATCAATAATGTAAACAAGTCATGTCAAGTCATTGTGGGTAACCCTCTGATTGTCTAAGGGTTAAAGTCCCCGCAGTTCTAGGGCACTAGGGTTGTTAGACTATCCTAGTAGAGGTTGGCCCTAGTAGGGTTTTAGTCATGTCGAGATTAGTATAAATAGAGAGATGGACTCTCTATTTAGTAGACATCACATACACACTCAAGTGTAGTGCATAGTTGAGGAAGGAGAAGACACTGGGATAGAGAAGAAGAAGGTTACTGCTGTCGGGAGTGCATCTTACTATTTTGGGGTTTTACCTTTTGTGCTGATTCTATCTCTAAGGAAGTTGTGGGGTTTTCTCCATTTATGGTTTCCCCAAGGAAAAAAACTATGTTCATTGTCTCTTGTGTTTGATTGTTGTTCTTGTTGTTCTCTCAGTTAAAGATCCATATAATGCTAGCTTAAATGTAGAAAAACTAACAGTTCTATATGTTTTTGGATATGTGTTCTAGAGAAGCTGATGTCATTTGTGAAATTTCCACTGAACTTGTGCGACAAACATGCTCATTTCAAGGAAGAAGAGGTTCCTTTGAGTATGAACATGTCTCGGAACAAAATAGTCTGTGGAAGGATTGTTGCATTGCCATTCCACCTTTTGAAAGATACCATGATGGTGTGCATATCCACACACTAAATATAGCAGTGCATTATTGTAAGGTAATATGTCAAGCTTATGAATATTTTTGTCAAAAACCTATCAATCATTCTGGTTTACGTCATACAGTTCATGGGATTTGCTTTCAACTTTTGAAACTTTGAACACCCATATGAACATAACAAGGAATTATTCATTAGTCTAATAAAACAATATGAGACCAAAAATGGGTTGCAAAGACTATTGATCACCCATTGAGGACACAAATCTCTCTCAAATCTGTGAACATTTGCTGCAAAATAAAATATACACTGAGAACTTACAGTTCTTTCAAATAAGAGTTGTTAGTTTATTAAAACTCATCTAGATTTTACATAAGCGGATTTTTATCAAGTAATAAGTAGCTTGATCTTGGCATGAAATAAAGAGTATAATTAGAAAGTTGGTCGAAATAAGAGTCACCATTTCGAAGATTGCATTCAATTCACATTGTGCAGGACCCCAAAGGTATTCATATAATGACACAAACCATTCATTTGTTACCCTGACAATATATAACTAACCTCCCAAGTTTAACTTGATTACTACACAATAATGTTCATATTTTCACATTAGAATCTTGGAATATCATGTGTATATTCACAAACCTCTGCAACCCTCCAACAAAAAATGGCACTAATGCTAGAATGTGTATATGATTTTCACAAACTAACTTCTAGAAATCCCTTAACCTGCATATTAGTAGGAAACACACCCAATGTTGTAGCTTTAAGGTTAGAGATATAAACTTGAGTTTAGTATAATCTTCTGCTATCCTAAATCTAGTTTCTTAAAGTAACATGCAAAGTGTTAGAATAATCAACCCATAGTATTTACCCACTTAGACATTAATTCATTTATTTTTGTCTTATTTGCCTAGTCCATGAGTCCCACCATGTGCAAGTTGCTAATTGCCTATCCATAGAGGTCAAACTTGCCATATTTGACTCATGTAGTTCTTGGGAAATCCTTAGGAATCAAATCTGCTTTCTTCCTGGCCTCCTAGGCGCCTATCTGCTTTTTCTGCTTTATTCCCTGCTTTTTCAGTGTTTTAAGGCACATAGGAAAGCAAGACTAGGTGAGGTGAATCAGCTTTGTTGCCTCTTCCTCCTCCACTCTTTCCTCCATGAAAAAGAATGTATGAGCTGCCATTTGACCACTCTTTAGCTTGCCTATGCACCCTTGCTAATTCGTGGGGTCCTTGATAGATTTGGGATCAGCTTTTTACACCTATGGGGGATTTGCCTATTTTGGGTAAGCCTGCTTTATGCTAGATTTGGATGCTTCCTTATGCATTCAATTTGCTCATGTATTCTATATATTCAGCAGCCTATTTTATTACAGGGTTGGCTATTGTACACTCACTTAATATAATTTTGTGTTACAGCTCCATATTCAGTCTCCATTGTTGATAATTTTGCATGATCAATTGTTAATTATTGTGGGTGAAATTAATCTAATGCAGGCATGAATTTCTACATGGTATCAGAGCCATTGTAGGTTGTTACTCTCCTTCAAAAATTGTTTTGCAGGTTCGACATCAAGACTGGGAGCCTTCTACTGACAGCCGGGACAGATTTTTCTAAAGCTATGGATTCATAGAAAACTATCCTCACTCCCTTCAACTTTTTTGAATGGAAAGAAGAGATGGAGATCTTGTTGAGAGTGAAAGGCCTCTACAAGGTGACTATGGCTACAGAAGCAGAGCCCAATGCTGCTGCAGAGAAGATCAAATGGCACAATCGGAGAGATGAGGCCTATGGCCTCCTATGTCTCAGTATTTCCCGAGACCTCCTTTTCCATCTCTATGGATTAAATTCACCGGATCAAGTATGGGAGAAAATTTCTGAAATATTTGGAAAGACAGATGAGATGAGGGGACACCAGATCGAAAATGAGCTGATCTCCCTGAGTCCCAGTAATTTTGAATCCCTGCAGCTATATTTCTCCAAGTTCAAAGCACTAGTTTTGCAGCTGAAGCAGTGTGGTATCGAAAAGAAAGATGAACAGCTCGTATTGGCCATCCTCTTGAAGCTAGGACCTGACTAATCAGTCTTTGTTTTGACCTTCTATGCCACAAAACTCACAGCTTAAACCTGGAAGATGCCTAGCCTTGCAGATTTCATGGAATCTCTCACACAGGAACAAGACAAGCTGGTGATGATGGGCACCATCAAACCTTCCAAATACCAAGCTCTGGTTACTGTAGATTCGAGGGTGGATTCAAAAAGAAAAAAGAAAGCTAAAAAGCCACCTGAGAAAGGAAGAGACAAGAAGCAGTCTCCAGAGGATCAACAAGGTCCCAAGAAAAATACCCAGAAGAAGAAAAACAAAGGTGAAATGAACAAGTGCTCATACTGTTCGAAGGGCAATCACAATGAAAGCTCTTGTATGAAAAAGTAGATTGATATGTTGACCAATATCCTGGAGAAGAATGGCATCTCCCTTCCAGAAGGCTTAAAGAAGAGAGAAGGAGGATCAAGTTCTGATGACAGAGAGAGAGTTCATGCTCTAGTTGCTGGCACATCAAGCTCACCCAGTTTTATCATAGATTCTGGAGCTTCAAGACACATGGTTTCGACTAAGGAGGCCTTCTCCTCATTGGAAAATTTGAAAGGACCATCTATTGTACTGGGAGATGACTCTCTCACTGAAAGAAAAGGAAAAGGAAGGATAGAACTTGATCATGGTAACTTCAACAATGTGCTGTATGTCCCTGGTCTCGCCTCCAACCTTCTGTTAGTGTACTAGATGACCCACACTGGGTCTCCTAAGAAAGTCATATTCTCACCAGATGAATTTGAGATCACAGAAATCTCAAGTGGAAGAATCATTGCAAAAGGAGTAGCGAATCATGCTCAAAAGGTATACATGTTTTCACACTTCCTGCCTTACTCAAACCCCTATGCTCTTCTTATTCATGCTAGTGAAGCTAGCAAGCTATGGCATGAAAGATTTGGCCATTTAAATTACAAGTATTTGTCTGATATTAGTGAGAAAGATATGGTCATAGGGTTTCCCAAGATAAAATTTTCCAAAGGAGTCTGCCAAGGCTGTATCCTAGGAAAACACCCAGAGCACAAATTTGAGAAAGCCAGCCATGAGAGAACCTCTGCACCCCTTGAGCTGATTCACAGTGATGTTGCTGGCCCATTCCATCATATGTCCATGAGTTAGGCCAAATATGCATTGACATTTATTGATGATTTCTCCAGGTATTGTTGGGTTCACTTCATGAAACACAAGTCAGAAGTTTTTTGGCCTATTCAAAGTCTTCAAGGCTTTGGTTGAAAACCAGCGTGGAATAAAAATCAAAGCACTCAGATCTGACAATGGTGGTGAGTATGTCAAGAATGCGTTTATTAACTATTGTGCATATGCAGGTATTCAGATGCAACATTCTATCCCCTACACACCACAGCAAAATGGTGTTGCAGAGAGGAAGAACAGATCACTGAAGGAGATCGCAACATGCATGATGGAGGCCAAAAATTTGCCACCAAAGTACTGGGCCAAAGCTATAAACTATGCAGCCTATATTTAGAATAGGGTGCCTCACAAACAGTTGTATGGCATGACTCCTTTCGAAGCATGGAGTGGGCACAAGCCAGATGTGACCCATTTTAGGATTTTTGGCTCAAAGGCATGGGCTAGAATCCCGACAGAGAAGAGGAAGGCTTTGCAGCCCCAAAGCCAAGAGTGTCTTTTTGTGGGATACTATGAAGATTCAAAAGGGTACAAGTTGATAAACTTGAGCACAAACAAAGCCTTCATTGAAAGGTGTGTTCAGTTTGAAGAAGAACCCCTTGCAGAAGTGGAGATTGATGAAGCCTCTTCACCACCTGAACCTAAAGAAGTAAGTAAAGAGTTTGTTGAACATGCTGATTCTGATTTATCTAATGGATATGAGTTTATTGCAGACCCAAACAGCCCCACAAGGCCTAAATGGGCAGCCAAGACACTACATGCAGCAGGACAGTTAGCTGGGGATCCCAATGACCCAAGGAGGACTAGATCTCAATTTGAGAGTGGTTTGTGCATGAAGGATCCTGAGTTTGCTGAAAGATGTTATTTGATGGTGGAGTCTGATCCTCAAACATATGAAGAAGCAGTAGGAGATCCAAGATGGCAAGCTGCCATGAATGAGGAGTTCAACTCGCTACAGAAAAGCAACACATGGGAACTAGTGGATCTTCCTCCAGGGAGAAAACTAGTACAGTGTAAGTGGGTCTATAAGACCAAATTTGCTGCTGATGGTTCACCACTGAAGTACAAGGCTATATTGGTAGCTAAAGGATAATCAGAGGTTCATGGCATCGATTACAATGAGACTTTTTCCCCAGTGGAAAAGATGGATTCAATCAGGCTAGCTCTAGCCATTGCAACATCAAGGCAATGGGAGGTACATCATATGGATGTAAAATGTGCCTTTATTAATGGTGATCTCACTAAGGAGATATATATGCATCAGCCCGAAGGTTTTTCTACTGACCATTCTCTTGTGTGCAGGTTGAGAAAGTCATTGTATGGGCTAAAGCAAGCCCCTAGGGCTTGGTATGCCAAGATAGATAGCTTCTTGGTATCTCTGAATTTTGTTCGGTGCAAATCTGATTTGAATGTCTATATGAAGGTAATTAATGGTTCATTAATGATCATTGTGTTATATTTTGATGACCTCCTCATTACAAGAAGCTCACAAGCTGAGATTGCTTCCCTAAAAGGGGTTATGAACCAAGCCTTCTCCATGACAGATTTGGGGCTCTTAAGTCAGTTTCTGGGGCTTGAGATTGCTCAAACCAAAGCTACAATCAAGGTGAACTAGTACAAATATGCTTTGGATTTTCTGATCAAATTCAGAATGCAAAATTACAAAGCAAGCAAAACTCCTTTCCTTTCAGGAGTGAAGCTGGAGGAAGATGATTCTCCACCAATGGTAAACAACACTTTGTATAGACAGTTGATTGGATGTTTATTGTATTTGACACATACTCGACCTGATATTTGTTATGTAGTAAGTTTTTCCTCTATATATATTAATCAGCCTCATGAGATCCATTGGAAAGCAGCAAAGAGGATCCTTAGCTTTGTTCAGGGAACAAGGACTCATGGGATTTTCTATAAAGCCAATTCTGACCTTGAGTTAATTGGTTTTACTGACAGTGATTGGGTAGGTGATAGCACTGACAGGAAGTCCACTTCAGGTTATGTGTTCATGCTTGCAGAAGGGCCAATCAGCTGGTCAAGCAAGAAACAGAGTTCCATTGCACTCTCATCTACAGAAGCTGAGTACAGAGGAGTTGTCAATGCAGCAACTCAGTGTTTATGGTTGCAGGGTTTACTTGGAGAATGTGGTTTCAAACCTGAGTACTCAACTACCATCTACTATGAGAACCAAAGTACCATTCGAATATGCAAGGATCCAGTTCAGAAGCAGAGAACCAGACACATTGAGATTCACATGCACTACATCAGAGAGCTTGTGCATGATGGCACCATTCACCTACTCTTTTGTTCATCTTCAGAACAAGTAGCTGACATCTTCACAAAATAATTTTGTGAGAATACCTTCAGCAATCTCAAATCACTACTAGGGATTGCTGATCATGCTGTCAAAGCATGAGTGGAGACAGGATTCTACAATTTTGTTTTACAGTCCATGTTTAAGGGAGGATTTTCCCAAGTTGGTTTTGCCTCTTTCCTTGTTTCATATGGACTTGCAGTATGTAAAGGGTGACTAAGCCTTGTTTCTAGGCCCTATATTTTGATTTATTACTCATAAATTCAAGCTTAAGGGGGGGTGTTAGAATAATCAACCCATAGTATTTACCCACTTAGACATTAATTCATTTATTTTTGTCTTATTTGCCTAGTCCACGAGTCCCACCATGTGCAAGTTGCTAATTGCCTATCCATAGAGGTCAAACTTGCCATATTTGACTCATGTAGCACTTGGGAAAGCCTTAGGAATCAAATATGCTTTATTCCTGGCCTATTAGGCGCCTATCTTCTTTTTCTGCTTTATTCCCTTCTTTTTCAGTGTTTTAAGGCACATAGGAAAGCAAGACTAGGTGAGGTGAATCAGCTTTGTTGCCTCTTCCTCCTCCACTCTTTCCTCCATGCAAAAGCATGTATGAGCTTCCATTTGACCACTCTTTAGCTTGCCTATGCACCCTTGCTAATTCGTGGGGTCCTTGATAGATTTGGGATCAACTTTTTACACCTATGGGGGATTTGCCTATTTTGGGTAAGCCTGCTTTATGCTAGATTTGGATTATTCCTTATGCATTCGATTTGCTCATGTATTCTATATATTCACCAGCCTATGTTATTACAGGGTTGTCTATTGTACACTTAGTTAATATAATTTTGTGTTACAACTCCATATTCAGTCTCCATTGTTGATAATTTTACATGATCAATTGTTAATTGTTGTGGGTGAAATTAATCTACTGCAGGCCTGAATTTCTACACAAATACCTTTGTGAGTTTAAATTTTAGATTTTTCTAGGCTGTGGTATGGTAAAGCAGTTAATATTTGCATTCCACCTGTAGTGGTTTCCACATTCAAAGAAAACTTGGCAATTACAAATACTGATATAACTTGTAATTTTTAAATTTTTTCTATGAAGATATGAGAAACCCACATTTTTCTATGAAGATACGAGAAAACCACATAAGATATAATTTATAAATCATATGAAAACCAGAAAATCCAACCCATCAAATTTCCAATAAAGCTAAACAATGCATGCACATAACATATAAAAAAATGAACTAAAACACAAAGGTTTTTAGTAGGAAACCCAACCCACTAAATTTCATAGAAAGATTAATAATATACAAAGGCCATTCCCTGGATCACTCATGTATGGGTAACCACATTTGTGATGAGAAGTGCACATATTGCTCTCTTGAACCATACCAAGGGAATGAAGTGGAGGAATGCTATAATTTGGCAGGTCATGATGGGAGTCACGATTGCAAAAAGAAAAATCATACATGTATGAAGATTTGTTATTTATCCGATAAATCATCCAATTGCAGAAAATATTGTTGTTTGAAGGTTGGACATGAAGGTCTTAAAAAGTGTAATTCACCTCAACATATGTGTAACATGCAGTGTTCTCTTCCAAGCTGCAAAAATCCTTTTGTGATACAAATTCAGCTCGAGGATCATCAAAATCATGCTTGTCATGAGATATATTGTCCTAAAATATGCATCATGGAGGGGTGTCCTAGAAGTTGTGGCCACAAAGATCACTTCCATGAGTTGAGAAGTGATGAACATCTTTGTGGTAATGAGCATGTGTGTCATAAGAAATGTGAAATATTGAAAATATATCTTTACGTATAGATTAGAAACACATTCAGACTTCAATCACACATTTCAGTAATTCAACTTGAAGAATTTTGTCCTTGCTCCATTTAGACCATTGGAAGCTAAATGTATTGACTATTAATTTTGACTATGATTGCAGATGATAAACCAAAACCAAACCAGTATGCATAAGATTGCATGACAAACCAATATGCAGAATAATGCATGACAATAGGAACCAAACCAGTATGCATAAGAATGCATGGAAAACCAATATGCAGAATAATGCATGACAATAGGAGCCAAATCTATGAAGGTGCAATTCTTAATAAAGATTCAATTCTTAATATACCAAGCATGTACCTCATATATAAAATTCTTAACTTAAATTATTAATATAAATCCTTAAGATATAAGAAGCAATTTTTAACATAAATTATAAAACACTAATATTTATACCAAAGATAAACAATATAAACAAGTACAAAAAATAAAACACTCATGCTTTTATTTAAATAATTTAATACAAGAAAAAAGACATAAACCATGAAAAACCATCTCAAGGCTATTATAAAATACTTGGAAACAAAAGACAGTATGACTTACTATGGCATAAATCTCAGCAATAATTTCCCTCCTTCAAGAAAAGACGTCCTCATATCATCACACATCTTGATAAATATGATGATGTTGAAGCAAAGTTCCAGGATTTGCAGGAACATGTGCAAAGGTTAGTTAAAATACTGCAAGCATGCATATGCATGGTACTCATGGTCAATGTTTGATTTGAAATTACAATCTGGAATGTGTCAAGCAATTGAACTTGTTGGACAATTAAACTATTTGTCTTGTGAGAATAGATCCTATATGAGACTTATGTAGGTAGTTTGAAAGTTGTAACCATGTAGATTAAAGCTCAAGAAGTGTGTTTTCAGTGTTGAACCTTAAGGTTATTTTTACAATTTATTATGTTATTGAAATTCAGGATGGATGAATAGTTGGTGAGTTCTAATTCATTGGTTTCAGATAATGATTTAAATACAAGACATGTATGAACATTTTATGAGCCACCTAACTACTTAAATATTCCAATTTCAACATGGATCAATAACTACTTTTCAACTGCGTCGTAGTTTTTTTCATATACTAATATTTTGTTGTAATAGAAGATGTTATTTATTCTCTAACACTTGTTTAATGTTTTAAAAATAAGGCTCAATATTTCTCATGAACAGTTTATTTTTGCAGCAAAGGGAGATATCTGCCGCTGTAGAAAAAATTGTCGAGTGCCATGAAACAATACTTATTCTAGGGAGACAGTTGAAATCCCTATCTTCTCCAAAGGACTCCATGGACTGGTCATATGATATAGAAAATGGACATTCAATATTGGGTGCATCTCCTCTTGTAGGGAAAGATTCATTTTCCCAAAACACCAAGCATTCTAGGCATCATGCACTAGATGCATTTGATTTCTTCTGTCAGAATAGTGAAGGGAATGGAAGATTTGAATAGTCTCCTCCCTCCAATAGCCAAAGTGCCTCGGGGGCATATGAAACTGATATGCCAGGAACTGGAAATGCCAACAGAATGTCCAAAATATATAAATAATTTCTAGAAATAATTCAAAGGAAGAAATAAAATACCCGATCCTGGGAAATTTTGGGTTGGGGTGTTTTATTTATGCCTTGATGCAGGGTCCATTGTACAAAAATATTTTACCTTAAATATTCTAAAAGGATTTCAAAGTACAGAAAGGAGTAGTGCTCAAATTTATGTTTCTTGAGGTTCGTTGATGATCAACTGGTTGACCAAACCCCCAGTATAGGGGAGGTTTAAGATGTAGATGGAGCATCTTATGTTTCATATAGAACACTTGACTGCTAGATTTTTAGAACCTTAAAAGTGTCTGACAGAGAACCATCAATGACAATAGCAAGAAGAGAAGACCTATGTGCACGCAAAGAAGGTACAATGGTATGTACAACAGTGTTAATGGCAGCAACAACTGCACACCTTCCATTAGCAGTTTCATATGGTGGTAGAGAAAGTGCAGGGGCATTTATGAAGGAGAAAGAGACCAAGGACGCATGCATGCATGTGCCTTCCTCAATTTAGTTCTAGTCTATAAAAAAATAATAACAACAACAATAATAAAATTTTAAGGTCACGACCGAGCCAAAGACCAAACTCGTCTATGAGACATTGAGACCCCTTTGTTTATGGGACAAGGGACCCCCTCCATGTAGCAATTTGACTGCAAAATCCATAGAATATATTTAGCAGTTTAGTGTTATTTATGGTTTTTCATTAGTTAGTAGTGGCATGTACACTTTTTCATGTGTAAATGTTCCAAGTATAGATAGGGTGCACATTGTTAGTTTTTGGTACCTTGGAAAGTCTGTTCAAGTCCTAAGTGCATGCATCACATGTGACAAAAAAATGTAAAAGAATGAACAAACCAATTCAGCAAAGGAGGTGCTAGAACAATTCTGTACTATAGCAGAAGGTACTGCAAGTACTCTAGGTATGTACAAACTTCAAAGTACAAACACATGTAACAATATCAATATATCCATACAACATTAATTTTCATGCATCACGATGGTTTGTAGACGAGGCCACAACAACAGAGTAAACTAGAGGGCACACCAATACTTTTTTAGGCTTCAAGCATTGAGGGTGCATGCATGCTCCAACAATTGATAGTAAGGGATAACGTTATCCTCAGCAATTTGCAGTTTTCTTGTAGGTTTTCAATTAAGTAAAAGAGGGTGCATGCAGTTGCATGTGTTAGTTTCATTTTATTAAGTAATTTTCTAATTGTAGCTAAGGCTAAGTTCAATTAGGAACATGCATACAAATAAGGAGCCAGATCTCTAGGATGAATCAGGATACATGCTTGAATTCCTCAGGTCATCTCTAGTTGAGGCACCATTGCACATTTCTACAGATTCATTGTAGGGAGGAAGCTAGGACAAAGCATTGACGGTGCATTGACTTGCTTCACCATCCACAAGGCAGAAATAAAACACTCCAAAGACTAAATTAATTCAAAGCTAAGCATAAAAAATAGGATAACCCATTGTGTACTAAGTGGAAATCCTATGACACATATCTTACAAGATTTCCTCACAGAGCAGCATGCATCTTCTCAATGAAAACCCTCAATTGAAGACAATCAAAATGACCAAAAATTTCTTCTAGTCCAAACAGTCCCCTATATTATTAATGATGTTGCAGTTAGGGTCTGATTTCTGCCAAAGTGTAGCTTTTTGTCCGTACATGTTGGCCATCAGAATATCCAAATCATCTGATCACTTCAGATTGTGAAATTTTTACTTAAGACTGTTAGAACCTTTCAGTGATATTAATATAGGAAAAAAGCCTTGGTTTCGACTTCTGATTTCACACAGATTCAAGACCTACAAACGTGAACTAATAGTATATAGACTAGTTTATTTATTTTGGTTTGTTTATATATACTGGTATCAAGAATCAAACCCTGCAATAACATCTGTAAAATTTGGTGAATAGTGTTGAATGGAAAGAAACAAAATTATTTGTTGCACATATTTTCAATTTATCTGATTACAGGTTTACTAAAATTATCATCTAGGTACTCCTTGGATGCCCATATTTCATAACTCTTATTTTATTAGATTCCTTACAATGCCATTTTATGATTTATTTTCCACTTTTCCAAAAAGCATTGAAACAAAATTCGAGTCATTCGTTTTAAGTTTACTAAAATAAATTCTGGCATTTTAAGCGGTATAGGGATGCATGCATTAGAATTTTATGTGTCTCTATTAAACATCATATAAACAAGGAAAATAACAATAATGTTTTCATATCCTCCATTCTATCATTGCTAAGGAAAGATATTAAAAAAGTAAGAAAAATGTGAATCAAACGTCATATAAACAATGAAAGTAATAATGATATTTTCAGATCTGTTGGTATATCATTGTTGAGGAAAGAGATTACAAAAGTAAGAAAAAAAGTTAATAACCTATATATGGATTGTTTTTTACTTCATCTCGAACTAGAAAACAACTTGTAACAATATTTATGGATTGTATTGAACACATGCGTGTTACTAAGGGTCAATAGATCCTTCAATGAAGGAAGCAAAAAACTAAGCAATAAATTTGACTTGTTGGAATTTAGGCAGCAACGAGCTTTGAGGGTGAAAAAAAAAAACGTAATGAACCTATCCAAATGCTCATTGGATGGTGCATCTCTCAGTGTTTTAGAACATGATCACAATTTTGTAGTAGCTCCCAGAAAAATCCCTCATGAAGACATCAGATATTGTATTGAGGATTCTATCAAAAAACTAATAAGAGGAGACGGTTATGGCTATTATAGCAGAAACATTGAAGGTGGATTCCTTTGGCTGTAAAGTTGGAAAATATTCACCTGGTCTATACCTTTTAGTCACCTACAACATCCATTATCTTATATGGTTAATCTTCCTCTTGCGAGAATAAAGAGTTTAAGCCCTAGTTCTACCTATTTTGGGCACACTTTCATCTTTATATAACCGTAAGAAAGGACAAAACCAGTTCTATGAAGTATTAACTATTACCCCTATAAATAGTCTTCCCAAGTTATAAAATAGTGTTTAAGGTTATTTTTCACACCTAATCATTTGTGTTGGGTAGATATATGATACTTTCAAGCAAAATATTAAGGAGCAAGCCACCAACCATGGAAGAGGAATTATAACTCTTGTATGATTACAAAAGTTGTCATCTACAATAGTTAAAAGAGGTTGTAGCTTATAAAAAATATTCATGTAGCTTATATGTGGAACAAATTGATGGATTATGACTTGTAGTTTCCTGAACCCTCAACAGTCAAGAGGCAAAAATGTTTATGAAAGCCCATTCATGGTCTATTTTTCCTCAAATCCTATGGATTATTCCACGTTGAAGCCTTTTGATGGAGACATCCATATTTTGGAGACTATTCATGCCCTATTTCAGAGAGAGATTATAAGATGTGGGAGAAACTACAATATGTAATACTAGCTTTGCAGACCCCATTGACCTTGTAGGACTTTATAATAGTTGCAATTTTAAATTTGTTTTCTCACCTAGGGTCATTGTTAGTTTTAGGGTTAGGATGAGGAAGTGGAAGAAGTATATATTTATATAGCCAACCACATTCTCTTGATCATACATATTTAAAATTTAAAATTTTTATATCAAATTTCAATAGTAATGTTATAATATTACTTGATTTGCACTAATTCACTTGTCAAGTTTTGAGCAGCAAGGCATACAACATTATGGAGATCTCTCTTTTCATCCATCGACCTACTTTTGTGTCGTCCATTTGACATTAAAAAAATTATCTTATCTTATTTCTTAGCACTAGCCACTAACAAGGAATACTTCAACTCTACCTAGGAACATCGCACTACAATGGTTACATGTGTTTTCTGACTCATTCTGGATTCGAAGTGACAATGTATTGAATGTAACTCCTAGCATTGAAGGAAAAAGGTTATCTTATTCATGGGCATATATATATGACATTTTGAGTCAATTATTTTCTCAAAAGAGAAAATGAATGATGCCAAAGCCAAAGAATGAACTAGATCTGAAAATCCACTTTTACAACACTTATAACAGCAGTAAACCAACAGGTATAGCAGCAGCAAAACAACCCTTAGATTCTGCAATGAATATGTGAAATAACTTCACAATTGTCCTTTCACTTATATCAAATCATCAAGACATGTAGCTGTAAATAACAATGCAGGAAGAACATCTATGCCTGAAAATCAAATCTGCAAATTGCAGAAAGTTTTGACAGCTGAAAACTTCATTAATATGCTCAAGATGAAGACATTTACATACCATCTCCTTCAAGATGCAGTCTAGTTGGAATGAGGGCACTTGATGAGGTTGTGTCCCAAGAGACCTCCACAACGAAAGCAATTACTGCTAGATGAAACAGGCTAATAAGCACACATCAGTTGTCAGTAACTTAAATTGTCCATTGCTAGTAGAAAGGATCTAGTTGCATGAGAATGAATAGAAATATCAAGAAGCAATGGCTCCCAAGAAAAAAGGCATAGCTGAACATTTAAAAAGTAGAGTTGAAATACAAAACATCAATTATAATGGTAGGCATGCATAAATTATAGCCCAATTGGTTGGACCATCCTTAAAAGGCATGTTGCAAATGGGAAGGCCATGAGTTCCAATCCAACCGAGTCCATTGAAGTTAGTGTGTGTGTGTGTGTACTCATCCCCAAGGATTAGCTCAATTGGATTGGCCATTCTTTGAATGCACGAATCTCTTAAGGTTAGTGGCTCTTTCAGGTAGCAATTGACACTATTCTCCATATAGATATTCAAAGGAAAGAGGGAATGCCATGAATTTTTCCTTCAAATATTCATTTTCTCTTTTGGATCTTCTTATAAAGATCTACTTCCTTGTTTAAATGCATTTTTTAACACCAGCATTGTCACGGAGAGAAATTCCTATGGCTTGGGGTACCACAACAGACAACTTAACTCCAGAAATCAATCCTTTCCTATATGCAAGAGAAACCAAACAACTAACACTAAAGGATCTCATTGTGTACCTTATTCCAGACAGTTTATGTAGATCCCCGTTGAGCTTTCCAACTTCATCTTGAATTGATAAATTGCTTCCTCAACATTCAATAAACAAGACAAGCATACTATATATAATTGTGTTAGCTCTACTCTAGCATATATAATCAATAACATATAAGCATTTGAAATCATCCATGGATAAAATATTCATTCAAACACACATTATTGGACAGGAAAATATATTTCTATTAATATAAAATCAGATATTACAATGAATACAACCTCTGTCGGCACGTCTACGAATCGGAGAAACCGAGTCCCCCACTTGGGCCTCCACCATTTCAATCCTCCATCTCTCGATAGCAAGCTCACAAGCAAAAGGTAAGCTTGGGAAGAACATAAAAGTGCTCCAAGGGACAAAGGGGATGCAGACTTAAGCACAAGTTCCAGAAACAATGGACTATAGTTCTCTTGCTCTCAATTCCTCATGCCTTCAATGTATCCAAAGGGTTCCTTATATAGCTCTTCAATGGGGTAATGAAAGGTCGAATCTGAGTGATCTCAAGGCATATGGAAGGCCAAGAGACAAGTGAGTCGGTTCCACATCAAGGAAAACTCCAAAATAATTTGTCCTTTTGCACACATCCCGATGTACGCATTTAGGGGTCAAACCCATGTATATATGTGATAAAGGGTTTAAAAGTCACGTATGGAAACTTTTACATGTTTTTAGGGATGATCAAGGAAACACCAAAGGAACAAAAATGGTCCATGGGGTCTAAGGAGTTTGCATAGGGACAAGGAAGGCCATAAAAGTGTGATTCACCATGTGTGGTAAAATCAGCTATAATAGATGCCCCCTAATGTGTGAAGTCAGAAGGGTCATACGATGGCCGAAATACATTATAAGTCCATCCCAGAAATGAAGTGATGAAGAACCCAATGAACAACCAGCCATCCAATCAGCACTATACAATGATACAACTCTGCATATAACTGCAAATACATATAGCAGTCCCAGATACATAAGATTACAATGGCCATAAATAGGCATAATACAATATGACATATGTGGTCATTGCCACGTACAATATACATAGATCAGAATCTCCATGATGAAGATATACAAAGGATCACGATCTCCATAAAGACTGAAGATATATAACAGATCAAGATCTCCATAATGGCTAGAAATTTCTGACATATACTGGAATCAAGTCACGAGAGCTGAAATCTCATGAACACTGGCACAATCAAGGAGGTAGCATATATGAGATGCCACCAATATGGAAGGTCTTCTACACACATCGCTATGAGTACATGTCCTACTATGTGAATAGAGGTGTCAAGGTCGAACATATTAGTCCATCATCTGATTACTGGTCATTGATGAATACCATTAACAGATGTGAGAACACCCACCAATAATGAAAATGGGAGTCAAGGGTACTAGAGTGTAAACTAACAAGTGTGAATAAATGTGTTGAGGTCTAACACTTGAGAGAATCTATCGATTAGGGGACATTGATGTATTCCCAAAAAACTGTCGATGGCGAGAGAACCTACCACTAATGAATGCAAGTCTCAAGGCACTCAAAGATGACTCTAGATTTGTAGAAATTCAGGCCAGCAGTAGATTAATTTTACCCACAACAATTATCAATTGATCATGCAAAATTGCTAACAATGGAGACTGAATATGAAGCTGTAACACAAAATTATATTAACTGAGTGTACAATAGCCAACCCTGTAATAACATAGGTTTCTGAATATATAGAATACATCAAGAGGTCGAATGCATAAGGAGGCATCCAAAACTAGCATAAAGCAGGTTTACTCAAAATAGGCAAATCCCCCATAGGTGAAAAAAGATGATCCCAAATCTGTCATGTAGCTCATGAATTGGCAAGGGCGCATGGGTAAGCTAAAGAGTAGTGGAATGGCAGCTCATACATGCTTCTGCATGGAGAAAAGAGTGGAGGATGAAGAGGACAAAAAACTAGTTCACCTCACCTAGTCTTGCTTTCCTATGTGCCTTAAAACACTGAAAAAGCAGGCAATAAAGCATAAAAAGCAGAAGGGCGCCTAGGAGGCCAGGAATAAAACATATTTGATTCCTAATGCTTTCCCAAGTGCTACATGAGTTAGATATGGCAAGTTTGACCTCTATGGATAGGCAATTAGCAACTTGCACAAGGTGGGACACATGAACTAGGAAAATAAGACAAAAATAAATGAATTAATGTCTAAGTGGGTAAACTATGGGTTGATTATTCTAACACCCCCCCTTAAGCTTGAATTTATGAGTAATAAATAAAAAATATAGGGCCTAGAAACAAGCCTTAGTCACCCTTTACATAGTGCATGTCCAAATAAATAAGGAAAGAGGCAAAACCAACTTGGGAAAATCCTCCCTTAAACATGGACTATAAAACAAAATTGTAGAATCTTGTCTCCACTCATGCCTTTACAGCATGATCAGCAATCCCCAGCAGTGATTTGAGATTGCTGAAGGTATTCTCACAAAATGCTTTGGTGAAGATATCAGCTACTTGTTCTGAAGATGAACAGAAGAGTAGGTGAATGGTTCCATCATGCACAAGCTCTCTGATGTAGTGCATGTGAATCTCAATGTGTCTGGTTATATGATTCTGAACTGGATCTTTGTAGATTTGAATGGTACTTTGGTTATCACAGTAGATGGTAGTTGAGTACTCAGGTTCGAAACCACACTCTCCAAGTAAACCCTGCAACCATAAACACTGAGTTGTTGCATTAACAACTCCTCTGTACTCAGCTTCTGTAGATGAGAGTGCAATGGCACTCTGTTTCTTTCTTGACCAGTTGATTGGTCCTTCTGCAAGCATGAACACATATCCTAAAGTGGACTTTATGTCTGTGCTATCACTTGCCCAATCACTATCAGTAAATCCAATCAAATCAAGATCATATTTTGCCTTATAGAAGATCCCATGTGTTCTTGTTCCCTGAACAAAGTTAAGGATCCTTTTGGCTTCTTTCCAATGGATCTCATGAGGCTGATCCATGAATCTAGAAGCCACACTTACTGCATAACAAATATCAGGTCAATTATCTGTCAAATACAATAAACATCCAATTAATTGTCTATACAGTGTATTGTTTACCATCGGTGGAGAATCATCTTCCTCCAGCTTCACTCCTGAAAGGAAAGGAGTTTTTCTTGCTTTGCAGTATTGCATTCTGAATTTGATCAGAAAATCCAAGGCATACTTAGACTGGTGCACCTTTATTATAGCTTTGGTTTGAGCAATCTCAAGCCCCAGAAATTGACTTAAGAGCCCCAAATATGTCATGGAGAAGGCTTGGTTCATAGCTCCTTTTAAGGAAGCAATCTCAGCCTGTGAGCTTCCTGTAATGAGGAGGTCATCAACATATAACACAATGATCATTAATGAACCATTAACATACTTCAAATAGACATTTCGATCTGATTTGCACCGAACAAAATTTAGAGATAGCAAGAAGCTATCTATCTTGGCATACCAAGCCCTGGGGGCTTGCTTTAGCCCATACAATGACTTTCTCAACCTGCACACAAGAGAAGGGTTAGTAGAAAAACCTTGAGGTTTCTGCATATATATCTCCTCAGTGAGATCTCCATTCATAAAGGCACATTTTACATCCATGTGATGTACCTCCCATTGCCTTGAGGTTGCAATGGCTAGAGCTAGCCTGATGGAGTCCATTTTTGCCACTGGGGCAAAGGTCTCATTGCAATCGATGCCATGAAACTATGAGTAGCATTTAGCTACCAATCTATCCTTGTACTTCAGTGGTGAACCATCAGCAGCAAATTTGGTCTTATAGACCCACTTACACTGTACTAGTTTTCTCCCTGGGGGAAGATCCACTAGCTCCCATGTGTTGCTCTTCTGGAGTGAGCTGAACTCCTCCTTCATGGCAGCTTGCCATCTTGGATCTCCTGCTACTTCTTCATATGTTTGAGGATCAGACTCCACCATCAAATATCATTTTTCATCAAACATAGGATCCTTCATGCACAGACCACTCTCAAATTGAGATCTAGTCCTCCTTGGGTCATTGGGATCCCTAGCTAGTTCACCTACTGCATATAGTGTCTTGGATGCCCATTTAGGCCTTGTGGGGCTGTTTGGGTCTGCAATAAACTCATCTCCATAAGAGAAATCAGAATCAGCATGTTCAACCGT
The DNA here is from genome assembly GCA_001517045.1 of Pseudotsuga menziesii. Classification (NCBI taxonomy): domain Eukaryota; kingdom Viridiplantae; phylum Streptophyta; class Pinopsida; order Pinales; family Pinaceae; genus Pseudotsuga; species Pseudotsuga menziesii. The sequence continues at coordinate 101,647 of LPNX010767521.1, read as the reverse complement.
ACTCTTTACTTACTTCTTGAGGTTCAGGTGGTGAAGAGGCTTCACCAATTTCCACTTCTGCAAGGGGTTCTTCTTCAAACTGAACAAACCTTTTAATGAAGGCTTTGTTTGTGCTCAAGTTTATCAAATTGTACACTTTTGAATCTTCAGAGTATCTAACAAAAAGACACTCTTGGCTTTGGGGCTGCAAAGCCTTCCTCTTCTCTGTCGGGATTCTAGCCCATGCCTTTGAGCCAAAAATCCTGAAATGGGTCACATCTGGCTTGTGCCCACTCCATGCTTCGAAGGGAGTCATACCATAAAGTTGTTTGTGAGGCACCCTATTCTAGATATAGGCTGCACAGTTGATAGCTTTGACCCAGTACTTTGGTGGCAAAGTTTTGGCCTCCATCATGCATGTTGCCATCTCCTTCAGTGATCTGTTCTTCCTCTCAGCAACACCATTTTGCTGTGGTGTGTAGGGGATAGAATGCTGCATCTGAATACCTACATCTGCACAATAGTCAATAAAATCATACTTGACATACTCACCACCATTGTCAGATCTGAGGACCTTGAGTTTCCTTCCACACTGGTTTTCAACCAAAGCCTTAAAGACTTTGAATAGGCCAAAAACTTTACACTTGTGTTTCATGAAGTGAACCCAACAATACCTGGAAAAATCATCAATAAAGGTCAATGCATATTTGTCCTGACTCATGGACATATGAGGGAATGGTCCAGTAACATCACTATGAATCAACTTGAGGGGTGCAGAGGTTCTCTCATGACTAGCTTTCTCAAACTTATGCTCTAGGTGTTTTCCTAGGATACAGCCTTGGCAGACTCCTTTGGAAAATTTTATCTTGAGAAACCCTATGACCATTTATTTCTCACTAAGATCAGACAGATACTTGTAATTTAGATGGCCAAATCTTTCATATGACAGCTTGCTGGCTTCATTAGCATGAATGAGAAGCGCAGAGGGGTTTGAGTAAGGTAGGAAGTGTGAAAACATGTATACCTTTTGAGCATGATTCACAACTCCTTTTGCAATGACTCTACCAGTTGAAATCTCTGTGATATCAACTTCATTGGGGGAGAATATGACCTTCTTAGGAGACCCAGTGTGGGTCATATGGTACACTGACAGGAGGTTGGAGGCGAGACCAAGGACATATAGCACATTGCTGAACTTACCATGATCAAGATCTATCCTTCCTTTGCCTTTACTTTCAGTGAGAGAGTCATCTCCCAGTACAATAGATGGTCCTTTCAACATATCCAGTGAGGAGAAGGCCTCCTTAGTCGAAACCATGTGTCTTGAAGCTCCAGAATCTATGATAAAACTGGGTGAGCTTGATGTGCCAGCAACTAGAGCATGAACTCTCTCTCTGTCATCGGAACTTCATCCTCCTTCTCTCTTCTTTGAGCTTTCTGGAAGGGAGATGCCATTCTTCTCCAGGATATTGGTCAGCATATCAATCTGCTTTTTCATACAAGATATTTCAGTGTGATTTCCCTTCGAACAGTATGAGCACTTGTTCATTTCACCTTTGTTTTTCTTCTTCTGGGTATTTTTCTTGGGATCTTGTTGATCCTCTAGAGATTGCTTCTTGTCTCTTCTTTGCTCAGGTGGATTTTTAGCTTTCTTTTTGTTTTTTGAATCCACCCTCGAATCTCCAGCAATCAAAGCTTGATCTTTGGATGGTTTGATGGTGCCCATCATCACCAGCTTGTCTTGTTCTTGTGTGAGAGATTCCATGAAATATGCAAGGCTAGGCATCTTCCAGGTTCGAGCTGTGAGTTTTGTGGCATAGAAGGTCAAAACAAAGACTGAGTAGTCAGGTCCTAGCTTCAAGAGGATGGCCAATACGAGCTGATCATCTTTCTTTTCGATACCACACTGCTTTAGCTGCAAAACTAGTGCTTTGAACTTGGAGAAATATAGCTGCAAGGATTCAAAGCTACTGGGACTCAGAGAAATCAGCTCATTTTCGATCTAATGTCCCCTCATCTCATCTATCTTTCCAAAAAGATCAGAAATCTTCTCCCATAATTGATCTGGTGAAGTTAATCCATCGAGATGGAAAAGGAGGTCTCGGGAAATACTGAGACATAGGAGGCCATAGGCCTCATCTCTTCGATTGTGCCATTTGATCTTCTCTACAGTAGCATTGGGCTCTGCTTTTGTAGCCATAGTCACCTTGTAGAGGCCTTTTGCTCTCAACAAGATCTCCATCTCTGCTTTCCATTCAAAATAGTTGAAGGGAGTCAAGATAGTTTTCTGTGAATCCATAGCTTTAGAAAATCTGTCCTAGCTGTCAGTAGAAGGCTCCCAGTCTTGATGTCGAACCTGCAATTTTTTTTTTTGAAGGAGAGTAACAACCTACAATGGCTCTGATACCATGTAGAAATTCAGGCCAGCAGTAGATTAATTTTACCCACAACAATTATCAATTGATCATGCAAAATTGCTAACAATGGAGACTGAATATGGAGCTGTAACAAAAAATTATATTAACTGAGTGTACAATAGCCAACCCTGTAATAACATAGGTTGCTGAATATATAGAATACATCAAGAGGTCGAATGCATAAGGAGGCATCCAAAACTAGCATAAAGCAGGTTTACTCAAAATAGGCAAATCCCCCATAGGTGTAAAAAGCTGATCCCAAATATGTCATGGAGCTCATGAATTTGCAAGGGCACATGGGAAAGCTAAAGAGTAGTGGAATGGAAGCTCATACATGCTTTTGCATGGAGAAAAGAGTGGAGGATGAAGAGGACAAAAAACTAGTTCACCTCACCTAGTCTTGCTTTCCTATGTGCCTTAAAACACTGAAAAAGCAGGAAATAAAGAAGAAAAAGCAGAAGGGCACTTAGGAGGCCAAGAATAAAGTAGATTTGATTCCTAAGGCTTTCCCAAGCACTACATGAGTCAGATATGGCAAGTTTGACCTCTATGGATAGGCAATTAGCAACTTGCACAAGGTGGGACACATGAACTAGGCAAATAAGACAAAAATAAATGAATTAATGTCTAAGTGGGTAAAATATGGGTTGATTATTATAACAAGATTCCTATCCCAGAATAAATGATCTGAATTCAATGGGATGAAATCCGCTGGAAGGAGGGCATTAAGGCATCCCCCATCATCCAACATGAGGTACTCAACAAAGCTGTATGATCTAGAAGGACTCGATCATAAGGTGCACGAACTAGTAACTGTACCAGGAATGGCTGACATGCAAAGTCAAAATAACTAAGGAATGGCTGACTCAGGTTTCAAATTCCTTCGAACAAGATCATAACAGTGAATGGTGACTGAATATAGGAAGCATAAACTCGATCTGCAAAATTGGGACATCTCTGCGACACAAGAGGCATCGATAGAGGCTCCATAGGGACTAGAAGCTTAACTAGTTGGTGGAGATAAACTCAGATAAATGAGTACAGATCCTAAATTCAAAATATTAACCCAACCAATGGATGTGATATACAGTGCTCTGTTCAAACGAGACACAACTCGACTGCTGCCAAGGATAACATCTTTCCTTGTCCGTCTTTTTGGTTTTTTATTTTTTTTAGAAATTTTCAAATATTTGAAAATATTGAAAAAGAATAAAATCTCTTTAAAGTTACAGACTAGGAGGAGACGAGTGTCAAATGGGAAAACAAACTAGTTCCATGCAGTGGAACATACCTATGCTCAATGCAAGGACAGATGTGTAGTATAGCGACACTCGGGGGAAAGTCCCCTCCCGGTAAAAATAGGGAATCAAGCTATAAAGGATATATAAAATGGCTCTGTATGGCTAGACATGAGACAAGCTCAGGCTATATGGCTGATACTCAAAGTCAGGGAAGCCAACATAAGGCTCAATGAGGTAGGCAAAGCTCATGATAATGCAATTACAACTTGACATAAGGGATTCCTGAGGAAACAGGCCAGCAAAAGATCAAGAGGAGTATGTGGATCTTGCTCAAAGTCATGGAGGTACTATACAAAGGACTCCCAGACCTAAGAGAGGACTCATAGCATGGGTACCAAATGCAAAGGAGAGTTAACTAGGACACCCATATATAGGAAAGCTTTACCATTCACATAGTACCACTTCTAACAATAGCATGAAGGTTTCGTGATACCATGGAATGGGTTCGTACCTAAGGTTAAAATGAAATAGTTATAAGGTCATGCAAAATGCAAGTGGATGTGAAATCCTAACCTATATGCTAGTTTAGACATGATAACTATGATAGGAATGAATAGGTCGAAACCATGGAGAGAGTGTACAAAAACTGGACCCTACATGATAACCATATTAGTCCAAAACAACCCAAAATAGTCAATAAAGAATCCAAACTATAGGTAATAGGGAGGAATGATCATGACAAATAAATTCAAAGGAAATAGTCCAGTGGACAATGGTCCATAAAAAGGAAGGTAAAGTGTAGACCCAATGTTCACGCATCCACTACCACCCCCGTGAGGGTGACCACCGATGTAAAGATTGAGTGAAGGCAATGAAAATCCTCCACAAATGGAGTAGAGGATAAAATATGATCATTCCCAAACTTATGAGCATGGTAAGGGGCTGTGATTCCCCCAAGTCTGACACCAGGGTCCATACTAGGACCAAGGATGGGTGATAGGATACTAGGAATGATGAAAATAAAAGGACCCAAACTTAAGAGAGCATAAATATACTCAAGTAACCATGATCACAAAGGCCAACTAGCACACAAAGAGCACACTCCTAAGAAAATCTACAGCCAAAATACAGGCAAACCAAGGGGAGGATATGTGAGCTCTCGAATGTAGCAGGTATGTCTCTCCTAGGAGAGGCTCGAAACTCCCATACACTACAAGTAGAGGTACGTAATCAATTATAGTGGCCCTCAGCTTCAACACATAAAGCGACTATACTGTCTGACCTCTACCTAGCAAGGACACTCACAGAATAACCTCTGCAAGTACCCCCTCGATAGCCTAGGTAAGGAAACTAAGGTCACCTCAATATAATCAACGCTTAGGTGGACAGTCACAGGCAAGATTGACCATATGGGCAGGGTAGCAAAGTCCAAAACTCTCGAAATAGCCCCCAGATACGAATACAATCCTAGAAATATCTCCGGTGCTACTTAGTTACAACCAAGGGTCATCCCAATTATAACCACTCACACTACCTCGTGCTTAACTCCCTTGTAAGAGGAGGATCCTGAGAAACACTAATTATACTAGGGAATTTCACACTCTCACCTAGACAGACACATACATGTTGTTGTTTAGTGGTCTTGGAGAATTTACTCACAATGAACTATTCCAAGACCATAAAACCTAATCTTGTTGGTGCACCCTATAAAAGAAAAGAGTGTAATTCATTTAATTATGCGTTGATTTTAATTGGTTGTAATTACTCAAAGGGAAATGGCCATGCAACTAATGACATTATGACTCAGCAGTTAAATAAATATGCACACCATAACAAACAATGCTAAGTGCAATCTTTGTCAAATGAAAAAAAGGGTATGCCACTACATGAGATGCATAAAAAACCATTCCTTCGATGTCAATGCAATCCTTCCTATATGAAATCCTAAATACAACTCTCATCCAAGCAATCCAATGTAAGTACCTCCTCAAATCCATATATAAGATGCAACTAAGAGTGCAACTACTTTGTATTTTTCAATATAAAAGAATGAACAATTCAATAAAAGTCATCTAAAACTCTCAGTCTTTGTAGCAAGTATAAAACACAAACCCAGCAAGACACCGAGACAAAAAAGAGAAATGCACTAATGGAAAAACAAAAAGGATAAATGACTAAAACTACTTTCAAAGAAAAATCAATGAAAAAGTGGTCTCTTGTAACAAAAGAAGCATCCAACAGACAACATCAGACCCAAGGAAGACCCAACCACACTCACAACCCACCCAAGAACTTCCCACAACATCAAACTCACCAAACAGGAGGATGTACACTACTATTTAAAGAACAGCTGCGTATATACGCGACTTTTGGCCAAAACGTTGCATGTATACGTGGATTTTGGCCAAAAAACTACGTGTAACATTAGACCCAAGGAAGACACAACCACACTTACAACCCACCCAAGAACTTCCCACAACATCAAACTCACCAAAAGGGAGGATTTATGTGACTGTTTAAAGAACATCTGCGTATATATGCCACTTTTGGCCAAAACGTTGCATGTATACACGGATTTTGGCCAAAAACCTACATGTATATGCAACTTTTGGCCAAAAATCCGTGTATGTATGTGACTTTTAGTCAAAAACCTGCATATACAGAGAAGACAGTGGTAAAAAGAAGGCTAAGGGTCAAACCAATAAAGAGGAGTGTCAATGGATGAACATACTATAAAATGCAACACAAAAACAAGGAGAAACAAAGAACAAGTCAAGAATATCAAGAAAATTGTGTCCCTAAACCCCAAAGAAAAACAAGGAACATCCCCAGCGGAGTTGCCAATTCTGTTACGGAGAGAAATTCCTATGGCTTGGGTTACCACAACATACAACTTAAATCCAAAAATCAATCCTTTCCTATATGCAAGAGAAACCAAACAACTAACACTAAAGGATCTTGATTCGTACCTTATTCCAGACGGTTGGTGTAGATCCCCATTGAGCTTTCCAACTTCAGCTTGAATTGATAAATTGCTTCCTCAACATTCAATAAACAAGATAAGCATACTATATATAATTGTGTTATCTCTACTCTAGCATATATAATCAATAACATATAAGCATTTGAAATCATCCATGGATAAAATATTCATTCAAGCACACATTGTTGGACAGTAAAAGATATTTCTATTAATATAAAATCAAATATTACAATGAATACAACCTCTGTTAGCATGTCTGTGAATCAGAGAAACCGAGTCCCCTACTTGGGCCTCCACCACTTCAATCCTCCATCTCTCGATAGCAAGCTCACAAGAAAAAGGTAAGCTTGGGAAGAACATAAAAGTGCTCCAAGGGACAAAGGGGATGCAGACTCAAGCACAAGTTCTGGAAACAATGGACTATAGTTCTCTTGCTCTCAATTGCTCATGCCTTCAATGTATCCAAAGGGTTCCTTATATAGCTCTTCGATGTGGTAATGAAAGGTTTAATTCGAGCGATCTCAAGGCATATGGAAGGCCAGGAGACAAGTGAGTCAGTTCCACATCAAGGAAAAATACAAAATAATTTGGCCTTTTGCACACATCTCGATGTACGCAGTTTTAGGGGTCAAACTTGCGTATATACACAATAAAGGGTTTAAAAGTCACGTATGGAAACTTTTACATGTTTTTAGAGATGATCAAGGAAACATCAAAGGAACAAAAATGGTCCATGGGGTCTAAGGAGTCTGCATAGGGACAGGAAAGGCCATAAAAGTGTGATTCACCATGTGTGGTAAAATCAGCTATAACAAGCATCTCAAGCAATTACCATCTGTTCATCTTGACATCTTAACAGGGTAAGGGAGCCCACGGTAACAAAGTGAGATAGTGGTGTTCAAGAACACCTTTAAACAATGAAGCACATCTTTGTAAGAAGATTCCAAAGATAACAATGCATTGTGTGTGCAATATGTGCATCAAATGAGGCTAGAGCCTCACCAATATATAGGTTTATGGTTTAACCCTAAGACCCCAAAGGGTGAAGTTGCAATAATCATTAATGTGATTTAACCATATATGAATCAGTCTGTTATCACTCCAGGAAACTCCTCTAGGTTGCAGCTCGAGGATGCCTGGTAATTTAAATGTTTTTATGGTTTTTTTAACTGGATCAAGTTAGGGGACCTACAGGACCTCACACTCTCAGGAAATGCATTCAACTCAATCAAGTACAAGGATTCTAACTACCATTGTTCAGAGGTTTGATAATATGGTGCAGAGATGGAGAACTTATCATGTTGGCAGATTCATACATAAAATAGTTATATATAAATGGCTAATCATAACAAGGAAAGTACTTGTAATTCAAATCATCAACATGCGGATAGGATGACATCTATCAGAAATCACATAACATGAATAAACCTGAACAGCACATTCAAGCATAAGCACATAATAGACAATAAATGGAAGCTGACCATATGATAGCAAAAGAGCTTATATTAGGTCATGAGCAATATGAGAAGCTTGATAATAGTAATGGTCTATAGGTCCCTGAAGTCAAACCCTGTATTGAAAATAGGTCTTAGGATTTATAGCATTTACAAAAATATTTAGATCCTGAAAAATTGGATCCGTTTTACTAAAAATAGATAAAATTAATGTTTTTTGCAAAATTAGGTCAGAAACCCTAATTTAACTACTAGTCTATCTAATGCCAACTCTTGTTCACTCATTAAAATTTTTGATGACCACAGTGAGCATTGAAGTATATCTTTAACCTATCATATGATAGATAATTCACTATTGGTAAAAAATAGGTAGGGTTTGTGACCCTTTTCTCCATGGTTGTATCCTCAAAACTAGAATAGACTTCTCCCAATGGTGTTTTCCAACAAATTTTAGCTTTATATTTCATCCTTGAGGTATTTGTACTCACCAAAACTGGTTCCATGTGCCAAAAAATATTTTTGAACCCTTTTCTACTTTCGATGCTTAAGGAGGTAGAATCCTGGGTTTGTTAGCTGCCAAAAAATCTGCTTTTGGTGGCTAATGAACAGCTGCTGCATTCGCCTAAGCCACCGAAAGCTCTATTTTCTGCAAAAATTTATTTAGCCTTTAAATCATACTTTTACACTTTACTCTTGTCCTTCTGGTACTTTTTCAACCTGCATAAGATTTGGAATATCAGTAATATCATGGGCTACCTCCGGATTCTGAAGGCTAATAGCTTCCTCTGCTAGGGTTTCCAACACAAGGTGTGTTCCAGGGCTTAAATCTTTCTTCTACAACCTTGACCTTCTTATCATCCTGTAGATCCTAGATTTATCCTTCATCAATCTCATATTTCTTCAACCTATATAACAACAACATCATGGGATGCCTCCGGATCCTGCAAGCTTGCTGTTGCCTCTGCTAGGGTTTCCAGTGCAAGATGTGTTTTAGGGTTATGGTTTGGATTTTCCTTCTAAGACCTCTAGTTCATGTATTTGACCTAATAGCTGGTTGATTCTTTGGAACCTAGGTTTGATCTTTGAACTCTTCAACATCTACAAAAAATCTTCATGGACTAATAGATGAGGTCGAAAATGCCACCTGGAGGATTGACATATCATCTCTTGCCCTAAAAATTTGGCCAAACTGCTAAAAATTGGGGCTCAAAGATGGATTTGGTACTTTAAATATGTGACACTTGTGTATAAACTGAAAGAGGTTTTTGTATATTGTTTTGTTTTGAGAAAAAATCTCTCTCAGTTTTTTGGAATTCATTTTAATTTTCCCAGGATCTGTATTTCAAAAACATGTGTCAAACAAGAAATTGTAAGATCCGAAAATTAGGTCTCAGAGATGGATTGGATTTTCCCAATATGAAACACCTATAGGAAAATTGAGAGAGGTTATTGTTCTTTGACCCGTTAGTAACAAAAAAATACAAGACTTTTTCAAAATGATTCTCCAGTCGCTCAGACTAACCATTTAAAAAAAATGTCTTTTCATAGTAAAACACCACTTTTGGTGGCTTGGAGTCCCCTAAATTTTCGGTCTTAGCTGCCAAAAGAAGGGATTTTAGTGGCTAATGAACCATTGGTATGTTCACCTAAGCCACCGAAAGTCCCTTTTTAAAAAACATGATCAACAGGCTTTCGATGGTTAACGCGGTCCTGAACCGAAGTTGTTAGCTGTCGAAAGATGGCTTTTCGGTGGCTAATGAGCTGTCAAAACGTCCGCCTAAGCCACCGAAAGCTAAAATTTCAAATTTTCTTGAAAAACAAAGCACCATCTATTCAAACTTTGTTAATCAGATATAAAATATCATAATGCATCTTAAAACCCTCATCATTTTGCAAAAATAAATTTTCTAAGTTTGACTGAGTAAACACTAATTTATTTAGGAGATAACATCTGGCTCCTACTTGGGGATGGGAACCTCGTTGTGAGGTCCCAAGAACCCCATACCAAAATACTTTTCCTGAAAAATAAGAATTGAACCTATCTTCTACTATTCCATTGGGAATGGAGTCATTTGTCCTTTATAACTAATAGCCTCCAATCTGCCTATACCCCGCTTTGCTTATTCATGAAAACAACTGAAAATGACCTAGATGCTCATATTAAGAGCTTATTTTCCTATCTATTCCTACTCCTAATTCTAATCAGTAAAGGATTCTTCTCACATGACATCATGCTTCCAATGAAGCCATGTCAGAAGTTTCTCTACTGAACTTATCGTTGATCTTGACCCAAAAAATAAATGAAACCCTAGCATGCAACAATGTAGTTTTAAAGGGTGATGGAACCAGCTATCATCTGACAAAAATATTTTGATATCTATGATTCTTATAATTTCCATATAGTTAGCAAGAGGGTCATAAAAACCATAAAGGAATACTTCTCTATGCTATTGTTCCAACTGAATGAAATGCTGCTGCTGGCTGCTTTTAGTGATCTCCACGTTAACTATAAATTGCTCAATCTATGACTGGGAAGGATGAGTTATGTCCTGCTGTTCTAGAATTTTTAGATCATCGTCTTCCTCTTCATATCTATTGCATTATTCCTTTGTCTGCAAATCAGAAAACTGAGGGCTGCCTTTAGGAGTTGTTGCATATCCAAATTTTTTACATGATGTTCCTTCAATCTACTCATTATCTTTTGGGTTTCCAAAGGGGAAAAAATGATCTTCTTGACACCCTAAGTCAGCAGATCCATTTGGTACAAAGTGAAAAGCATCTATATTATGGTTAAGATTCTGAAGATCATTAATATCTTGATCACAATGAGAGGTGTCCCCTATTGCATCATACTCTTGATAGCTATCATTAACCACAACATGCATATGTCTCTAATCATCTCTTTTCTAAAAAGTAGAACTAAAATAAATTCCAGAAGTGGATAAATCCTCACAAAACTTAAAATCTTCTTCTTCATCATCAACAACCTTTCCATCAAAATTTAAAATGAAAGGTACACAAGGAGAAAAACAATTTTCTTGTTGTTCTTCTTTATTACTTTATGATCTATGTAAATTTATCTCCTCCTGTCTGCTGCTGTTGGCCCTAGTATGTAAAACTGTAAACTGTGGATAACTCTTACTGATTTCTATTGGCTTTTGACCAACAGAAAACTAATCCTCATGGTTCATAATTAAATAGATTAACTCTTCAGATTTATAGAAATCAGAAAAAATAGTATTTGGAGAACCTTCAGCTTCTTCATTACTCATTTCTAATTTATGTTTATGGGAAAGTACCTCATTGTGAAGATCATAAGAAAGATGAGGTAGATCTTGAGGGAGATATTCTTCTCTATTTACCTTTTCATCTTGAGAATGCAACTTATATTCTTCAAAACAATTATCAAATGCAAACTCATCTGAATAGTACATTTTATAGTGCTTAGTGAATTCTTTGTGAAAATCCTTCAATGATGAAATGCTGGAAGGAGGTAAATAAAAAAACCACTGACATGCATCACCGTAAAATTAATGCATGAACATCTTCATGCTGAAAATATAATAGGTCCATGCATTCATGAAACTTGCAGAGGTGTCCTGTAGTATTGTCTTCTTTTTCCTCTTTGAAGATAGGTAGAAAATATCCCCATTCAGACATATTAGGTACAAGATGTGGGAAACCAGGAACTAAAGAGAAGTCAAGAGGTGCAAACCTCTGAGCCAAAAGAGCAACAAATGCTTTTCACATCTTAATATTGTGGAGTCGCCACTGAATTCGTCCTTCATGGAGTCATCAAGGATGAGATCTTCACAAGCAACAATGCTTGAAGATTCCTCAACCCTAAAATTTTCTGATTTGCTTATAAAATTCTGAGAACTAGATGCTTCAGCAGAAGAAGATTGAAATGGAGGTCTATTTGATATAACATTAGAAATACTTCTATAAATACCTGATGTAGCTCACCTTGCAGCTCTGGAGGTCTGTCTTAGTGAAGCCCTAGCTATTCTTAGAATCTCTTCTGGATCTGAAACAGGTGTTATTGGTGGCGCTTTAGGGTTTTCTCTGGTACTTGGTCTTCTTGAAGCCACCTTATTCCAATGGAGTCGCCAGATAGATGATTACAAACAAAATAGTGTCCAAACTTTGTCTATCATCAAAGGAGGATCTATGTTGTCTCCTAGGGAGGCTGAGCTTCAGTATCCTCTCCCCAGCAATGGCACCAATTCGTTATCACTCCAGGAAACTCCTCTAGGTTGCAGCTCAAGGATTCCTGGTAACTTAAATGTTTTTATGGTTTTTTTAACTGGATCAAGTCAGGTGACCTACAGGACCTCACACTCTCAAGACATGCATGAAACTCAATCAAGGACAAGGTTTCTAACTACCACTATTCAGAGCTTTGATAATATAATGCAGAGATGGAGAACTTATGATGTTGGCATATTCATACATAAAACAATTATATATAAATGGATAATCATAACAAGGAAAGTATTTTTAATTCAAATCATCAACATGCGGATAGGATGACAACTATTAGACATCAAATAACATGAATAAACCTGAACAACACATTCAAGCATAAGCACATAATATAAAAGAAATGGAAGCTAAACATATGATAACAAAAGAGCTTATATTAGGTCATGAGCAATATGAGAAGCTTGATAATAGTAATGGTCTACAGGTCCCCAAAGTTGAACCCTTTCTTCAAAATAAGTCTTAGACTTTATAGGCTTTACAAAAATATTTAGATCCTGAAACATTGGATCATTTTTACTAAAAATAGATAAAATTAATTTTTTTTGCAAAATTAGGTCAAAAACCCTAATTTAAAAACTAGTCTAGCTAATGCTAATTCTTGTTCATGCATTGAACTTTTTGATGATTGCAGTGAGCACTGAAGTATAGATTTAACCTGTCATCTGATAGATAAGTCACTATTGGTAAAAAATAGGTAGGGTTTGTGACCCTTCTCTCCATGGTTGTATCCTCAAAACTAGAACAGACCTCTCCCAATGGTGTTTTCCAACAAATTTCAGCTTTATATTTCATCCTTGAGGTAGTTGTACTTTCCAAAACTAGTTCTGTGTGCCAAAACATATTTTTTCACCCTTTTCTTCTTTCAGTGGTTAAGGAGGCAGAATCCTGCATCTGTTAGCTGCTAAAAGATATGCTTTCGGTGGCTAATCAACAGCTACTGCATTCGCCTAAGCCATCGAAATCTTTGTTTTCTGCAAAATTTTATTTATCCTTTAAATCAGACTTCTACACTTTAATCCTATCCTTTTGGTACTTTTTAAACCTACATAAGATTTGGGATATCAACAATATCATGGGATACCTCCAGATTTTGAAGGCTAATAGCTACCTTTGCTAGGGTTTCCAGTGCAAGGTGTGTTCCAGGGTTTGAATCTTTCTTCTATAGCCTTGATCTTCTTATCATCCTGTAGAGCCTGGAGTTATCATTCATCAATCTCAAATTTATTCAGCCTGTATAACAACAACATCATGGGATGCCTCTAGATCCCGCAAGCTTGCTGCTTCCTCTGCTAGGGTTTCCAGTGCAAGGTGTGTCTTAGGGTTAGGGTTTGGATTTTCCTTCTAAGACCTCTAGTTTATGTATTTTCCCTAATAGCTGGTTGATTCTTTGGGACCTATATTTGATATTTGAACTCTTCAAAATCTGCAGCAAATCTTCATGGACTGATAGATGCGGTTGAAAATGCCACTTGGAGGACTGACAGGTCATCTTTTTCCCTAAAAATTTGGCCAAACTAATGAAAACTGGGGCTCAGAGATGGATTTGGTCCTTCAAATATGTGACCCCTGTGTATAAACCAAAAGAGGTTTTTGTATATTGGTTTGTTGTGAGAAAAACATCTCTCATTTTTTGGAATTCGTTTTAATTTTCCTGGGATCTATATTTCAAAAGCATCTGTCAAACATGAAATTCTGAGATCCAAAAATTAGGTCTCAGAGATGGATTTGATTCTCCCAATATGCAACACCTGTAGGAAAACAGAGATAGGTTAGTGTTCTCAGAACTGTTAGGAACAAAAAACTCTGAGCATTTTGGAAAATGATCTCCAGTTGGTCATATTCATAGGTTTTAAAAAATGACTTTTCATAGTAAAACACCACTTTTGGTGGCTTGGAGTGCCCTAAAATTTCAGTATTAGCTATCGAAAGTAGGGTTTTCGGTGGATAATGAACCATTGGTATGTTCTCCTAAGCCACTAAAAGTTCCTTTTCAAAAAACTTGATCAACAGGCTTTTAGTGGTTAATGTGGTCCTCAGCCAAAGCTGTTAGCTGCTGAAAGCTAGCTTTTCGGTGGCTAATGAACTGTCGAAAAGTCCGTCTAAGCCACTGAAAGCTAAAATTTCAAAATTTATTGAAAAGCAGAGCACCATCTATTCAAACTTTGTTAATCACATATAAAATTTCATAATGCATCTTGAAATCCTTATCATTGTGCAAAAATAAATTTTCTGAGTTTGACTAAGTGAAAACTAATTTATTTAGGAGATAACATTTGGATGCTACTTGGGGATGGAAACCTACCTATGAGGTCCCAAGAACCCTAGACCAAAATGCCTTTCCTAAAAAATAATAATTGAACCTATCTTCTACTATTCCATTGGGTATGGGGTCATTTGTCCTTTATAACTAATACCCTGCAATTTGCCTATAGCCCGCTTTGCTTATTCATGAAAGCAACTGAAAATGACCTAGCTACTCATATTAAGAGATTATTTTCCTATCTATTCCTACTCCTAATTATATTCAGTAGAGGCTTCTTCTCACGTGACATCATGCTTCCAATGAAGTCATGTCAGAAGTTGCTCTGCTAAACTTATCCTTGATATTGACCTGAAAAATAAATGAAACCCTAACATGCAGCAATGTAGTTTCAAAGGGTGACGGAACCATCTATCATTTGAAAAAAATATTTTGATATCTACGCTGCTTATAAGTTCTATATAGTTAGCAACAGGGTCATAAAAACCATAAAGGAATACCTCTCTATGCTGCTATTCCAATTGAATGAAATGCTGCTATTGGTTGCTTTCAGTGATCTCAACATTAACTGTGGCTTGCTCAACGTATGACTGGGAAGGATGAGTTATGCCCTCCCGTTCTGTACTTTTTAGATCATCATCTTCCTCTTCATATTTGTTGCATTCTTCCTTTGTTTGCAAATCAGAAAACCGAGGGCTACCTTTAGTATTTGCTGCAGATCCAAATTTGTTACATGTTGTTCCTTCAATCTGCTCATTATCTTTCGGGTTTCCAAAGGGGAAAAACTGATCTTCTTGACACCCTAAGTCAGCAGATGCATTTGGTACAAAGTCAAAAGCATCTATATTATGGTTAACATTCTGAAGATCATTAATATCTCGATCAGAATGAGAGGTCTCCCCTATTGCAGCATACTCTTCATAGCTATCATTAACCACAGCATGGATATGTCTCTGATCATCTCTTTGCTGAAAAATAGAACTAAAATAAATTCCAAAAGTGGACAAATCCTCACAAAACTTAAATCTTCTTCTTCATCATCAGGAAGCTTTCCTTCAAAGTTTAAAATGAAAGGTACACAAGGAAAAAAACAATTTTCGTGTTGTTCTTCTTTATTACTTGATGACCTCTGTAAATTTATCTCCTCCTGTCTACTGCTATTGCCATTAGTCTGTAAAACTGAAAACTGTTGATAACTCTTACTGATTTCTATTGGCTTTTCACCAACAAAAAACTGATCCTCATGGTTCACAATTAAATAGATTAACTCTTCAGATTTATGGAAATTAGAAATAATAGTATTAAGAGAACCTTCAGCTTCTTCATTAATCCTTTCTTATTTATGTTTATGGGAAAGTACCTCATCGTGAAGATCATAAGAGAGATGAGGTAGTTCTTGAGGGTTATATTCTTCTCTATTTACCTTTTCATCCTGAGAATGAAACTCATATTCTTCACAACAATTATCAAATGCAAACTCATCTGAATAGTACCTTTTACAGTGGTCAGTGAATGCTTTGTGAAAATCCTTCAATGATGAAATGATGGAAGGAGGTAAAGAAAAATATCATTGACGTGCATCACCATATAATGAATGCATGAACATCTTCATGCTGCAAATATAATAGGTCCATGCATTCATGAAACATGAGGAGGTTTTCTGCAGGATTGTCTTCTTTTTCCTCTTTGAAGACGGGTAGAAAATATCCCCATTCGATCATATCAGGTATTGGATGTGGGAAACTAGGAACCGAAGAGAAGTCAAAAGGTGCAAACCTCCGAGCCAAAAGAGCAGCAAATGATTTTTACATATTAATATTGTGGAGTTGCCAGTGAATTCGTCCTTCATGGAGTCTTCAAGGATGAGATCTTCACAAGAAACAGTGCTTAAAGATTCCTCAACCCTAAATTTTTTTGATTTACTTATAAACTTCTGAGAACTAGATGCTTCAGCAGAAGAAGATTGAAATGGAGGTATATTTGATATAACAGCATAAATACCTCTATAAATACCCGATGTAGCTCCCCTTGAAACTCTAGAGGTCTGTCTTAGTGAAGCCTTAGCTCTTCTTAGAATCTCTTATGGATCTGAAACAGGTGTTACTACTAGCCCTTTAGGGTTTTCTCTGGTACTTGGTCTTCTTGAAGCCACCTTATTCCAATGGAGTCACCAGATAGATGATTACAATGAGAATAGTGTCCAAAATTTGTTTATCATCAAAGGAGGATCTATGTCATCTCTTAGGGAATTTGAGCTTTAGTTTCCTCTCCCTGACAACGACGCCAATTTGTTATCACTCCAAGAAAATCCTCTAGGTTGTAGCTCGAGGATGCCTGGTAACTTAAATGTTTTTATGGTTTTTTTAACTGGATCAAGTCAGGTGACCTACAGGACCTCACACTCTCAATACATGCATGAAACTCAATCAAGGACAAGGCTTCTAAATACCACTATTCAGAGGTTTGATAATATGGTGCAGAGATGGAGAACTTATCATGCTGGCAGATTTATACATAAAATAGTTATATATAAATGGCTAATCATAACAAGGAAAGTACTTGTAATTCAAATCATCAACACGTGGATAGAATGATAGCTATCAGACATCAAATAACATGAATAAACTTGAACAACATATCCAAGCATAAGCATAGAATAGACAATAAATGGAAGCTGAACATATGATAGCGAAAGAGCTTATATTAGTTCATGAGAAATATGAGAAGCTTGATAATAGTAATGGTATACAGGTCCCCAAATTCGAACCCTTTCTTCAAAATAATTCTTAGTCTTTATAGCCTTTACAAAAATATCCAGATCCTAAAAAATTGGATCTGTTTTACTAAAAATAATTAAAATTATGTTTTTTGCAAAATTAGGTTAGAAACCCTAATTTAACTACTAGTCTATTTAATGCTAACTCTTGTTCACTCATTGAAATTTTTGATGATTGTAGTGAGCATTGAAGTATAGCTTTAACCTATCATTTGATAGATAAGCCACTATTGGTAAAAAACAGGTAGGGTTTGTGACCCTTTTCTCCATGGTTGTATCCTTAAAACTGGAACATACCTCTCCCATTGGTGTTTTCCAACAAATTTCAGCTTTATATTTCATCCTTGAGGTAGTTGTACTCGCCAAAACTGGTTTTGTGTGCCAAAAAATCTTTTTGCACCCTTTTATGCTTTCGGTGGTTTAAGGAGGCAAAATCCTAGGTATGTTAGCTACCGAAAGCTCTGCTTTCGGTGGCTAATGAACAGATGATGCGTTTGCCTAAGCCACTGAAAGCTCTGTTTTTTGCAAAATTTTATTTAGCCTTTAAATCAGACTTTTACACTCTACTCCTATCCTTCTGGTACTTTTTCAACATGCATAAGAATTGGAATATCAACAATATCATGGGCTACCTCCATATTCTAAAGGCTAATAGCTGCCTCTACTAGGGTTTCCAGCGCAAGGTGTGTTCCAGGGTTTGAATCTTTCTTCTGCAGCCTTGACCTTCTTATCATCCTATAGAGCCTGGATTTATCCTTCATAAATCTCATATATATTCAACCTGTATAATAGCAGCATCATGGGATTCCTTCGGATCTTGAAAGCTTGCTGCTTCCTCTATTAGGGTTTCCAGTGCAAGATGTGTTTTAGGGTTAGGGTTTGGATTTTCCTTCTAAGACCTCTAGTTCATGTATTTGCCCGAATAGCTGGTTGATTCTCTGGGACCTAGATTTGATATTTGAACTCTTCAACATCTGCAGCAAATCTTCATGGATTGATAGATGAGGTCGAAAATGCCACCTGTAGGACTCATAGGTCATCTTTTGCCCTAAAAATTTGGCCAAACTGCTAAAAACTGGGGCTCACAGATGGATTTGGTCATTCACATATGTGACACCTATGTATAAACCGAAAGATGTTTTTGTATATTGGTTTGTTGTGAGAAAAAACCTCTCTCATGTTTTTGGAATTCATTTTAATTTTCCCGGGATCTGTATTTCAAGAACATGTGTGAAACAGGAAATTCTGAGATCCAAAAATTAGGTCTCAGAGATGGATTTGATTCTCCCAATATGAAACACCTTTAGGAAAAATTATATAGTTTATTTTTCTTTGAATTTTTAGGAACAAAAACCTCCGATAATTTTTCAAAATGATTCTCCAGTTGCTCATAATCACTGTTTTAAAAAATTCCTTTTCACAGTAAAACGCCACTTTCGATGGCTTGGAGCACCTTGAAATTTCAATCTTAGTTGCTGAAAGCAGGGCTTTCAGTGGATAATGAACCGTTGGTACGTTCTCCCAAGCCACTAAAAGTCCCTTTTCAAAAAATGTGATCAAGAGGCTTTTGGTAGTTAATGTGGTCCTAAGTTGATGCTGTTAGCTACCGAAAGCTGGCTTTTCAGTGGTTAATGAACTGTTGAAAAGTTTGTATAAGCCACCAAAAGCTAAACTTTCAAAATTTCTTAAAAAATAGAGCACCAGCTATTCAAACTTTGTTAATCACATATAAAATCTCATAATGCATCTTGAAATCCTCATCATTGTGCAAACATAATTTTTTTGAGTTTGACTGAGTGAAAACTAATTTATTTAGGAGATAACACAGTCTTAAATTCTAATAAACCCCTCAAGTTGGGATTACATCAAATATTTTCACATCCTCCTTTAAACATAACTTGGATAAATATGAAGGTGGAATTATGTAAAACCCACCCCTTAATAATACATTCTTGCAAAAAACAACATTACTACAACATGTCTTATAAAAATTCTAAAAATATCACATCTCCCATCACCCCACCCCACTCAAAGTCTTAGACACAATTGGGCTTTGATTATTGATAATGAAAATACTCACCATGATAAGTTACAACAAAACAATCACGGTATTACCTCTACAACACCTTCACCCAATCCTATTTAGAACATAGTGAAGCAAACTTGTGCAACAAGGCTTACAACAAATAAGATAAGATAAGTTTATTAAAGTCCTGTGAAATACCAAAACTAGGTCAATAGGATTGTGTAATACAAAAGTATCAATACAAAGGAATGATAAGTGTCAGTAAATCATATACAAATAAACATATTATAACAAACATAAGGAATTATAGAAGTTCGATATTTCACTGCTATTTTGAGTTGCATTTGAATATGGAAACTACAACATGCCCATTAACATCGAGAAGAAAAACTAATTCATTATTGTGGACATGTCACATTATCATTTTAAATTATGAAATTACCAATGAAAAAGAAAAATTTATTCATATGTTGGGGCAGACCTCCCTTATCCTCAGAATTCATCCTCTTAGCGTTAGGTTAGTTCCATGAGACTCATCTAGACCAATATACAGGTTAAAGGAGAGAACGTTGAACTGGATAAGACCCTAAAAAATATCATCCCATATAAGTAAACATGCAAGTCAACACAAACATGCAAGTCAAGTAAACATGCAAGGCTAAACATCACATATAAGTAAACACGCAAGGATAAACATGCAAGTTAGGTAAACATGCAAGGATAAACATCACATACAATTAAAGATGCAAGTTAATGTATCATAATAAAGGAAAACAACATCATACTAGGCTCATGCAAATGAACTCATTGTCAAAGGTAGGTTACTTGACCCTCTAAACTGTATGTGGTCATACGTCTCATGTGTCTCATTGTTGTATAGGAGAGGAAGATCATAATCATCATCCAAGGATAAGGAAGTTCATGTGGTCATCTCATCTTGCCCAGGTTAACTTAACAAGGGGTGGCTAGCCCCTTGACGATAACTATATTCCTCAGAAGATGTCATACATATTCAATAATAAGCTATGCAACAAAGTGAACAAACATTTACTAGGAAAATTTCAAAAAGAACAAACATAATAATATTAATTGTTCTAATGAGCACAGTACTATCAAACACAGAGGTACATAAATCATTAAAGTATTGAAAACAAAATAAGTAGTATAACTAAAACAATTATAAACTATATGGTCATCTCATATTCCTCAGGTTAACGCAGGAAGGGGTGGCCAGTCCATTGAGGATAACCATAGTCATCTAAAGTGGTCACACATATTCAGACATATGATCTGAGTAATAACATACATATATGAAACTTGAATTCTAAAATATCACCATGCAATGAATAGTTCAATAAAATTGTTACAAAACTGAAAATAATTCATGCCTTCACTCAGTCAAATACAAAAGACTATATGTTTACAACTACATTTTTCTATGTTTTTTTTTCTCATAAATTCTAAGAGGGGGACTTCATATTCGATGTCTTGCCCTGTTGTATTTCTCGTGCCCTCTTTTTTCGTTGATTGTGTGGATATGCACCCCTGCAACATACTTCTGGTACGTCAATTAGGAGGGGGTGTAGGTGGATGGACAGGGGTATCATCTACAAAAAAAAAAGACAGTTATATAGATATAAGTGAAAAGTTATTATTGATATACATTTTTCATTATTTTCAACTTCATTACAATGATATTTACCTACTGGCTGAGTAGTCGAGTCATCTGGAGTGTTCATTGGCTCTCCCATTTGTTCCTCTTCCTCCTGAGTAGCCGAGTCAACTAGAGTGTTCATTGGCTCTGCCATTCATAGAAAAATATCAATTAGTAAACGTAATCAATTATGTATTTAAAATCATATTGAATACATCTATTTTATAGCATACATACCTAAATGGATAGGTAGCTCACCACCATTGTGTGGTACCCATTCAATATCGATACCCTTGCTGCTTTTGTAGGTGTCACCCTGGAAAAAAAAAGACATTCATTTTTCAATGTAATCATTCATGGATAGACTATGCAAGTTCATTATAATTA
The DNA here is from genome assembly GCA_001517045.1 of Pseudotsuga menziesii. Classification (NCBI taxonomy): domain Eukaryota; kingdom Viridiplantae; phylum Streptophyta; class Pinopsida; order Pinales; family Pinaceae; genus Pseudotsuga; species Pseudotsuga menziesii. The sequence continues at coordinate 80,204 of LPNX010767521.1, read as the reverse complement.
TGTCCTTATTGTTTTTATTTACCTCTGAGTAAATAGATGGGGAAACTAGGGTTTGCCCCAAGGATTTTCGATCTTCCAGCACATACTGAAAACCAAACTTGAATACGAGCTTCAAGTCTTCATCAGTGGCTTCCTATTGAAAATAATTTCCCTGCAATGCATAACACCATGTAAAGTTCTTGTGATAAATCAATTAATTGTTAAATACAATTAGAAAAAACAATTTATTTTTGACCACAAATAATGATCAAATGATCCTTACAGTTCATTCCCCTCGCTTTTTATATCCACCCTAGCCTAGTTTGTGCTTCCCATGTTTTTCCAATCATGCCTTTGTTTCTTAGATGTGTCAAAGAGCCTATGAAAGGTTGTAAATACTTTATATAGTGCAACTTGATTATATTTAAAATTTAAAAAAAAAATATGATACGTTCCACACCTTCTTGAATCGATTGGCTTAGTCTTTCCTTGTTTTCTCAATGCCTTCTCCTTTGCATCCTCGATGAGAGCCTTCCACTCCTTGTTTGGAACCATTGGAGGCCGCTCATACTTGTGGTTTTTTTGCATATTGTCCCTATAATCTACCTTTACATATTTCAAATTTAACCCAGATGCCGCGGTGACACCTTTTTGGTTGAAGGTTTTACCAAATAAGTTGACCATGTGGTTCATCAAATCATCTTTCAATTTTTCATTTTGGGAATTCCACCTTGTATGAATGGTGGGCCCAAAAATATCCAATTCCTTTTCATGCAGGTTCTTATAGAAGACATTATTTCCTACAAAAAACATATGATCATTAATTAAAACTAGTTTGAGTTATGGTGGATTTGAATTACATAAATAAAAAACACATAATACATTAAATAATACCTGCAATATTGGGTATCTTGATTGGAATACAATCAAATTCCACCAAGAAGCTAATGGGCATTGATCCCTTGCTAACCACATGCATGGAGCCATGATAGAAACTATTACCATCGATGGCACCATCCTCTCTATTATCATGTGGAGTAGCGGTGTTTGAAGGGCCATCCTCACCTCCAACATTCATTGAGGGTGTGGCATCTAAAGTGCATTGTTGTGCGGGAGAGGAAAATAGCACCGTTAGTATGTTATATTTATGAAGTGTTGAAGCATCACTACTAACTATACCATCATGTTCATCCTATACTTGTTGCCCTATTTTTGGCTCCAAATAACTCTATAGAATAAAACTTCAATTGATTAGAACATATAAAAAAAAGAACTAAAATAACATAAATGAATATATGTAGGTCATAAAAACTTTGAAATATGCCCCTTACCCCATATCTCATTATTTTTTCATTCAATTCATCAATTTGTGCTTGTATCTTTTTAGTCACTACATAGATCATAATGAGATTAAGATGGTCTTGATTGCACTTTTTCAAAGCCAGTTTCATAGTATCCTTTCAGTTGGTTGAATAATATATGTCTTTGTCATTCATCACATCATCACCTTGATGTGGTGTGCTCTATGAACGTCAATTAAAAATTAGCATAAAAAATATATAATGCATATAATAAAAAAAGTACTATAATCATGTTTAGCTACTATTACGCTATCATTTACCTGATGCGTCGACATTGCTTCCTTCCCACGATCACCCTGCCACAATACAATAAGAAAGACATATTCATATCGATAACTAGAAATTGAACAATGCATAATAAACTGGATTAATATAAAAAACTTTAATGCTACTATGAGAGTCAACTTTACCTGTCCAAAATCTCTAGGTGAGATCATAGTACCGTCCCTCTACCACAATACATTAAGAATGATATCATATTGAAATATAGAGCTCAATAGCAAAACAAAATGTCAAATGCTAATGGATGTAACATAATCATGAATTGTGGTTACTATTACATTGATGCTATTAGGTACTATTAAACTAACATTTACTTCATCCGTCACCATTGGTGACTTTCCATGGCTAGCTTGCGGCATATGGCCACGATCACCCTGCCACAATATAAGAATTAAGACATATTAAAAATGGAAATTACATATATAACAATGTCTCTTAAATGTGATTAATGAAAAGCATGACACATAATTAACCATGTGTATATTATAAAAATCATGACATAAATAAACTTGATGCAAGAGAAAAATAAGAAGTCATTGATCAAAGCCTGAGTTAAAAGTTGTATAAGAAACTTACTTTCATAAAATCAACCTCGGCATCTGTTCGATTCAAACTGTAATCGATCAACAACTCTTCACCTGCAGCTATTGTTTTTGTTGCACATACAAATACACAATTTCTATCATGACCCTCAAATAGTAAATTGGGTAGCTTATGTGTTGACCCTGGTTGTGTTATATTTATAAACCTTGCAATATTTCCTGAAGCTTTTGGCCTTCCATCAATATACACAGTTGCTCCTTTGTTCAGATTGTTGTCTAGTAGTTGAAAATAATTTCCTTCCAGTCTGTATGTCCACATACTTTGCGTATATCAGACCAACAATAACCATTCATTGTATTTGCAACATGGACCAACATACTCCAATTCCATTTCAGTGCGGTATGACACCTTTATGCCATCCATGGAAAATAGCCCCATTCCATGTAAAGAGGATGGAGCAATGCGATAAATCCTCCAATTGAGGAAGAAATCTGTGCCAACTTGGGGTAGCTCCTTGGGTAGCCATCATTTAACAAGATGTGTATACCTCAGGGGAAACTCAATGTCATCTATGCACTTGTTATCATAACCACATGATCCTCCTTTAGAAACAAAAATTTCCATGCGTCTATGAAATTTTCTCACCTTTTCACCTCTAGAGTATCTCGACCTATTAGATCTTGTATTAGAAGTCTCACTTTCAACCTCTTATGGTCTATCTTCCTCACTTGACGAAGATAGATCTGACAAGTACCCATTTGGTGGTACCTACAATCATTAAAAATGGGTATTATTTATTGCATACAAATATTAATTAGGTGGTACTAATACATATAAATTCTCATGGTTGGTACCAGTTGGTGTTGGAAGGGTGGAAATTCATTATGCAAACAATAGGGGTTATACTTGGTGAAAAGTATTAATTAGACATGACATAGATTGGAATAGGGAACCTGTCTAAATCTTGTCCTGTTAGCCATTATGGTTTTGAGGTTTTATCAGTTGCATCCAGATCCATCGTTTCGGGTTGAATTGAATGGAATTCTTAAGGTTGAATTGAGTGGAATTCTTCATGAATGGATCCATAATTAAGGGTTACAACCAAACATTGAGAGGTATATGAGAGATAACAATAGACAAACAATAGGGAAATTAGGGTTTGCAGGTGTCGTGCTCCTGATATGCAAGCAGATTACTACCAACATACAGAGTGTACAATATTTATTGTCAACCCAGGAAAGTCTTTGTATTTCAAAGGATAAATGCACAGTATATGCTTAAACACAAAGTCACTGCAATTAAACACTATTATCCTCTAGCAACCATGCTCATCCCAAGAATCTGCAGAATCCCACTTATCTTCTAAATACTACTATCTCAATTACTTTCTACCATGCATCAAGGAAAATAACATAAGATTCAAATTACAATTGTAGATAAAAGAAAGTCCTATTCACATCCCTGAACAAGTAATTCACCTATTCAATCTGATTACTCTTGAAAGCCACAAGCATAAATCAAATGATAATCTAGGAATTCAATTGCGAAGGATTGAGTTTAGCTACTCTCAGAAATTGAAATACAAGAATGAAATTCAACAATCGTAATAGTAAAGATAAGTTGCAAGGATTCATGGGATAACAGCTAAAACTGTAAGATGAGCAAAGTTGTGTACAACTACCACATGAATTACATAAAAGATAGTTACCTACTCAGTCGACTGTCACTCTGTACCACTCATAGATCTCAAGGAAATGCCACCACAATTATACTGTAAATCCACACCTACTGCGTACAAAAGGAATAAAATCAACAAGACATCACACAATGAATGAATTAGAAAATCCTAGATTAACACAGCAATCTCTGTGGAAGGCGGGCCCAGCCTTCACACAGAGATGCTGGATGAACAATGTAAAACTTCTTAAACCAGAGGTAACTCCTTATATTAAAAAGAGAACGATTACACAAATTGCTCCCACTGCTAATACAATGAATGAATTATATTTTCAGCAACCCCCTGGGTCGAGACAACTCTCCATATTTATATCTATAGATCATAACATCCAACCCTATTAAAGGGAATCCATGAAGATATCTGATCTTCAGGCACCCTAAATAACACTAGCTGTTACAAACGTGGCATGGTAAAGACATAGAAAATACGAGAAAGCTGTTAATTGGCCCAGGAGTGGCGATCTTTTCTGATCATAACTATACTCGAGCAGCCGTGTACCCAGGATTTCCAATTATGGCGCATTCTGTTACAACTTCCTTGTCACCGCTTTGTCTAAGATATCGCATTAGAATCACGTGCCTTGGGTAATGATAGAAGGGCTGAGGATCATATTGAGAGGCGAATATCTCTCCTTTCGAGACTTGTTCAGCCCCATCTTCCTGCAGTCCACTTATCTCAAACTACCTTCATAAATCATAACATGTTATCACATTTTAGAGATACACAGCTTTAATTATCACAATCACAAGCATTAACAAGATAAAACAATGACCAGTCATACCTTGGTAGTTTGGGGAGTAAAGTGGGGACAACAGGTATGATCACCATGCTGAATGGTGTAGGACAGGGGAAGAAAAGGTGATCGAGGATGGTTAAAAAGGGACCAATTCTGGGCTCAACATCTCCCCCCAACTATCCTGTTGCATGTCCTCATGCAACAACCTGCATCATTCAGAATCTGAATCCTATACTGAGCTCTACTCATGGAGGGAGGAAAAATTGTGAGGAAACTTAGGCACCTCATCTTTCTTTAAAAAGCCTCTGTGATTAATCCAATACTTCTAGCATCGCTTCTCCTCTGTCCTAGTTAGGGAGAAATCAAAGTTATATGGTTTTGTTGGACACCAAATGAGGGGGAATTTGAATTTCAAACCCAACCAATTAACCCCACACTTCCTAATACTTCCCACATAACCCTTGACCCTAGAAAGTGCCTACCTGAAATTCTTGAAACAGTAGGGGTCTCAGCTTCTGAGTGTAAGGGAGGCAGCCTGCCATCTGTGCTTACTCCCTTCCAATGCTACCTGCTGGTGTCTATAAATCTAGTTGGTGCAAGTGGAGATAACTTCTTTTTGAAGTCTCATTATATGCTGCACCTAGGGAGGACTTGAAAGGAAATTTCTGTACCGAGCCAAAATAATAACAGTATTCTGGGGCTCACTTCGAATCCACAGGTTGGTGTGAGGTTAATTATGAGAAAAAGGTTTGAAAAGACCTTTCCCATTGAGCATGATTGCTCACAAAAGATGAAAAATCTCTCAGTTGAACATCCCCTGCAAATGGGACAGGATTTGAGTGGCAGTCTAGAGGGCAAGCCATCTCATGCAAGTATAGTTCACACAACAAATTTTGATCCTCAAAATTGCTTCCAAAGATTGTCTCCAAGAACTTTGCTGAGGTTGTCATTTCAAACAACCTCCCTTCCTTCACAGCCTTCAATTTAAACCAGACAAATTGTTGAAACAGGAATACTGGATAAGAGGAAGAAGGCTTCCTGGTGCCCAGAATTTCTTGAGAGAGAGCATACATCTGCTCTTTCTCCTACTGCATGGATTGGAACTTTTTCAATCCTCTCAAGTTGCTCTGTAGCTCTTCTTCCTGAATTCTATGGGCGATATGTTCTTCTGCCCAATTCTCTTCCAATTCCCTGATGATTTTTCTATTCTCACTGAGAGAAATCATGCCTCTTTGGTGTTCCTCCACCTAGCTTTTCCATTTGGTCACCTCCATCCTCAGAGTTGAGACTTCTATTGTGAGGTTCAAGATTTCCTTTTTATGATGCTCCCCTTGATCCAAGTCCAAATCAACAAAATTTCTAAGGGGTAGAAGCACTGGGTCTTGTGGGACAGTGTCTTCCTTTTGGGCATCCTACACATCTAAGTTTACTATGAAAGTTCTTGTTTCTTGTGTGATAGCAACTTTCTTTAGACTCTCTTCAATAGCTACATCCATTGCTCCTAGAGACACTGGTTCTTGTGTAACAGTGTCTTCTTCTTGGTTACCCTGCATTTCTGAAATTGCTTCAAGAGTTGCTGGTTCTTGTGTGACAGCAAATTTCCCTGGATTCTTCTAAACAGCCACATCCATTACTTCTAGAGACACTGGTTCATGTGTGATAGTGTCTTCTTTTTGGTTACCCTACATTTCTAAAAATTGTTCAAGAGTTGCTGGTTCTTGTGTGACAACAAATTTCCTTGGATTCTTCTAAACAGCCACATCCATTACTTCTAGAGACACTGGTTCTTGTGTGACAGTGTCTTCTTTTTGGACATCATGCATAGCTGAGGCTAAATTGAGAGTTGCTGGTTCTTGTGTAACAGCAACTTTCTCTGGATTCTTCTCAAAAGCCACATCCATTACTTCTAGAGACACTGGTTCTTGTGTGACAGTGTCTCCTTTTTGGCCATCTTGCATAGCTGAGGCTAAATTGAGAGTTGCTGGTTCTTGTGTAACAGCCCCTCCTCATGGACTTCCTTCAACAACCACATCCGTTACTTCTAGAGACACTAGTTCTTGTGTGACAGTGTCTTGTTTGTCCTTCCGCTGCTGAGATTGGATGTCTTCCTCAGTGTACAGCTGTTCCTCAAGGATTTCGGTGTCACCTGAGGATTGTGTCTGTACCTGTTCATCCTCACTCTAATGTATGTCAGGAATGATATCCATGCCAGGGTTATCTTCTAGTTGCATTTCAGGGGTCCTTGCTGCAACCTCCAAGGATGTTGGTTCTTGTGTAACAACATCCTGGCTTACTTCTTCATCCTCCTGATGTTGCAATTCTTCTCCTATGATTTCTGTATCACGGGAACATCCTGGGGTTATAGTGCAGAATTCTTCATTAAGCTCCAGAGTGTCCTCCATTCCAGATTCTTTTCCCATTTTCTTGACCAATTGGACAAGCACACTCAGGGATGCAGGTTCTTGTGCAACGGCGCCAAAATTTCGTGCTCCCAATATGCAAGTAGATTACTACCAACATACAGAGTGTACAATATTTATTGTCAACCCGGTAAAGTCTTTGTATTTCAAAGGATAAGTGCATAGGATATGCTTAAACAAAAAGTCACTGCAATTAAACACTATTATCCTCTAGCAACCATGCTCATCCCAAGAATCTACGTAATCCCACTTATCTTCTAAATACTAAAATCTCAATTACTTTCTACCATGCATCAAGGAAAATAACATAAGATTCAAATTACAATTGCAGATAAAAGAAAGTCCTATTCACATCCCTGAACAAGTAATTCACCTATTCAATTTGATTACTTTTGAAAGCCACAAGCATAAATCAAATGTTAATCTAGGAATTCAATTGCAAAGGATTGAGTTCAGCTACTCTCAGAAATTGAAATATAGGAATGAAATTCAACAATCGTAATAGTAAAGATAAGTTGCAAGGATTCATGGGATAAATGCTAAAACTGTAAGATGAGCAAAGCTGTGTACAACTACCACATGAATTGCGTAAAAGATAGTTACCTACTTAGTCGACTGTCACTTTGTACCACTCATAGATCTCAAGGAAATGCCACCACAATTATACTGTAAATCCACACTTACTGCGTACAAAAGGAATAAAATCAACAAGAAATCACACAACGAATGAATTAGAAAATCCTAAATTAACATAGCAATCTCTATGGAAGACGGGCCCAACCTTCACATAGAGATGTTGGCTGGACAATGTAAAAATTCTTAAACTAGAGGTAACTCCTTATATTAAAAAGAGAATGATTACACAAATTGCTCCCACTGCTAATACAATGAATGAATTATATTTTCAGCAACCCCTTGGGTCGAGACAACTCTCCATATTTATATCTCTAGATCATAACATCCAACCCTATTAAAAGGAAGCCATGAAGATCTCTGATCTTCAGGTGCCCTAAATAACACTAGCTGTTACAAACGTGGTGTTATCTCTAGGGTTGTCCTAGTGTTTATTTTTTAAATTTTTGCTTGGCATTGGTTTGTATTGTTTTAATTTCCAGTTTGCTTTGAGTTTTATAATTGTTTGTTAGCCTTTATCATGCCTTTAGATACCTTAAATCATTAAATTTTCATTCAGCAAATAAAAAAACCTATGTATGTGTAGAGAATTATGTGTTACATGGTAGATTTTGCAAACTGGCAGCGAAATTCCTGAACTGGCAGCTAATTGAGAGCTGGCAGCATATGGCGTTTTGAATGATATAATAAGTTTTGGAAAGGTTTGTGGTCTATGATATGAAAATGTTGATTGATCTATGCTTTGATCAAAGTATGGAATATATGCTTGGAGCATGAACCTTCGGCGTTCTTAGGTTAGTGATCTTATACCATAAAATGATGATTCAACATGATATTATCATCAAAGAGACAGGTGGTGTCCTTTCACCAATGTAGCCATTCAATCAATGAATGTTGATGGGTATCGTGGCCAAAAATAGCTAAACATTTAATTTTCCCCAATTCATTTGTCATTTGGTTCCTGAAAAGAAGTATACGAGTGCTGTTTTTTGTTTCTTGTTTACCTTCGCGAGCCTGTGCAGGAAATATTGGTTTAAATTTGAACCCTAGAGTTTGCAGGGTTAGCATTGGAGTTTATCTATTTTCTATTTGCAGTTGCAGCTGTGCTGGGTTCGTTTGACAGCCTGAAGATTGTGCAGTTTTATAAAGTCTATTGTACAGGATATGCATTCAGAAAATCGGGCTTGTTTTGTACATCCCTAGCACATGTAAAGCAGGATTATTTGTATGGTATATTTTCTTGCCTGCATTTCCAGTTTCAGAATGATATTGCTTCAGCGCGTTTATCCAATACCCTGTTTTGAGAATACTCTGTTCAAGGTTGTATAAGGGTTTGCAAGGAGCATTATAAAGCAAGCTGTTGCTGTTGGTCGAAACATACAGTTCCATCTCTTTACATAGGATTA
>LPNX010767521.1:0-63544 GCA_001517045.1 Pseudotsuga menziesii | reverse complement strand
TGTCCCCAGACGGAGCCAGATGTTATCTCTAGGGTTGTCCTAGTGTTTATTTTTTAAATTTTTGCTTGGCATTGGTTTGTCTTGTTTTAATTTCCAGTTTGATTTGAGTTTTATGATTGTTTGTTAGCCTTTATCATGCCTTTAGATACCTTAAATCATTAAAGTTTCATTCAGCAAATAAAAAAACCTATGTATGTGTAGAGAATTATGTGTTACATGGTAGATTTTGCAAACTGGCAGCGAAATTCCTGAACTGGCAGCTAATTGAGAGCTGGCAGCATATGGCGTTTTGAATGATATAATAAGTTTTGGAAAGGTTTGTGGTCTATGATATGAAAATGTTGATTGATATATGCTTTGATCAAAGTATGGAATATATGCTTGGAGCATGAACCTTCGGCGTTCTTAGGTTAGTGATCTTATACCATAAAATGATGATTCAACATGATATTATCATCAAAGAGACAGGTGGTGTCCTTTCACCAATGTAGCCATTCAATCAATGAATGTTGATGGGTATCGTGGCGAAAAATAGCTAAACATTTAATTTTCCCCAATTCATTTGTCATTTGGTTCCTGAAAAGAAGTATACGAGTGCTGGTTTTTGTTTCCTGTTTACCTTCGCGAGCCTGTGCAGGAAATATTGGTTTAAATTTGAACCCTAGAGTTTGTAGGGTTAGCATTGGAGTTTATCTATTTTCTATTTGCAGTTGCAGCTGTGCTGGGTTCGTTTGACAGCCTGAAGATTGTGCAGTTTTATAAAGTCTATTGTACAGGATATGCATTCAGAAAATCGGGCTTGTTTTGTACAGCCCTAGCACATGTAAAGCAGGATTATTTGTATGGTATATTTTCTTGCCTGCATTTCCAGTTTCAGAATGATATTGCTTCAGCACGTTTATCCAATACCCTATTTTGAGAATACTCTGTTCAAGGTTGTATAAGGGTTTGCAAGGAGCATTATAAAGCAAGCTGTTGCTGTTGGTCAAAACATACAGTTCCATCTCTTTACACAGGATTATAGGATAAGATTGAAATCGTTCTAGGGTTTCAAGATGTCAAGAGAAATTGAAGATGATGAGCCTGAACGGATTGAAAAGAGAAGAGCAGGAGGTTTTATATGCAGACTGGAGCCTAATAATACCCAGTGGATTAAACAATTTCCACGATCTGCAAAACTGATTCAGAAATCAGGCTGGTTTAATTTTTGTGACAGGTTACAGGGGTATCACTCTCAGTTAACTATGGCCTTTATTGAAAACTATGATGAGGGAAGAGTCCAGTTGCAGAGTTTGACTGTAAGAGTAAATTAAAATTCCATTGCTGAAGCAATTAATGTACCAGCAGAAGGAGAAAGATGGTTCAAGCAAAAGGAATGCAAGGAGGACTTCAATGAATTTCTAGTCCTTGGAGATGAGAAGCTTGATTGGAAGAATGGTGTGCATGTAAACATGATGAAGCCAATATGGAGGGTACCCTTAGAAGTTATACAGAACTACATCACCTGCGATGGAAGGTATGACCAAGTGTTAAAGTGCCATTTAAATCTTTTACTTCATATTCATGGTGTCATACATCTAAATCTTCCTTTCTACCTTCTTAAAAGTCTGCAAAAAATGATGTTAAAGGTACAAAAATGCCCTTCACACACAGCTAGATCAATATACCATCAAGGATTGATCAAACTGTTGGTCTTAAACCAGTTGGAAAAAGAGGGAAGGTCATGGAATTCTTTATTATCAGAACTTGGTTTCAGTGAAAACCCTAAGGAGAAGGGTAAAAAGATGATGGAGGATGCTCAGCAATTTATAACTAACCCTGCAGAAACCAACCAGAATGAGGTCAACCAAATAGAGCCAGTGGTTAGCCAGATAGAGCCAATTGTTAACGAGCTTGTAAACCCTAAAACACCATGCATACAGGAGGGTTCTGAAAAGCTATGTGATATTTTTAAAAGTATTGCATCCAAAAAGACAGTCTGCAAATAGTTGTTTAAAGCAGATAAATCCAGGACTATAATGAAGGAAACATTGCAAAAAAGTGAAGAAGAAATAACACAGCAAGATGCTGAGAAGAATGAAGAAGGATTAACACAGGCAGCTGTCAAAGAAGTGATGATTATAGAGGATGCAGCTAGTGAGGGTGCAATAAATACAATGGAAGACAAATATGCTGAAAATATGGAAGAATTCATTGACATTCAGGGAGTAGCAGGTGCAATACCTGAAATCTTCTATACAGGTGAACACAATAAACTTGAAGAAGGTTCAAAAATGAAAGGTCTATCTGAAGAAAAGAATGAGATGAAAGAAGAAGAGGTAGAGGTGACTTCAGAGCTTAATCAGTGTCAAAGATCCCTTCAATCTTACAAAGAAAAAACCAAATATTTACAGGATATTAATGAGAAACTACTGGTTGCAAATAAGAGGTTGAGAGAAGATATGGAGGAAAAAGAAGTAGATTTTCAAAAACTGTTAATGGTTTCCAGGAATATTCTTAAGGAGAAGCGAGCCATGCAGAAGCAGCTTGAACAGTTCAAAGCCCAGGTGAAGGAAAATGACAAGGACAAAGAGTTGGCAAGACTTCAGAGGCGATCTCAGGTTCTCAATGATTTGGCTACTCTAGCCGAAGCATCTAGAAGTTTGTAGTTATTTTAAAGTTTTTTTATTTTGAATTTTTAATATAATGATGACAGCTGTAAGACACATGTATGTAAATTCATTTTGAAGGGGATTTGATGTCCCATTTTTTAGGGGGTCGATCCATGTTTATAGGATCTATGGTTAGTTTAAGATAGAATATTTTTTTTGATATAAAAGGATCCATCGAGCTAGTAGGGACTGGTTGGAAGATTTTGGGATAATGCTGGAGGAATTGCACAGCTTTGTATAGCATAAGATCTTTACAGCTTCAACAGGTTTTAGCTTTGAATGAAATATATTAATGATTTGTCCCTGTACTTTATAAACTATTTCCTATGGTAATTCTTTTAGGTGTTGGTCATTCATATTCCAGTGTCTAATTCTTATCAGAAGAAATAGTTATCTTTATGGTTCATACACAGTCACAGTTTCATTTTATATTATCAGGATCATAGAACCTCTGTTATTGATGCTGTTCTGTATGTTTATGATATATAATCTATATGACTTTTCTTGCTGCCCTCATGGTTTTACCAGCCTGATATACACTTTGCTGTCTTTGTAAATACTTGTATTTAGTTATCTGTTACATATATTGGTTGCATATATCTTTGATATTGTAATCTCATACCTGAAAACTATATAAACATATGAAACTATCCTAGTACCTTATAGTACTGTAAAGATATATTAGCCTTAAGTTTTACACCAGTTTGTCTTTTTGATTTGATTTCATTTGATTTAGTCATTGTCAAGCTAAGATTTCCTTAAGCTTGGATCCCGTAGTCTAGGTCCAACTTTAGGGATAACACGTGGCATGGTAAAGACATAGAAAATACGGGAAAGCTGTTAATTGGCCCAGGAGTGGCGATCTTTTTTTATCACAACTATACTCGAGCAGCTGTGTACCCAAGATTTCCAATTATGGTGCATTCTGTTACAGCTGCCTTGTCACCGCTCTCTCTAAGATATCGCATTAGAATCACATGCCTTGGGTAATGATAGAATTGTTGAGGATCATATTGAGTGGCGAATATCCCTCCTTTCGAGACTTGTTCAGCCCCATCTTCTTGCAGTCCACTTATCTCAAACTACCTTCATAAATCATAACATGTTAGCACATTTGAGAGATACACATCTTTAATTATCACAATCATAAGCATTAACAAGATAAAACAATGACCAGTCATACCTTGGTAGTTTGGGGAGTAAAGTGGGGACAACAGGTCTGATTAGCATGCTGAATGGTGTAGGACAGGGGAAGAACAGGTGATTGAGGATGGTTAAAAAGGGACCAATTCTGGGCTCAACATCTCCCCCCAACTATCCTGTTGCATGTCCCCATGCAACAACCTGCATCATTCAGAATCTGAATCCTGTACTGAGCTCTGCTAGTGGAGGGAGGAAAAATTGTAAGGAAACTCAGGCACCTCATCTTTCTTTAAAAAGCCTCTATGATTAATCCAATACTTCCAGCATCGCTGCTCCTCTGTCCTAGTTAGGGAGAAATCCACGTTATACAGTTTTGTTGGCCACCAAATGAGGGGGAATTTGAATTTCAAACCCAACCAATTAACCCCACACTCCCTAATACTTTTGACATAGCCCTTGACCCTGGAAAGTGCTTGCTTGAAATTCTTGAAATAGTAGGGGTCTCGGCTTCTGAGTGCAGGGGAGGTAGCCTGCCATCTGTGCTTACTCCCTTCCAATGCTACCTACTGCAGACCCGGGTTTAAACCTTTAGTGTCGCACCAACAAAAGACCCACAATGTTGGCCCTTTTTGCAACAACCTGTGCGCAGGTTGCAGTCTCACCTGAAACAGCTATGGGGTGCCGCAGAATCAGGTTTCTGCAAGCCGAGAGGGGGATTACTGTACCTTAGCCTTTAACAATCTTATTAATCAATACTATAAAAGCTTTACCATTCGTTCACATACAACTTCGCAGATAAATAAACAGCCGTTACTTGCTCAACCCACTATAGGGAATTCAAAGCGAAGCTAAATATTAACAGCAATCTAACTTATCAGATGTATACAGTTATTAATGCATAAAAGACAACAGAAACAAAACAGCACAAGAAACCACAACACCGGATATAACGTGGTTCACCCCCAGGGTAGGGGTTATGTCCACAAACTGTGGTTTATTCAACTTGCTACAAAATCCACAGTTTGATCTGCGCACTCAGCTGCAGATCCCTTTAATCCTTAAAAGCCGCGCACACAGCAGCAGGCCCCTGCGCACTCAGCTGCAGGTCTTTCCTCAATATTTCTTACAAAATCCCTCTACGCACACAGTTGCAGAGGTCATCCACGCACACAGCTACGACTTAACCTTTTCTTACAATATCAGCCTTAGCTTCGTCTTAACCTTTCTTTACATCATAAAACCTAACCTTTTCTTATTACAAAAATGCCTATTTATACATCGCGCTGATACAAAACCATGGCTTCAAACCATGGGCTCCAAAAAGACCCTAAACCCTAGATTTAAAACCATGGGTTTATTACAAAAAATGGGTTTTTGACTTACTGTTATATCCCAAAATGACACATCTCTGCCTGTGACCACTTTTCCATGATTTCGTCGCATGTCGGCACTTCATGAAAGTCATTGAAAAAACACCTATATTGGACGACCCATATCTTGAATTCTGTAACTCCGTTTGACCTCATTTCTACACCGTTGGAAAGGTATTTTAGTTAGCTAAAACTTTCCAGAAGACACCAAAGTCTGAAAATGCCCAAAAATACCCTTAAAATGTGTTTTTTGTGTGTATGTGTGACTCTCCTTATGTGCAATCCGCGCATCACTCGCGACTCTTGTGTTTTGCAAGTCGCGCATGCATATATTCACGGATTGCTCTTGTGAAAACTTTCATATCATGCGTGGGTTGTCCTCCTTCATAGTCGCGCATCTGTTTCTTAACATTAAAACATAAAAACACGAGTTAATTGGAGATTAGTTTTGTAATCTAACCGATTTCCTTAACTGATGTAACCTCTCTAACCTTCGAACTACCTTATTTCATCCATATAAATAGTGGTAGGGAGGTCCATGAGAAAAAACTTGGAATTTATGCATTGTTATGCTGGAGGAATCAGGACTCTCTTTGCCTACACCTTTGCCTTGTAGGTCTTTTCCTTGTGTTGCAGAGCTTGGAGGCTGAGTTCTTTGGAGAAGAGAAGCAGCAGATCCAGATCAAGGTTTCGTGAGGTGCCTAACTTGAAGAGAAGGTATACTTGTACTTGTTTTCAAGATTAATAAAGATGTGATGTCCTTCTTCTTCCCAAATCATTGTTCAATGTGTGATTGAATCTCTGTTTCTGATCATATGATGATGTTATTCAGATCATTTGTTTATGTTTATTTGATTATCATTGTCTTATATGTGGTCATAATGGTTTGAGGAAGGTATAACGTGTTTTGCAGGTCTCTTGGAGCGAGAGGATCAAGAGGAGGATTGAAGAGAAAGCTTGGACCAGCCTTCAGTTTATTAGGTGTGGACCTTTCTCATCTCTGAAACTTGCTGTTATATACTTGCTGAACATTGTGCATCTCTCTTTCAACCCCAGTACGTTGATGGCCTCTTAAACCCTATCCATAGGACACTTTCCTTTACAACAGAACTATTTTGACCCTGACACCCCTAAGACTATTTTGACCCCTAACTCCGCTTACCAACAGCCGCGAAGTTACCCGAACTAACGCGCCCCAATAATCTGCTCAAGAGTGATTTATGTTGTACCTAGAGGGTTATGTTTTGGAGACCCTCAGTGAAAGAAATCGGTGACTGGATTGAAGAGACCTATTTGAAATTTGCTGAACAAGAAAACAAGGATCCTTGTCGTAGCTCGGATGACTTCTTGCAAAGGTACATTTTTTCAGATGTTTATGAAATTTTCTTTGGTAGAATCCACATAGAATTGCACCATTGGCTATCCAGGTTGACAGAAAGAAAGACAAACTTCAATGAAGATCAGTTTCCTGATTGGACCCCCGTAAGAATTAATATATTGAAAAGAGTGAATAATGCGATATCATGAGCTGTTGATTTCTGGGCAACGCAAACCCTTGAAGCATTTGTGACAGAGGTTTCCATCGACACAAGTACCTCTTTTAGCGAAGCTGAGAGACAAATTTTCCAAGGACCAAGGGGTAAGTACCTAAATTCATTTAGTCTGCAAATTAAAATGCTCTTGGCTGAGAAGGGCATATTGCTTATAGAATCAGATTGCTATATTTATTTTTACTAACCTATGTTTGGAAGTGAAAATAACTTCGACGAGCAAAGTGGTTTGCTGCAAAGCGGTAAAAGATACAAGAGAAACCTAGAATCCTATACCCTAGGCCAGAATACTGAGTATATGCCATTAAGTCCAGAAGAGCCTGAATCTGAAGAAAACCCTTTTGTCAGAAACCCCCCTATAACTCTGACGCGAAGATCTGTTACCCCTAAGAACCCGTCCCAGTCTGAAAGTAATCCTAGCCCAATTATTCCTGTCGCAGGTCAGCCTACCTCAACAAGTTACCCTCCTCCTCCCCCTCCCTCCCCCCCTAGATCTCAAATGGCCCATATGGATGATGACATCAAACTACCAGTATTTAAAGGAACTGGATCAGAGGATCCAAAACAATTTTGGTTTTTATGTGAAGCTATGTGGACTGCGAAGAACATTATGGATCAAGATATAAGAAGAGCGCAACTGGTGACTTCTTTCAGAGACCGGGCTTTGACCTGGTTCATGAAATTATCCAGTACTCAGAACCATGTCTTGGCTGATATTAAGATAGCCATGATCAAAGAGTTTAAGAAGCCTAAGTCAGAATCATAGTGTATAACTGAGCTAAAAGAGATTCAGCAGAGACAAGGTGAATCAGTTTGGGACTTTGATCAGAGGTTCAAAGTTCTGCTAGATCAAGTTAGTTTCACTATTGGACTAGAACAACATAAGGAATGGTTCATTGCAGCCTTATTACCTCATATCAAAATGCCACTCATGCAACAGAAGGTTGCTGATTAGCAAGAGGCTTTGGAGATTGCCATGAAACTGGAGACAGCTCCTGTCGAAGATAATTTTGGCATAGCCCAAATACAAGTGCAGTTAGTAGAAATGGTTTTGGAGCTGCGCGACATGAAGAAAGGGAAATCTATTCATGAAGAGGTTTGGTTTACATGATGTAGGACAGAAGGTCATGACAAGGAACAATGTCATGCGCTACGAAATTACCTGAATACTGGTGCGCCAAACCCATTTAACCCTAATGTTCTATATTGTGAGATTTGTAGAACAACTGGCCAGCATCGACCTGAAGACTACTATCTACTACAAAGATATGTGCAAGTACCTAAGAATCCCTATTGTAAGTTTTGTAAGTTAGTAGGACACAACGAAGAGGAATGTCGCAGCTTTGATCTTATGAGAGAGCGAACATATGATGCTTATAGGGTACAAAATGATGCACAAGGAAATGATGGATATGGTTACCATGGTAGTACATCAGGTAGAGGTGCTTTTGGAGGTCATGGTCATGGTGGTATGCCTAGAAGAGGTCGAGGCCAGGTTGTGTGCTATAACTGTAATCAAGCAGGACATTTAGCTAGAGATTGTCGGAACCCAACTACGACATGCCGATATTGCAGAGTGGTAGATCATGTCATTGAGCAATGCCCACAGATGATAGCTAAAATACAAGAAAGAAATGGCACTCCTACTTAGAATATTCAGATGATTTCTATAGAGCAAAGACCTGTCCCAACCATTAATGTTGTTACAAGGAGTGGAGCTATGATGCAAGTGCAGAACAAAGAGAAACATCCTGATGAGGCTTGGGTTTGTAAGACCCCAGAGAAAGTTCCAACCTTCGATGTGGGAAGGGAAAAAGAAACATTTATGGAAGCCAGAAAAGACTTTGCTGGTCCAAGCACATCAGTAGCACCTACGCAACAACATCAACAGCAGTTACATTCTCAAGAAGCTTCGACAGATAAAGTAATTACACTGTCGACATTTTTATAGAGTTGTATGAAGCTCTTACGAAATCAGAATGATTTAAATGAGTTACAGAAATTTATTGCTTCTTGCAAACCTCAGCGAAGCTCTGGTAAAGAAAAAACTGTCAATAGAGTTAGAAGAACTGGAAGAGAAATGAGATTGCATGCTCAAATATGAGAGTATGACATGACTGATATCATTTTAGACCTGGGATCAGAAGTAAATGTCTTAACTAAGCAGACATGGGAACAAATGGGAAAACCTACTCTTGAATGGTCCCCTATACAGTTGATATTAGCCAATCAGCGGAATATTGTGCCCCTAGGAAGATTCTCTAGCGTCCCAGTAGACATTGATGGGGTTAGTACCTTGGCAGATTTTGAAGTCATTGAAATAATTGATGATAGAAACCCCTATCCAGCGTTGTTAGGAATTGAATGGGCAATAGAGAATTTTGCAGTAATCAACCTTAAGAGCAGACAGATGACTTTTGAAGGAAAAGGCTTGAGAGTCATAGTCCCCTTGGACCCTTCTCAAGGAGAAAGGTACATAGACCCAGTTAGAGATGAAGATCAGGATATTCTGGATCATATATACAACATCACAGCTAAAAAGGAAGACTATGTTAACCCTACTACTGAAGGCATAATGGATTGGAAGTGTGACAGTTCTTGCATGACTAATTCAGATGAAGGCCTAGAGAATTGGCAGCATAGACTTTATGAGCTACATGGACATCAGTGTGCAAGAATTACCAAGTCTCTCAGATGGCTTGGCTCATATACAAGAGTCATACCTATTTTTGATGGCTTAACAGACCCCGAAGAGTTTATTTTACAATTCTCAGAGCAGGTACTAGATTCTCAAAAAATGGAGGCTCTAGTTTCAGCATTCAGAGCCACAGCTGCCAGATGGTGGAATGGTCATAAGAAGCACATCCATAGTTGGGAAGCTTGTCAAAACCTTCTTCCTCTCAGATTCATCAATCAACCTCAGGAGGTGCGAAGTAGGTTTAATGGTCAGACTAGCCCTCAAGAACATTTGGAACAGTGTTATGAAGCATGGAAGCATATTCCTTGTGAATAATGGGTACAACGGTTTGTGTACACTCTGGAACCTATAGCAAAGAATTGGTATGCAGAGGTGGAGCTTTGCCATGGTACTGTAAGTTGGGATAGTCTTGTTGATAGTTTTGTGCTAACATTTTCTATTAATGAGGTTTTTCCTGCTTTGGATGCCATTGTTAGGCTGATCCACACTAAGGTGTTTAATGGTAAAGAAACAGCTGAGTACCAACCTAATTGGAAAGAACAAGAAGCCAATGCAGTGGAATGCTATAACCTCGCAATTGACGAGGATGATGACCCACATAACATAAACATTCCTGAGTCAGAAGGACACTGCGAAGTACATGGACCAGCAGTCGAAGCACCAGAAGTGACTCAGCCCTTAAAGACAAGGCAAGTAAACATTGGGTTAGAAGAAATTCCTAAGTATGCTACTATTGGAGATTATTGGGATGAAGAAACGGTAAGCAAAGTGACCCAACTTCTCCATGAGTATCAGGACCTATTTCCAATGAAGTTCTCAAAAATGAAAGGTATCCTTGGTGGTATAGGCATGATAAAAATCCCGTTGAAACCTGATGCGAAGCCTATGAAGCAGTGTCGTTATAGGCTGAACCCTAAGTATAAATAAAAAGTCAGGGTGGAGCTAGATAAGATGCTTGCAGCAGGAATCATTGAGCGTGTCGAATAAATTCTGTTATGGTATCAGGATGTGTAGAAGGTCTGTACTATGTCGAAGACCCTTATTAGGGCATGTTGTTTCCTTTCACACACCTGGATCACATGGCAGAAATATTCAAACNCGGCTACCCGCAAGGAATATGTGGGATGAAATGGAGTCTCTGGGGCTATTGTTCGTAATGCACCTGTTAGGGTGTGACAGAGATCGGTGCCCCGAGGTCACTTTTCAGTAGGTTCCCACTTCCTTTGGCTATTTTGCCACCGTAGAGGTCTGATCTAGGTGTTGGATTTTCACCTGATGGTTTGTCAATTGGGAAGAGTGAGTCCTAATTATACTAGTCACTCAAGTGTTTTTGATATAGCTTGACTGATCGGATGAACCACAACCAAGTGCAGAGCATACACACTGGAGTCTTGCAATTTTTAATAAGTTTTAAACCGGATGTTCTTGTTTAAAAGAAAAGCCTCCAAGAACCTCTTTCGATCCAAGTGGATCTCAATTAGGGAATCAAGGAGGGGTTAATTTTAAATTTGAATATAAAAAAATGATAGAAAAAAGCAAACAGATACATAGTTCAAGTTTCTTAATTAATCCTACCACGATTCTCTTTCCCCTTTCGGGTCAATCGGGAAATCGTGGGGTAAGTATTATGATTACTTTGAAATGTAAGATATGGTAAATGATATTAATAATGAAATAAAGTATACTACCCTATATATTATATCAATTCTAGTAAAACAAAAATGAACATAAATCAACAAAAAAGGCACCGACACAAATCCCCCCAGGGGGGATGGGGAATGGGCTCGAAAGAGCCTATTCCAAAGATGATTTAATTACAGTGGTTACAATATCAGAGAATTGATAAATCAGAACTTTCTTGGTACTTATATATGTTGAAACCAAGTTTTTTACAATTTTGCAAAAAGAAATTAAGATTTTTTAGTGAAAAGGGAGACCCCTGGGGGGATTTGAATGCTCCTGAGACCACTTCGGACAGCAGATTCCTTTTATTTCTGTCATACCTGATAAATTAAAGCAAGAAACTTAGAATAAAATATTCCCAAAAGAACTTTAAGAGTACCTTTGGATCAGCCTACTTTATCTCAAAAAATAATGCGGTTAAACTAGCTAAACCGACGAAAAAGGAACCAAGGAAATCAAGATTTCCTTAGGATCTTGGATTGATTTTTGTGCATCCAATTAAAGTGCACTGATATTCTAGAATATTAAATTTATAACAGAGAACATAAATCTAATGCATGTGATCTACAAGTTTTCTTTAAAATTAATGCAAAAAGGACGATTTCCCTACAGCTAGATCGAGGATGCTTATGAAACTTTTTTAAGTGCAAGATATAGGATATGAGCTATGAAATATTAGATCTATGTATATTT
This sequence comes from Pseudotsuga menziesii, assembly GCA_001517045.1. Taxonomy (NCBI): domain Eukaryota; kingdom Viridiplantae; phylum Streptophyta; class Pinopsida; order Pinales; family Pinaceae; genus Pseudotsuga; species Pseudotsuga menziesii. Next base: position 51,756 of record LPNX010767521.1, on the reverse strand, counting down.
TACTTTGATGAAACAGATCCAAATGAAATCACGGCTATGAACTGAAAAAGTAACGGGGTAAAGTGTTGATTTTTGAGGGAGGAAGAAGAGGAGAAAAGTGTTGTTTTCCTTGAAGATCCCCAGTGGAGCATTCAGGTGGAATGTCGAGGGACTATTCCTTTTGGAAGGTTTTGAAAAGAATGAAGAAACACACTAGATCAGCATCCTCTCCAAAGTGTGAACCTGTAACTCAGCTGAAATCAAAGAACTTGCCAAGAAACTTATGAGATCTGATTAGTACATACAAAGAGATTCAAGATAACATGCATATAAGCCTATAGGACATGCTAAATCCTAATCTCTAAACATGCATCAAAGGAGAGTGACAGTCAATAAACCTATTGAACAACACCTTTCCTATCAAGATTGTAATAAGGTAATTACCAATCTTAACCACAGATCTACAAGACATTAGCAAAAAATGACCACAGATACATGTTACCTCAGTAAAACAATGGCAATAATCATCCACGCATGTAATGGCACCACACTGTATTGCCTCCAAAGATTTTCTTTATTTAAAATGTAGAATTAAAGAGTTACAATAGTAGCAGCACCTCCTTCCCAGTTCTAACTAGCTTGGAAGAGGAGGCTGTTCCTGGATATATACAAAAACAAGGAGATCCAGCCCAGCGGGGGTGCAAATCCCAAGGAGATAGACCAAATATGATGATGGAGAGTCCATCAGTTCCTGATCTATGTCTAACTGAGCCAGATCCGAGTCTCACTGAGTGCAATTGTCAATCGGAGAGCTGATCTGACTGACACCTTAACCTGTTGACTGAAGAATCCACCAAAACTCATCCAGATGAGCCAAAAACGTGTTGAGGAGAGAGGGAGGGAAAAATTTCCCATAAAGGATGCTGAAGATCAACTTTGGATCTGATTTGATCACTCCTTCAGTCAAGGATTTGTCAGATCGAGTCAATCTGCTTCAGATTTGACTGATTTCAATCAATGCCTGATCTGTGTCTAACTGAACCAGATCCGAGTCTCACTGAGTGCAATTGTCAATCAGAGAGCTGATATGACTAACACCTCAACCTGTTGACTGAAGAATCCACCAAAACTCATCCAGATGAGCCAAAAACGTGTTGAGGAGAGAGGGAGGGAAAAATTTCCCATAAAGGATGCTGAAGATCAACTTTGGATCTGATTTGATCACTCCTTCAGTCAAGGATTTGTCAGATCGAGTCAATCTGCTTCAGATTTGACTGATTTCAATCAATGCCTGATCTGTGTCTAACTGAACCAGATCCGAGTCTCACTGAGTGCAATTGTCAATCAGAGAGCTGATATGACTAACACCTCAACCTGTTGACTGAAGAATCCACCAAAACTCATCCAGATGAGCCAAAAACGTGTTGAGGAGAGAGGGAGGGTGAAATTTCCCATAAAGGATGTTGAAGATCAACTCTGGATCTGATTTGATCACCTCCTTCAGTCAAGGATTTGTCAGATCCAGTCAATCTGCTTCAGATCTGACTGATTTCAATCAAATCAGCTAAGAATCCACTGATCTCTGATTTTGGATTTGCTCCATTATTCATCAATTTATTAATTAAAATAATCAATAATTGATTTTTGGGGCTTTTTGACTTGAGTGATGGAAAATCACTCAAAACTAGGAAATAGTGGGTCCATGGGTTTACATGGTGCTATTAGCTTGAAAATGAGCACCTACATGATTGAAACCGATTATTTGGCCCACTTTTATTACAAAATCAATTTTTCCAATTAAACTATTAAAAAATAGCCTAAGTTTTGGAAAATTTTAATTTAATAAAAAACACTGAAAAAATTAAAAAATTGAAAAATTAAAAAACACCTAGGGGGACTTAGACATGTTCATATGACTCAAAAATGATGTCTAGCATGTTTATAAAGTGACACATAGACTCTAATAACCTCAATAGGCCTAAATACCAAGCCGACCACCCCAACTTTGGAGGTATGGAGTGAAAAACTCAGAAATTATTAGCCGTTTATTCACCAACCAATAATAACCAAGGGAAAAAACACCCTGGGCTAATCGGATTGACAAATGAAGTCTAAGAGACTGAGTATTTTACAGAAACTATCATGCTAGAACATTTATTACAATTCCCCCATGGGGTATGAACATGTGATATGATACAACAAGCACTTCCCAAAAGTACTTCCAAAGGTCTTTTTGAAGTCCGAACAAGTTAACCCTGTCCAGTTCACCAGGCTCACTTGATAAAAAACCACTAAGTACAACTTAGGTGGTAACATTCTGGCTCCATCTGGGATGTGTGCTCGATCTGGTCTTTAAGGCAAGGAGAGGATACGAGAACATCAGAATCTCTGGTCTATACCCTGTAAAAGCATCTCAACTTAACAAGAAAAACCTTAGTAGCACAAGTTTTATAAAAAACCGAATGAACCATTAAGCTGATTTATTTAAACAAAATAAATGTAACTAACTAAAAGAAGCCAAGTTTTATTATAGCTAAAAAAAAGAAATGCAGAAATCACATGCCCTTTTTCAAGGAGCTTATTTTCCTACTCTAAGCATGATATAAAAAGGGTTAAGTGTAATCAGAAATCCAATGTAACCACCTAAGAATTTTATTAACATAAGAAAAAATTTCCTTGTCTTTGGTTACCAGCCAAAGTAAGGATACTTTATTAAGAAAATGCAAACCTGCGTGATGATCCAGAAGGGGCGGGATGGATGGGAAATCATAGGCATGAATAATGTCTTCAAACTTCCTCCCAAACTGGTAAGTGCTCGCGCAGGCTGCTTCTATCCATGACTAGATAGGGTTGATGTACAAATTGGAATGATGAGGCAGATTGACTACACCATCATACTGATCATCAAGGCTTACCGGATGATAATTCACTGTATAAGCCCCAAGCGGCTCCAAGTCATGAGGAAAATCTATATGTGAAGATGATAGTTGAGACTGATATTCACAACACTACTTCTCCATGTCCTCATTACTGATACCCTTGTGCGGCTCTGCATGATATGACTTTCAATGATCATATAAGAGTTTTGAATGCTACTTTTCCATACTAGGATTTTCCAAGGTCTCCAGATTCATGATTCCCTCTATGGAAGTATAGTATATTGGACTTCCACAAATCTCTAAACAGACACTCCCCTTGCTGGATATAGCATAGATAGGATTATTAATAAGATATCCACAAAAATCCCAATAGTCATCACCATCATCTATGTTAAATGTGATGGATTCCCCATTGTTGATATCAAGTTCCGATATCGAGTTCTCTTTGTCTTCATTACTAATACTGATATATGGCTCAGACTGATTATGTGGATAAACTGCATGCTCCTTTTTCATATCAAAGTTTCCCAAGGACGCATGATCCATGCTCTCTCCTTTAGATATGACATAGACAGAAAAATCAACAAAACCATCAAAAGTTTCTGTTTCATTATTTTCCTCTTTATTCATGTCATAGATTGGATTTTCCATGAATGTCGAGGACTCCTCATCAACATATTTGTTAGGGATAAGGGATTCTTCATCACTTGTATCATGCTCCAAGCTATACTTGTCCTCATTTTCATACTCATCTTCTTCAGAGAAAAGGTCGCGAGGTAGTAAACCTTCCAGACTGTCATCATTATATGGAGAACACATAGGAGTCCCATCATGTATATTATAGTTTTCATCATAAGTTTCACTATAAGATTCAGTAACGGTTTCATCCTTATGCTTGTTTTTTTAGATGGTGACAAAGGGTAGGACTGGCCTACCATGTATATATGATCAGGCTCGCTTGAATTTGTTTCCTGATTACTGACCTCCACCATCCCATGTTCTATAACCTGGTTTTCTATGTAGCAAGTACTTTCTGGGTGGAATTGCTCACAAGGTCTGCACCATGGAATTACTTCATCTACCAGATTAGTTGAGTCTAACTGGTTTGGAATCTTAGGCGCTTGCTGAGGAAACTTCCTTTGATATACTTGATTCTGTTTTGGTTGAAAATTCCTAGGTCCATTATTTCTCTCCAATGTAACTATTATGTTTTGAATTTTATTCAATTGCTTAGATTGGTTTGTCATGAATTTTTCCAACAGGCTAGTTACCTTTTCCATGGGGTCTTTAGAGGTTTCCTTTTCCTCTAATTCAATGGCCTTTCCCTTCTCTTTATCGTACGAAGTGTTTCCCCTAATGTAACCTGGAATGTAGGATTTTCCTAAAGATTGCATATTCCTTTCTATTTTCTCGGCCAGATCTTGAGTAGTTTTTAGATCAGCCGGCTCTTTGTCCCTTAACTGGTACCTCAAATCACTAGTGAAAGCTTTGATGTAATATATGAAGATGGAAGAATCCCTTGGCTTGATTTCTCTATGGAGGTCCGTAACCACATGCCTGAACTTAGTATTAAATTCATCAATGGTTTCATTCTCCATCTTCTTTATGTTATGGAGGGTAGCAAGCAGATGTCTTGGTTCTTTCTTTTCCCCCCATTTCTTTTTAAAACCCTCTAGGAATTCACTAAGAGTTTTATATGAATCATCATCTAGGTCGAAGTACCATTCTACAGCATCATCCTCTAAGGATAAAGCAAAGAGCTTCATTTTGATATCTTCATGGTTAGAGGAAACATTATTGCAGTAACTGACTAGGTGCCTTTCAAACTTTCGGAGATATGTCTTGGCAGTGGTAGCATTATTTCCCTCGAACCTGGGGAGCTTCTTGATAGCATCATTCGGAATGTTATGAGGAGCACCTGCTATCTGAGAGAAGTCAAGGGGTTTGTAAAAATATGTCATTTCTTGAGATTAGTGAACATGACTCTCTACAAATATGTGATGGATATCTGAGAGGGATTGGTCTCCTAAATCTTCAAGGTTTCTATGAGAAGTCTTCCTATTCAATATTTTCCTAATAAACCTTTCAGGATCAGGGAGAGGATTGAATAATTGTTGGCAGTTTCTTCGGGTAGAAATTCTTGATGGGATGTTAGATAGTGGAGTTGCCAGATGGATCGAGTTTTAATTTTTATGTTTTTTAAAGACTAGATCAATCAAAAGTTTTTTATCTTTTTAGTTGTTTAGAAAAAAGTTAAGCTAAGTCGTACTCGGGAATAAAAAATATTTATCCCCGGCAATGGCGCCAAAAAGTGTTGCCACCTTTCACATACCTGGATCATGTGGCAGAAATCCTCAAGCCACTCGGTGTGTCCTTGGGGGCAAGTCTCGAGTCAAGGATGTCACCTTGTTCTTGACTCCTCCGTTTAGGCTCAACTCCTAATGGAGCCAAGGGGGGTAGACCCTATTAAATTACTAAGGATGATTTCTTAGTGTGGTGATGTTAAACTGAATTAGTTATTTAGGAGTTTGAATATTTTAACTATAGATAATTAAAGATGACAAGATACGAAGATAAACACATGAAAGCACAAAGCTGATACACAATATATATATATATATATATATAAAGCAAAAAATGACCAATGCCTTAGAATGGAGTCAAATCAATAAGATCGATGTGCTTGCATGTGCTTGGAGTGAATATTTTGCGATTGTATCTTGTTATGTTTTAAGTTAAATGTGAAGTATGAGTTGATTAAATTAGGCCAAGGGGGACTCCAGATATACTCGAGAGTACTTGGAGTATGGCCAAAACTAAACCTTTACGGCTACCCACAAGGAATATGTGGGCTGAAATGGAGTCTCTAGGTCTATTGTTCGTAATGCACCCATTAGGGTGTGACAGAGATCGGTGCCCTGAGGTCACTTTTCAGTAGGTTCCCGCTTCCTTTCGGTATTTTGCCACCGTAGAGGTCTAATATAGGTGTTGGATTTTCACCTAATGGTTTGTCAATTGGGAAGAGTGAGTCCTAATTATACTAGTCACTCAAGTTCTTTTGATACAGCTTGAATAATCAGACGAACCACAGCCAAGTGCAGAGCATACACACTGGAGTCTTGTAATTTTTAATAAGTTTTAAACCGGATGTTCTTGTTTAAAAGAAAAGCCTCCAAGAACCTCTTTCGATCCAAGTGGATCTCAATTGGGGAATAAAGGAGGGGTTAATTTTAAAGTTGTAGATAAACAAATGATAGAAAAAATCAAACAGATACATAGTTCGATTTTCTTAATTAATCCTACCACGAATCTCTTTCCCCTTTCAGGTCAATCGGGAAATCGTGGGGTAAGTATTATGATTACTTTGAAATGTAAGATATGGAGTATGATATTAATAATGAACTAAATTATACTACCCTACAGATTAGATCAATTCTAGTAAAACAGAAATGAACAGAAATCGACGAAAAAGGCACCGACACAAATCCCCCCAGGGGGGATGGGGAATGGGCTCGAAAGAGCCTATTACAAAGATGATTTTATTATAGTGGTTACAATATCAGAGAACTGATAAATCAGAAATTTCTTGGTCCTTATATAGTTTGAAACCAAGTTTTTTACAATTTTGCAAAAAGAAATTAAGATTTTTTAGTGAAAAGGGAGACCCCTGGGGGGATTTGAATGCTCCTGAGACCACTTCGGAAAGAAGATTCCTTTTCTTTATATCAGAACTGATAAAGGAAAGTGATAAATTTAGAATAACATATACCCAAAGGCACTTTAAGAGTACCTTTGGATCATCCTACTTTATCTCAAAAAATAATGCGGTTAAACTAGCTAAACCGGCGAAAAAGGAACCAAGGAAAGCAAGATTTCCTTGGGATATTGGCTTGTTGTTTGTGCATACAATTAAAGTGCACTGATATTCTAGAATATTAAATTTATAACAGCTAATAGAAATCTAATGCATCATGATCTACAAGTTTTCTTTAAAATTCATGCAAAAAAGATGATTTCCCTACAGCTAGATCTAGGATGCTTATGAAACTTTTTTAAGGAAAGATCTAGGATATGAGCTATGAAATATTAGATCTATGTATATTTTACTTTGATGAAACAGATCCAAATGAAATCACAGCTATGAACTGAAAACGTAACGGGGTAAAGTGTTGATTTTTGAGGGAGGAAGAAGAGGAGAAAAGTGTTGTTTTCCTTGAAGATCCCCAGTGGAGCTTTTAGGTGGAATGTCAAGGGACTATTACTTTTGGAAGTTTTTGAAAAGAATGAAGAAACAAACTATATCAGCATCCTCTCCAAAGTGTGAACCTGCAACTCAGCTGAAATCAAAGAACTTGCCAAGAAACTTATGAGATCTGATTAGTACATACAAAGAGATTCAAGATAACATGCATATAATCTTATAGGACATGCTAAATCCAGATCTCTGAACATGAATCAAAGGAGAGTGACAGTCAATAAACCTATTGAAAAACACCTTTCCTATCAAGATTTTAATAAGCTAATTACCAATCTTAACCACAGATGTACAAGACATTAGCAAAAAATGACCACAGATACAGGTTACCTCAGTAAAACAATGGCAATAATCATCCACACATGTAATGGCACCACACCGTATTGCCTCTAAATCTTTTCTTTATTTCAAATGCAGAATTACAGAGTTACAATAGCAGTAGCACCTCCTTCCCAGTTCTAACTAGCTTGGAAGAGGAGGCTGTTCCTGGATATATACAAAAACAAGGAGATCCAGCCCAGGGGGGCACAAATCCCAAGGAGATAGACCAAATATGCTAATGGAGAGTCCATAAATGCCTGATCTATGTCTAACTAATCCAGATATGAGTCTCACTGAGTGCAATTGTTAATCGGAGAGCTGATCTGACTGACACCTCAACCTGTTGACTGAAGAATCCACCAAAACTCATCCAGATGAGCCAAAAATGTGTTGAGGAGAGAGGGAGGGCGAAATTTCCCATAAAGGATGCTGAAGATCAAATCTGGATCTGATTTGATCACCTCCTTCAGTCAAGGATTTGTCAGATCCAGTCAATCTGCTTCAGATCTGACTGATTTCAATCAAATCGGCTGAGAATCCACTGATCTATGATTTTGGATTTGCTCCATTATTCATCAATTTATTAATTAAAATAATCAATAATTGATTTTTGGGGCTTTCTAACCTGAGTGATGGAAAATCACTCAAAACTAGGAAATAGTGGGTCCATGGGTTTACATGGTGCTCTTAGCTTGAAAATGAGCACCTACATGAATGAAACCGATTATTTGGCCCACTTTTATTACAAAATCAATTTTTACAATTAAACTATTAAAAAATAGACTAAGTTTTGGAAAAAATTAATTTAATAAAAAACACTGAAAAAATTAAAAAATTGAAAAATTGAAAAACACCTAGGGGGACTTAGACATGTTCAGATGACTCAAAAATGATGTCTAGCATGTTTATACATTGACACATAGACTCTGATAACCTCAATAGGCCTAAATGCCAAGCCGACCACCCCAACTTTGGAGGTATGGAGTGAAAAACTCAGAAATTATCAGTCGTTTATTCAACAACCAATAATAACCAAAGGAAAAAACACCCTAGGCTAATCGGATTGACAAATGAAGTCTAAGAGACCGAGTCTTTTACAGACACTATCATGCTAGAACATTTATTACAATTTCCCCATGGGGTATGAACATGTGATATGATAGAACAAGCACTTCCCAGAAGTACTTCCAAAGGTCTTTTTGAATTCCGAACAAGTTAACCCTGTCCAGTTCACCAGGCTCACTTGATAAAAAACCTCTAAGTACAACTTAGGTGGTAACAGGGCGCAGCCAGAGTTACGGATTGTGGCGAAGAAGAAAGGTGTGTCGGAGCTTAAAATTTGACCATGGGAAAACACTAGATTTGGCAGTGCTGGCACGTGAACTGTATTAATTTCTTGTAATAATGAGATCCTGAGAAATCTAGCACCGTTTGGACAAGATCTCTGTTAGATTTGGTGTCTTCAATGCATAGTTATGACAGAATTGGTCGATGGATTCTATAAGAAGGCACCCAGGCCTACGAAAATCGCATTATGCATTTCATTGAGTTTTACAATCGAGTCCATGTCAATTGATCGTGAACTTCAGGAACTAGTGAGAGAATTTGAACAGACGGGCTTGCCGAACCTTATGGGAAATCCACCTGCCTCTGCACCCCACGAAGAAACTTCCCTAGCACCACCTCAGCCAATGCAGACATGATCTACCAGGAAGAAGTTTAAACCAGAAGTTCACTCTAAGAGGAATGAAGATAGACACAAGCAATCAGGGAAAACACCGGAGGATCCCAAGATGAACCCTTCTGGCTCAGCAGAAATCCCACTTGAAGGTTTTGAAGACTTTGGCGAGGAAGAGAATGTTGCATCACACCAGCCCCCTTCTCTTTCGCTTGTTCCACCATGATTTCAGCTACCTCGACTGACAAAGAAGTTCACATTATGCACCCCTTTGCTGCCACCGAGTGTGCAGTTGGTCGGGACAATGACAGGGAAAACAGATCGGCTCAAGTACGCCAACCACAATACAAATGATCATGGGAAATTCCCACAATTTGCACCGGGGACATACTTGCACTCTGTCCACTATCCAGAGACTGGAGCGACATTATTAGAAGCGAAACAGTGGGCTGCTGGCTTAGACAGAGCAGGCTTGATAAAAATGCTGAACGTTCCCCACTTCGATCACAGCACACCGGTTACCGTGGTAGTCAAGCAATTATTGGCATTGGTACATGATGGGCACCTATGGATTGGCAATAATAAAATCCCTATTAATGGAGAGCTGGTTAATAGGATCACAGGCTTGCCGAAGGAAGGGCCTGATCCTGGGATCGAATTCGTTGGGAAGCATGAAGACATGAAGCTGGCACAGCATATGAAGGAATGATTTGGGTTAACAATAGGAAAGCGTGGGTATCAAACCTCGACTATTCAACATCAAAACATTCGCTTCGCCATAGAACTGCTAGCATGCAAACTAATGAGGAAATGTAGACCGAATGAAGTATTTGCACTGATTGTTAGTATTGCTGCGAACTGTGCCGAAGGCTACAGTTACAACTAGGCAGCATACATTGCTAAGGAATTCCTTGAAGATGTTCGCGACGCACAGGAGAAAGGTAGACCCTTTCACTATTCATGGTTGTTAGTTCTTATTGCACTGGTAGGATGGAAAGAACTTACCAAGGCACAATTTGTTGATGTACCTCCAAATATGCCTGGCGTGGCAAGGTATGCATCTCTGTGGGTGTCACAGCATAAAAGCTTCCAGCAAATGATGAATTATGTGTTCGCCTTTTACTTGATGAGTATCTCATATGAGATTATGAAGACGCCGCGGCTCAGTAATGAGCTCTTTTCTCAATATGCAGGAATAGCCAACTTCAGGGATGACATGCATCATGTCTTTATTCAGGCCCGCGTAGATAACAAACACAAATGGTTGAAGTTGCCATATGTGGTGAACGAGGAAGACATCCTCGCAATAGTCAAACAGTGGCTGGCTAAATGGATGAAAGACACAGGGACACAGCCTAGTATACCAATCCCTCCAGTGACAAATATGGATGCAGGTCCTAGCCAGACGCAGCAGAATGACCCACTTGAAGAAAGTGAAGAACAAAGTGAGTCACAAGAAAATGAAGATGACCAAGGTGGCGACGATGGACTGGATGAAGAAGGAGAAGATTCGGTCAAAACAATCTCCAACCCCAATCAGCCAGATAAGCGCAAGTCGCCAGAGGCAAAGGAAGTGACTAAACCTCTGTCTAGAAAGAAAACAAAGGCATCAAAAGGGAAGAATATTGACGAAGAGCCCACCTTGAAAAGTGAAGAGCTCAACCAGGCTCTAAAAAAGTCCACAGAAGTCCTAACCAAAAAATGGTCTGAGTTCATGGCTACAAACCTGGATGCGCTCACTGGCATAGCGCAAAGAATTACAGAATTAAAGGACTTGGCAGAAAGATTAGCAACTGGATCTACAGCAAACAGTACCCCTGTAAGCGCGCAGCTAGACACAAGGCAATGGCCAATGAGAGATAACAGAGGGAAAGTACCAAGTGCATCCCTCATCATAACTGATGCAGCATCTCGCTCATAGATGAGCATGACAGTTGGGATAGATTACACCAAGTTGTCCATGATGGAGCTACATCTGTGTCAATTAGCAATCATGAAGAAGATCCAAGCATGTGATAGCTACTCACACAGGAAGCTAGAAAATGCCACAAATCAGAATGAAAGCCTTGTAGCATAGTTGGAAGAAGCCGAGCAGAGAAAGAGGGAAGCAGAAAAAAAGCAGACTGCACTGGCGCAAGCATTGGATAAGGCATGTCGAAGTCTCCCTGACTTCGATATACAAGCTGAAGAAGAACCAGATAAAACAATAGTCAAGCTAAAGGACTATGTGCACCAGTCTCACAGCCAGATGAAAAAGATGGAAGTAGACCATGTGGCTCAGATTGTGGAGCTTCAACTTCACATCACCCCTGAGAGTCCACCAGAAGTCAAGGAGCAACGTCGCAGAGACATTCAGGCCTCGGCCACAAAAATATCATGTCTTGTGCACAGCACAACAAAACTGTTAGAAGAAACCATCGACGCCTGGACAACACTGCAGGAAAATTCAGAAGTAGAAAAACTGCAAGAAACCATCAAGCAGCGACAGGCGGAGCTGGAGGTAGTGAAAGAGGAAATTAAGACTCTGCCTCCTATGCAGAATATGCTCAAGGTGAAGCAAAGTAATGAACTCCAGCAGGAAATTGAGTCATACAGAATGAAAGAAACACTGTTGGAAAATTCTAGGTAGCCCCTTATCGATGAGGCCTTGGAGTTGAGCACTGCTGCAGATAGCCAGCTCAAAGTTTTGAAGGAATAGGATGCATTTTCATAGGAAAATTCCAGTGAAGCATCACCAGCAGCATTACAGGAGTTGGTGGAGAAGGTGCAAGCAGCCGACAATATCATGCATGGCCTCAACAAATAGGTCACTCTATTTTCCAACAAGATTCTCCCACCAGACAAGTAGCAGAGTGCCCGGGACGAGACACTGGTAACTCTTAGGGGCCTGTTGGGGCATGCACCTTAATGGTCACTAATTTTTGTAACTCTATGGTTTTTGTGGAAGCTTGTAAGTGGAGCTGCGACTCAAAATTGTCTTAGGGGTGTTGGGGTTGAGTCAAAGCCCTCTTTTTTGTAATTGTCCATAAATTTTGGGTGTAAGCCCATGATTTTGTAATAGTGCACTTGTATAAATAGGCACTCATGTAAAGATGTCAAGGGTATCTAATGACATGAGGATCATGTGATGTGAAGTAAATATCTATTTTGGGTTTTAAGGTTTAGTCCTAGCTGTGTGCATGGACAACCTCTGTAACTGTGTGCTTAGAGGGTTTTTGTAAGAAGGAACTGCAGCTGAGTGTGCAGCTTAGAGATTGTAAGAAAAGGAACTACAGCTGAATGTGTAGTTAGAGATTGTAAGAAAGGAACTGCAATTGAGTGCGTAGTTAGATTTGATGGACGGATTTGCTGCTGAGTGTGCAGATAAAAACTGTTGTTTTGTAAGAAGTGGAATAAAAGCGCAGTTTTGTGGACGTAGCCCCTACACTGGGGGTGAACCACGTTATATCTTGTGTTGTGGTTCTTTTGTGTTGTTTTTGTTATGATTTTATTTTATGCATGGATAAGTAGATAACTGATAAAGTAATATAACTGTTAAGTATTAACTTCGCTGTGAATTTCCAGTTAAGGGTTAAGCAAGAAATGTCTTTTATCTAACTGCGAAGCTAATTAAGTGAATATTGAAGCTCTGTTTGGTATAAATATTTGTTTTTAATGCTAAAGGTACAGTATTATCCCTCTTCTGCTTGCAGAAACCTGGTTTTGCGGCACCCCATAGCTGTTTCAGGTGAGACTGCAACCTGTTCGTAGGTTGTTGCCGAAAGGGCCAACACTGTGGGTCTTTTTGTTGGTGCGAAGTTAATGGTATAAAACCCGGGTCTACCCAATAGGCCAATAGAATGCTTCCAACATATATTCCAGAAGTGGACTCCAAACAAGGTTAGTAAGCTCAAGAAATTCTATCAAGTTTCTTAGCACTAATCCATGATAAAGAGGATGTCACAAAACTACAAACTCTTATAGAAGAAACCCTGTTGAAACCCGAAAACAGAGTTAACCATGTTAAAAAGAAATTCAAAACTGGGCATGAGTTGAGAATGATTGCGTAGATAGGAGACTACGAAATGGATTACATTATCCTTGATCTAGGGTTAGACATCAATATTTGACGCGACAAACTTGGGAAAGCATGGGAAAGTTGTGCTTGGACCGGTCCCCTATCCAGTTGAGTCTTACAAATCAGGAGAAGGTCCTACTGATTGGTAGGTTGAGTCAAGTTCCTATCGACATTGAGGGACTATGCACATTTGCATATTTTGAAGTTATCAACAATGTCAATGACACAAACCCATATCCCGTGCTTCTGGGGATAGATTGGGAAATAGATAATCAGACCATCATAAATTTTAAGAAAAGAATCCTCTCATTTGTGGATGCCAAGATGAGGGTAGTGTCTTCCATTGATCCACTAGAGGGACAACACTATGTCGAACTAGTCTACAGTGAAAGACAAGGTGATTATCTAGACCATATCTGTAATATCAGTTCCTTAAAACATGACTACGTCAATCCTGCAGTAGATGGGAACTTGAGTTGGAGGAGTAATAACTCATGCACATTAGATTTAGGAGAAGCATTGGAGAATTGGAAAAACATACTACATGAGGTCTCTATGAGGATATGCACCAGGATTACCAGGTCTGTGCGACGAGTGGAGAATCAGTCAAGGGAATTACCCACATATGAGGGTTTACCTAACCTTGCGACCTTTCTAAGTGAGTTTGAAGGACTGGTAACAGAACCACAATGCTTTTCCTCATTAGACTATGTGTTGAAGGCTATGCTCGCTAGATGGTGGGGTACGCATAAGCAGTCTATATCTGAATGGCCAAAATGAAAAAGATTGTTGGAATTCATATTCGATGAAGAAGTCACATTCTTGCATCAGAAGTACATAGGTCTGTCGAACCCCATCAACCACCTTAATCAATGTCGCAGGACATTTGCAAAATACCCATGACAGGAATGGGTCCATCATTTCATACGCACATTCGAGATGACACGCAGGAGCTGGTATACTTCCATGGAGTTGCAAGAAGGAACTTAGGATTGGGACAATGTGGTTAAACACTTTGCACACACCTTTTCATTTGCTACTGAGAAACCAATAGTTTATGTTGTGATTCAAATGATCAAGGAGAAGATATTCGCTGAAATCCCCGTCGAAGAGGAAGATTCCCACCAATTCACTGTGATCATCCAGCAATGTATGGCTTATTACAATATGGCTTGGGACCCATATGACGATCCTACCAACATTAAAATACTAGAATTAGAGGGTATGTGTGAAGTTGAAGGAAGTGGCATTTCAAGCGAACAGTTCCTCAAGCCGCTAAAATTCAAGAACGTTAACATTGGTTTGCTGGAAAACCCAAAGTTCGCCAATATAGGAGATTATTGAGATGATGAAATAGTCACAAATATCATAGAATAACTACATGAATTTCAAGATATGTTCCCTACCAACTTCTTAGAAATTAAGGGAATAGTGGGAGATCTAGGAAAGATGAAAATACCACTGAAACCAGACGCAAAACCAGTTAAGTAGAAACCTTATATGTTAAATCCAAGGTATAAATATAAGGTGAAAGATGAGTTGGGCCGCATGCTCTACGTAGGAATCATTGGACCTACCAAAGAATCAGAATCCATTATCCCTATAGTCATTCAGGATAAAAACACAATAGGTGAAGTCCTGATCTACGTTGACCTAAGGAAACTGAATGACGCATGCGTACATGATACATTCCCAACACCATTCACAAATGAAGTACTTGAAAGTGTCGAAGGAAATGAGATGTATTAATTCACCGATGGATTTTATGGCTGTCATTAAGTCGGAGTAGTGAAGGAGGATCGACAAAAAACAACCTTCATTGCAGAATGGGGCTGCTATCAGTATATGGTAATGCCCTTCAGACTCAAGAATGTTCCTTCTATTTTTTCAAGAATAGTAGTTTTTGCTTTTAAATATTTCATACATAAATTTCCTGAAGTCTACTTTGATGATTGGACTATATTTGGTCTAGTAAGAGGCGATATTGAGAGCCTGCGCATGGTGCTGGAACGTTATTGGTAGTATCAAATCGCGTTAAATTCAAATAAATGTAATTTGTGTGCACCATTTGCTGTAATGTTAGGACATTTCGTGTGTCGCGATGGAAATTTGGTCGACCCATCAAAATTTATGATTATCCTTGAATTACCACCTCCTACATCAATCACACAACTTAGATTAGTGCTAAGACAACCAAGCTATTACAGAAAATTTATCAGAGGATATGTAGAGATAACTACTCCAATGGAGAAACTTTTGAAAAAATATTCAAAGTTTCAGTGGATAGAAGCTTGTCAGGAAAGTTTACACAAGTTAAAGAGAAAGATGGCCACTGCACCAATATTGGTATTTCTCAACTAGAAGAAGTAGTTCCATGCTCATGTCGATGTGTTTTCTGTCATGCTCAACATAGTCCTGATGTAACCAGGTGAGGGTGCACTTGACCACCCTATTTATTTTTCTAGAATAAAACTATCAATGACAGAGAAAAACTACACGATGAAAGAAAGGGACTCGCCATGGTATATGTGTTGCAGAAGTTTTGACACTATTTGTTGGGTGGACATTTTAAAATGTACATTGATCCTTCGACATTAAAATTCTTGGTCAATAAGCCAGTGTTGTGGGAGAATATCTATCGATGGCTCCTCCTGTTTCAAGAATTTGACTTTGAAATCATTGTTAAACTTGGTCGACTAAATGTGGGCCCTAATCACTTATCTAGGATATAAAGTGGTGAAGAACCAACCATCCTGGAGGATAACTTGCCCGACGTGCAATTATTTGCAGTCGCTGTGATTGATAAAAAGTTTGAGGCTATCATTCACCTTTTTCAGTATAGGTAATGCGCTTGAAGGGTTCACCACTGCGCAAAAGAAACACTTGGTTGTCAAAGGCACTTATTATACATTGATTGTGAGACAACTATACAAGATGGGCCTTGATGAAATATTGTGATGATGTGTTTTAGACCACAAACAAGATTTGATAATGAGTGAAACACATGTCATTGTCATAGGAGGACACTACGCTAGAAAGGAGACCCTATGCAGGATATTACAAGATGGTTTATGGTGGCTGACCATACATATGGATACTAATTTTTTTTGCTGATGCTATGATATTTTTCAGAGGATAGGAAAATCGCCGCGACCCGAAGAGATTTTATTAGAACCGTAGATAACCCTTCAAGAATTTGATAAGTGGGTCATTGATTTCATTGGTCCTATCATTTCACATGAAAAATGGACTGGTGCACGTTATATTATCATCGCAACAGACTACTCAACTAGATGTGATGAAGCCGCACCTATTAAATATTGTACTGCTGTGACTACGGTGAAGTTTTTATTTGAAAATGTGGTGACTAGATTCGGCTTCCCGAAAATACTTTTAAGTGATCAAGGTATGCATTTTGTTAACAAAATGATTGATGAGATTATTGCAGAGTTCTAGATTTAGCATAGGAAAATGACACCCTATCATCCTCAGGTGAATGGAACAATTGAAGCCTTCAACAAGATTCTAGAGAATGCATTAACTAAAGTATGTAATGCACGCAAAGATGATTGGGATCAGAAAGTTTTAGTTGTTCTATGGGCATACCGCACAACTTGCAAGTGATTGATAAGACACACTCCATTTAGGCTGGTGTATGGACAAGAATTTGTTGTGCCGATGAAATATATTGTGCCCATCTTAAGTATTGTTGTGCTAACTGAAATGAAATATGTGGATGCTGTTGAGAAGAGACTGTTGTAGCTTGTTCAAATGGAGGAATAATTCTTTGTCACATGATTTCATCAAAACATAGAAAAGAAAGGACATAAAGCATGGCATGATCACCATATCATAACTAATCATTTCAAAGTTGGAGGAATTGTTTTGCTGTATGACAACAAATTTTTAAAGCATCTAGGGAAATTGAATATGAACTGGCTAGGGCCATATGTTGTTGCACACAACACTGATGTAGGCACAGTGAAATTGCACAAGATGGATAGGACACCAGTCGCAGGAATGATAAATGGAATTTCGTTGAATCCTTACAAGGATGGTTGTTGCACACAAAAAAAAGAGAGAGAGAAAAGAAAAAGAAAAAAGGAAAAAGTTATGTCACACATTTGTGATAGGGGTATGCAAAACACAAGAAGAGAGGGAATGACAGCTGGACATCATTAAAGCATGGATACCCAAAAATATTTAGGTGGTTATGATAGAAAAGCATCATTAATTCAGAAATTCCAAGGGAAAGTGGTAGCATGATTTTTGGTCCCATCCATCGTCCTCGCCATAACTATCCTGATAGGTACAGGTTAGAGCCCAAGTGTGCAAGTTAATTTTTGAATACATCTAACGGGAATCCCATGTGATCGAAAATACATTGATCTTCCATTGAATGATCACATGAAGGAAGAGAGGATGCCTATAAATATGAGAGTTCGTCGTTAAGAATCCTTTTACTTGCACAGAGAGAAGAAGAGCGAACCAGAGTCTGTAACTGAGAAAGTTGAAGCTGATGGTAATTTCAATTTCCAGCACCAATGAGCAATCAAACGTTACCAAAGCATCACCTTTCTCGATAGTTGAATATATTACATCATCAGAAACACAAAAAACACAACAAGAATGAGAAACAATGGTGCGACCAATTCCCCAGAGTGTTCCTGCTTCCAGTTCGTCCTTTGTTTCGACCCTTTCTTCAGCCTCTTCTTCGGCCCATACATCAACCACATGTTAGAATCCACCCATTAATATACTAGGTGCAATTCCATGACCATTTGTGGCGACCACAAACATTATAGGTATGTCACAACCCCAGGTAAGGGTGCCGAAGGAGAATCCAAGCCTGAAGCGCAAGGCCACCGAGGACACACCAGCTCTGCAACCATGATTAGAAGTGAACACCACCATACAAGAGTAGAACATTCTACCGCCATATGTTCATCTAAGGAGAGTCAAGGCACCTCAGGTGAAGCTCCCACCAAAGAGTGCTCCTCCTTGGTCGCACTCCAAATCCCTGCTAGAGTGCCACTCTTAGTGAACATCATCCCAAAGCTAGTGAAACTGCAATTTGAAGACAATGATATGTGAAAATAGGAAGACCTAGAAAGAAACATGTACATGGTCACTCTTCCAGCTGAGCCTCCTGCGCCATAACTTGTAGTCCCAATGGAGTGGGCTCCAGGTATAGAAAGCATGGGCCTAATCAATTTGCTACTCATGACACATTTTGGCCAAATTAAACAAGTGAGAACATATGTGCGACATATCTTGGTCTGCTTCCATGGAGGCTACTTATGGATTGATAGACCATATTATGTGAATGTTGAGCTCATTTAATTGATAATGGGTCTCGCACATCTAGGGCATGACCCTACGCCATATCTACATGCAAACAGAGATGCCACAAAGATGATGGAAAAGTATGACCTTGTGCACGTGAATAGAGGATTCTTAATTTCCTTGATAACTAACATTACAGTGAGGTTCACTGCAAAGATATCATCTTGCAAGATGCGTCCCATTGAGTGCACTATTGGGACAATGGAACTAGTGGAACAGTGAATAGTAGGAGTGCTATTCAATTATCTGAAGTATTTACTAAATGACCTGCTAGATGATGCATCGCAAGCACAAGAAGAAATTACAACCAAATTCCACTACTCATAGTTGCTCATTTTGATCTATTTTGTAGTTTGGTCAGACCCACCCGATTACCACCAACTGGATGTCCCATTATTATCTAGCGATGCAAAATATAAAAACCTATGGGAAGACAAATAAGAAAAGATTTGGCAGAAGGAAAATAACATAGAGTTCTTTCTCCATGCTGAGGCATTAAGAGACATCGTGTGAGGCAAACATAGATTGGAAGCTGCGATAGTCCAAATGTATGCACCTTTTATAAAATTCCATGCTGGTGTTCACAACATCATCCTACAGCCGTGAAAGGACCTAGAGAAACAAATGCAGCTGAGGAATTTTATGATTAAGGACCAGGATGTGAAAGTGGTCATCTAGGACTGGCCGAAAGAATGGCATGTCCCAGTTGATAAAGAGATGGACCAATGAAATAACTAAGGAAATGACCAAGGTAATGGTTAAGATAACAAACATAGTAATGATGGGTGCGACGTGTAAGGAAACGAGTTGTCAAGATCATATGATGATGACATTGATCAGGGATCTGATTAGGGTGATTCAGAAGACACACCCACTGACGAGGATGTGTAGACTCAAAAGAAGGCCCCTGAAGAGGAGCATGACAAAAGCAGCCTCAACCATAGCACAAGAAGCACAAAGCTGATAAAATTACCAATACAGTTAGCTAAGGTGAGGAAGACATGAGAATTCTTGCAGATGTAGTCGCAAAGCTCACAAAGAACATATTTAAAGGCATAGGTAAACAATAGATGAAATTAACCAATAAACTCATCGAGCATGTCAATAAGCTCGTTGAGGCTATTAATGAGGTAAAGAGCATAGTTGAAGATTAGATATACAATGTTAATCCCAATGATACATTAGTTGTGCCCCTTCTCTTGTTTCCGCTCAAGTTAGAACTCCAAGCACAAGCAGTGGAAATAGGAGCACATAATTTCAATAATGTTATCCAAGAAATGGGGACATTGTCTTTATATTTTTCCAAAATCGCATTAGCCAAAGTAAATGCTCTGCATCATGCGAGTGCGATAGAAATAATAATCACATAAAATGATCTTGCATATCAAGCATAAAAACAGACAATGAAGGCGAAAGAGTGCAAGGTCCTTCTTAGGTAGAAGGACCAAGAGATTCAGGTGCAAAAAGAAAGAAAGCTTGCACTAGCTAGAGAAATAAGTAGTGTAGTCACAGAGTTCCTTGTGGAAGAAGAACAAGAATAAGTATATGTAGTTGCCAAGGTAGCGCGACTATCCAGGATTGCGGTAGACCTAAGGAAACATGTAAAAGATCTTGAAGTGCAACAACAACCAAGTACACCTCCTAAGGTGCTTGAAGAGCACTGGAAAACAACATCTAATTCTTTTGAGTGAATTAAGCAAGTATAAAAACTATGCAAGGAAGGAATCGACACACTATCTAAGGCATGGGAATTTCTCCTAGAAGATGAAGTTAGAGAAAATCAAGGAGGATGCATGACAAGCTGACTTAAAGATAATTGCAATTAAGGAATACATGAAGAAGCTTCCAATCAAAGAGAAGATTGGAAAGGTAGCCGAGTTGAAGCTAATGTAGTAGAAATTCAAAACTCTCCATGACCAAGAACAAAAAACAAATGAAGAATTTATGACACAATAGAAAGAGGACAAACGAGTTACAGTGCTCCTTCATCCTGTATAGTAGAAGCTCCAACTTATAACTCAATCTCTAGAAGAAGAACCATCGAGACATATTAGTTCCGACCATGTCGAACAATTGGTGAAGCAAGAAGAGGAAGCAGGGCAAGAGGTTCCTCAAGTAGAAGGCATTCTGAAAGAATTCCGGGACAAGGTTGGTCTCATGGCGCAACCAGCGCTAGAATGATGAAACCTTCTTAGTGGCTCAGGACAAGCCACATGTGAGTGTTGGGGCCCTATTGGGCTAGGAAAGAGCACAAAGAAGAAGAAGAAGTGCAAGGAAGTAAAAACAATTGCACAACAAGAGGGAAGAGGTAAAGGAAGGAAAGGAAGAGGAAAGAAAGTTGCAACGAAGGAATGGAGAATCGGGGAGGTAAAAGAGTAATGTCTAGAAAGAGGCATGTTAGGAAGACTGTAGGTGCTCGAGTCAGTGAAAGAATGAAGGACGGTTTTTCGGCTAGTTATGACCTATACAAATGGACTGAAGGACGTTTCTGCGATTAGGTATGGCCTGTGCTAAATGTAATGAAGGATGATTTTGCGGCTTGGTATGGCTGTGATAAATGTAATGAAAGATGTTTTTGTGGCTACTTATGACTGTAATAAATAAGTTGTACCCAACCGACCCTGTTTTATCTTCTAGAATCTATAAATAGAAGGAACCTGTTTTGTATAAGGGTTATCTTTGTTCATTTTCAAAATCTAGGAAATAATTGAAGAAATTAGAGCGAAGTATGATAGTAGGAGAAGGTTGTTGATTCGGGGATCTGCATATGTGTGCACATACCATTTTGTAAGAGTCAGTCTACAACTGAGTGCATAGACAATAGAGTATAAGAGTTGATCTAGGATGTGTGCAGATCAGTAAGAGTAGAAGAAAGCATAATAAAACAGAGATCACGAGAGCAAGAAAGAGTCCGAGCTGAAAAGACATATCTCAAATAGTCTGCAGTCAAGTCACAGACTACAAGGTGCCATATATTTCTCATGCTAGATGAAGAGAACCTTGGTGTTTTTTCTTGGTTGGGTTTCCACGATACATCTTATGTCAAGTGAATGTGCTTATTGAATGGTTTTGATTATTTATTGGTTATGTTTCATTATTTATACTTATTGTTTAAATGAATTTCGCAATATTGATAAACATAGTTGAATGAATCAATGAATAAAGCGTTGTCAAAGAATTGTGTACTATTTCATGTTCATTTACTGTTAATTTATATTACAGTCATGCCTTTGTATTTTATTGTTAAGGAGGAATTTTCATCACACAGTTGCTTTAGTTTTTAAGTTGTTAAGGGAAATCATGGGTCACACATTGGCTATGTCGCACTGTTGCGTCATTGTCAAGTTAGTAAAAAGACTCCAACCTTCTTACTATATCGAGATCCCTGGATGCACGCCAAGGGACTGAAATCCCTCACTGACTCTAAAAACATGGTTTTGGAAGTTACAAATTAATATATCTTGGATGATATTGCACCTGCCCCGTAGGTGTTGCCGACTAGGATTTCCCCATCGGGCTGATGTCTTTGGGTGTTTTTTGGTCTTGTGGGTTTGTTGAACCTGGGTTGTGCGAGGGGGGGGGAATTTAGGAAACAATAATTTTCCAGCCTCTAAAAACTAAATTGGATGAAAAAGAACCCCCCTAGAGTCTTCCTCAATGTTTTCAAACACTCAAAATATTAAAACACCAGCGATCATGTACTAGTTCGGGATCATAAAATCCATGAATCATTGAATATCAAATATTATTCTCTCCCCTCTTCAATCTTGTAAAAAATGAAGAGAGGCTCGA
Source organism: Pseudotsuga menziesii (assembly GCA_001517045.1). Lineage (NCBI taxonomy): Eukaryota > Viridiplantae > Streptophyta > Pinopsida > Pinales > Pinaceae > Pseudotsuga > Pseudotsuga menziesii. Next base: position 29,449 of record LPNX010767521.1, on the reverse strand, counting down.
GTTGAATTTCCTGGACTCATTAAAATTTAACAAGAAAGGTAAGGAAGAATTACTCTTTTTTGGTTATAAACAGTGGAATCATGTCATCCTTTAACAAAGCACTCTGAACTTTCTAATACTCATGTTTTAGATTACACTTTTAGCTCAGCTATTACTTCGATTTTTTTTTAATCCTCCACTTGTCCTTGATACATGGGGAATGTGATCATATATCCTACATGAAATATAATTCTAGTTGTCATATCTTGAAGTCAAAATATGCCTTGTTTCATCTCTGTGTCGTGCTCACTATTCAAGGATCTATACCTTCATCTGATTATTATCTTGAATCCCATCATAATCCTTTTTGAGAATTCCTTGTCTCTATATTCTCACATCCAGTTTTCTTGACACTCTTGTGATCTGATGAAGGATTTATTTCCTTCCTCCTCACATCATGGTTTCTCATTAGTATTTACTGAAAATCAAGACTTGTATTTTTTACGATGGTACCTTAGGATTCACTACCATTATTGGTGAACTCCTTTGCTTCATTCGTCAATATCACTCATTTTCTGACATTATGTTGAGTTTTGTTGCAACTGCAACTTTTTCCCAATTTAAAAAAAATAATTTGGACCCTCCTTTTAATTTTATCTTGCTTGGATTTATTTGGTTTCTTGAACTCTATTTTCACCTCTGCTATGAATTTGGATTGTTTGAAGTTGAATTGAGGTAGACTACTTTCCTTCATTTCAGAAGTTGAATGATTACCTTTTGTCCAGCTGATGCATTTGATGGTGGAGTTTAAAGCTTGGATTTGAAAATGAGGGCATTTTAATTTAAAAATGATTTCCTTTATCGCTATCGGAAATCTATTTATGTGTGAATCGGGGCGGTAGTTCTCTATGTAGCCGCCGTTACGGAGGGTAAGTAATGAACATCCCGATGGACAGTTCTTATTTTAGGCTATGCGCTTTTATCTAAATTATTTTTGGACTATCGGCGATTTTATTTTATCATGGTCAGAGAATTAGCCTTCTATATCGCCACCATTTCGGAGGAAAAATAGAGAATAGGATGATGGATAGTTTTACTTTCACCGATTCCGTGGTTGTATTGGTTCAAACCTTTTTCTTTGCGATGATTTTTTTTCTTTCTGTTTTTGGAATTTTTTTGACAAATAGTCAGAGTTCTAGTCTTGAGTGACATCGTCGTTTCGGAGGCCTTGTTGTTTGTCTCACTGACACTGCGGAGATGCTTAGTTTTAAACTCGTCAATCCGTAGTTCTTAGTTCTTCTTATCGTCGATGATTTTCTATTGTCGCAGAAGCCATAGTCAGTCTGTCTCCCACCGTTGCGGCTGTGTAGTACACTATCTCTCTAACTTTTAGTTGGTTTATCTGTCGACACATTACTAGTTAGTCCTTTGAGCCTCTGATTGCCGATGTTTTCAGTTGGTCGCGAAGCCCATAGTTTTTCTATCGCCCACTGTTGCGGCTCCTTAGTGAACTAATCGTCTAATGCTATAGTGGTTTCAACCACCGATTGAGGTTTTTCCTGCCTTCTTTTCATCGGAAGGTATATATATTGGGGTAGGGTATTTGTTTATTATTATCCTAGTTGAAAACTTGTGTTCACTCTGTCCCTTTTGAGTCGAACTATAACAACGTGCTTAGCTGTCAGGATTTCGTTCGGTTGGAGCACTACCATGGAAGTTTCAGACCTTCCCGTTGACTGTATAGCTTGCCTGCCAGGTATGCCAACCATGGTTTCTCCTTCCTCTTGATTTTATTGGTCATTTTGGGAACTAGGGTCTTCCCCTAGTTTGGTTTTCCCACCGTTGTGTAGTTATCCATCTAAAATGAATTTTATATCCTTACGGCATGAGGTATCAGTCAGATTGACATTTTTTGCAGTGGGGTTTTTCCTTGAGCCTGTTTTTGAGTCATTATGGAAGCTAGAGCCTGGTCCGATGGTTTAGGTAGTTGGTGCAGACAAGCGTTACAATGTCTGCACTGACTTTTGTGGGGTTGTTTATGGCCATTTGAGGGATTTTTCAATTTTCTTAGGAACTCACCCTAGTTTCGAGAGACACCGAAGGGTTTGATTTTCGATCAGATCAAGATTTCTGTGTTTTCAGTCACTGGATAGGGCCTCACTTTTGAAGACTAGCCTCACCGATAGGGTGGTTCATTTTAGCGAGGAGTTAGAATGCATTTTGGGTTAAATGATGCATTCTCTATTGGGGTTATGTTTTAGCTATAGATAGACTTAGAGATTTTTAAACCCATTCCTTTTGCATTGTCATTTTATTTCACGCATTAGCGTTCTATATAGTTTAGTTGTGAAAATGCTTATGGATGAGGTAAATAGTTTTATATAGTTCTCCTTCATTTTTAATACTAGCTAAAATATCCAATGGTATAAGAACATACTGTGTTTGTTGCCAGGGTAACCATTGCAAAGGAGATATGTCTAAAAGACAAAAGAAGAAGGCTCCTGTTGCAGAGGGAGAACCAATTGTGAAAATCATCACCAAGGTGGAATACATTTATGAAGATACCAGAGCCACCACTGGAGTAGAGCCAGATTGCAAGTGGGGTGAAATATACCAGATTACTGCAAATCAAAATGTGTCTGATGTAGGATTTGAAGAACTAATGATTTATGAAAACCTTGAGAAATATGCCCTTACAAAAGTGGCCACGAGACCTGAGTTTTTCCTGTGCTCAGAAGTAATTAGTTGGATCCTGCCTAGGGAAGATGTGACCACAATGATTTTAGCAAATACTGCCAAACAAGGCTATGCTGCATACAGTCCTGGTTATGTCTCGATGGCATATCACCTGCCTCCTGCTCATATCTACTTAACTGAAAGTTGGTTGAAAGAGACAAATTTGGACTTAACAGAAATAGTTAAGAGAATGATGATACCGGGGAAGAAATTTCAAACCAGGCCATCAAGAGAATATGAAATAGCCACTCTCAGGACCCCTTATAGATTTGTAGCAATGATGCTGAATAGAGTGTTTGGAAGAGATCATGGAAAAAGTTTAAAATTGGGATGGATAACAATAATTTTTTATGTGGCCACTCAGGGGACCATATTCAACTGGGCAAAAATAGTGTCCAATAGCCTCTCAACATGCATATCTTCAGCTTTGGGAGGGGTGTCACAGAAGAAGTCAGATTTCTACATGAGCTCTATTTTAGTGGGTTGTATATTATGTACCCAGTCCTTTCCAGCTTTGAGGTGTAATTGGGACAGGGACAAGACCCATGTATACATGGCATACAAATTATTTTGGGCACACAAATCCTACAACTATTACAAAGTGATATGTGAACACTTCATTATGCCTTTATACACTTTAATTTTCCTGACAGAATGCAACTACATGTCCGAAGAGGCATTCAAAGTCATTGAATAACATGGGAGTTACTATTTGACTGAAGAGTGAATGTACATCAGAATGTATGGTGGCTCTAGGGTACCTTCTCTACTCCCCAATTATTCCATTGATTATGTGTTACATAAAGAAGCAGTCAGGCAGATATACATTGATGGTGTTGGAAGTTTTTTGTTCAAACATAAGAAGGTAGCATATCCTACCATACCTTTCTGGTTAGGGAGTTATAAGTTTACAAAGGTCAAAAAAACTGTAGAATTTGTGAAGGAGCTGGAGCACTTTCATTTTGGTGAGATGAACTTCCATAGGAATGAATCCCAAAATAAGGTTGCAGAGCATTGCAAGGAGGCAAATGTTCATTTTGAATACACAAATTTCTAGGACAAGGATGAAGAAATATTCAGAAATGCAAAGAATATGACTGCATTAAAGAAGATATTTAAACATAAAATCACCATTGTGGGCAGAAAGGGAAAAACCACATAGAAGAGAGATGAAGAAGAAGAGGCCAAAAAGAGGGAAGAGGATGTTAGGAGGCTAGAACAAGAGGTAGAAAATTGTCTAAAGAATGAAGAAGAAGGAAGAAAGAGAGCTACCGAGGAAGCAACAAAGAAGGAGGAGAAGGAAATAAAGAAGAAGGAAGATGTAGAGATAAAGAAAAAACAAAAAGAAACTAAAGGTTTAAGATTCATAGGATCTAAAACAGATTATCAGACTAATGACCCAATAGACACTCAGGGGGCACATGATGATACAGACATAGGGCATGGACAAGATAATCCTGATCCTCAGGAGCCTACTGCAACTTCTGGAAGCACTCAAGAACAAGTGGTGTGTTTAGAAATGAATTTGACACCTTTCAAGAAAAGATAAGGAGAAGAGGTCCCTGATTTCAACACTCTCTTCTATGACAAGGAGAAGAAAAGGATTGTCAGAAGAACTGAAAAAAAGGTTGAAACAAGAATACAATTAGTTAAGATGATAACTGATAAAACTTTGGTGTATGGCATAGATGCATATCTAAGATTGATAGCAAGAAGTGGGGTGGCATTAACCCAAGCTATAGAAGATAATGTAGATAGATTGATGACAGATCTGGATCAATCAAGAAATAACGAAGCTCGGTTAAAAGAAACACTGAAGAAAGAAAGACATGAAGGCCACAATCTGAAGAGAAAATTTGAGGACATGCAAAATGAAGTGAAGACTTCAAAGGCAGAGCTCTAGACTCTGAAGGAAAATAAGATGACTTTATAAATTGCTGTAGAGAAAAATGTTCAGAACATCTTGACAGAATTATAGAAACTGCAGTTAGATCTTCAAGTGCTGAAAACTGAGAAGACTAACCTTCAAGTATCATACGAGACTCTAAGTTCAGAGAAGGTCTAGCTACAAAACGAGGTAATTGAGATGGAATCAAAAAATGTTGCCACTGAAGAGAGAGGGAAATAATGTCAAATGCATATAGCAGCTTTGGAGGGACAGAATGCTTCATTAATAGTAGAACAGAAAGATGCTATGGAATAGAAGATGGATGTCCAACCTTTGAAAGAATATGTTCTAGCCCAGAGGAAGAAAATCCACCAACTACAAGTATGCATTGAGGAATAAAGGTGTAAGATTGTGCAAATAGATAGCATATTAGAGGAAATGTTGGACACCACTTCATATTTTGTAGATAGATCTCAAGATATTTTGGAGATCCTGACTGGAAGGATAGTGTGGATAGAAAAAAATGAGGAAACCCCTTCTAAGCTACCCATAAAATATCGGCAAAGTTTAAAGCAAGACTATGACTTGTTGGAGTTTGTGATCAATACTGCAGAAGAATTCAAGAAAACAGTGAGGAAAACAAGAGGATTTTGTGATGAATATTGCAGAAGGGTGCTAGCCACCTACAACAGATGCCAAGTTGCTGTAGAACAAAGACTGGATGCAGTACCAGAACATGAGCTATTCATAGAACAACTACAGAGTAGGTACCAGGAAGATGAACAGAAGATCCAACAAGTCAAGGATCTAGATGAGGAGATCCTGAAGAATGCAGTGACTCATGCAGCAGTCAGCATCCATTTACTTGAAGATCAACTATGCTTGAGTCTAGCAAGAATAGATGTGGTTAAGAATCAGGTTGCAAAGTATGAGATCAACATCCATTTTCTTGAACCCTCATTTTTTGAAAGCATAGCAGCAGAGCCCCATGCATGGAAAAAGTTTATTAATGATCAAGAGGGTCCCTCTTCATAAAATTTCTCTATTAAATTTTGTTTAAATGTAATATATTGTATAATGTATGAGCACTCACTACAGGACAAAATGTTTTGGATTGAAACGTTGGGGAAGCCCAAAAGTCATTTCGGAGCAGTACAAAAGTTTTTCCTTTTTGTATAAGTAGAGGAGAGTTAGATAGAGACCAAGACTTTTTCCTAGATAGATTTGTGAGAGTATGTTGTAAGAAGAACTATTTCCTTTTGCAATAAAGAATTACAAGTTTCTTGTTGGAGAAAGCTTGGTGGAATTTTTCAAATGTTGTGCTATGGATCTGTTGAATGTGAACTATTTCATTTTCATCTTATTTCCATTAACTGTGAGATCATTCTAACTCTTTGAAGCTATGTTATTGTTATGAATGCACTCTAGTTTATTCTATGAAATTTCCACTGTGAGTAATGAAGGCTTTTCATAAACAATAAGCTATGTTGTTGTTCATTTATCTATTAATGTTCATGTGTTCTGAAATACGTAACAACTATATGTGATTTTTCTTAATGAATGCACAGAAATACATTACTCTTTGATAAATGATAATTTTTCTCCCTAGGGATAGGCTAGATAGTTAGTTTTAGTTTCTTGTTGTGTGTGATTTAGATGCGAGAGAGCTAAGACGATAGGTCAGAACCTGCGCATCACATTGTGACTTCTCCTTGTTATCTCTATCAATCTACATTTTTAGATAGGTACTTGCATATCATACTCAAATTCAAAAAAATATACATGGTGGACCGGGTTGTAACCGGTAAAACCTTTTATTTTGTTACTTGACCTATGGTAGCCGGACCGTAAACCGAATGGATTCCCCATACCAAACAGTAATGGGCTACTTAGGAATGTTATTAGGGAGAATCCCCAACTGTTGTTACCTGTGATTTTCTAGGCCTCAACATTTTTTTGGCAATAGAAGGAGGTCCTCCAGTGCATGGCTGGCCAAGGAAACCCATTTTCTTGAAATTATTCCACTGGTGATAGTTCTGAAAGTAGTTTGTTTCCAAATCTAATGCCTAAAGAGAAGGTTAAAGAGCATCTGTATTCTATAGATAACGAAGTAGTTGATGACCTAAGAAGATTCACTAGGTCATATGTGAAGAATATTGGAGGGTTACCAATTATTCTTGTCTTACCCAGAAGAGAATATTGGAAGAGAGATTGCCCTCAGTTAGAGGATTCAGTGTTGGTAGAAGACCTTCAAGAACTGGTAGAAACATCCCTACATGAATTTGATCAACCTTTGAATCAGTTGGTCCCAGATACACCTTACTATTCACCTGTTCATACCCCTTTTCCCTCACCACCTCATTCTCCACCCAGAATCATCGCTCATGCAAATGCAAACCAACCAAATACACCACCTGCTTGGAAGGCTAGGTCACCTTTAAACCTGGCACCTCCTTTGCATGAATTGCCTCAATCTTTTGAGAAAATGTTTCCTAAGTTTGACCCAAGTGAAAAAATTCTGGTAGATGATCATTTGCAAAGTTTTTACTTGGCTATAAAGGGACTATGGGCTGGAGAACATGAAGATGTAGTCTACAAATTGTTTCCACATACCCTGAAAGGAGCAGCAACCTCATGGTATTTTTCTCTACTTGCAAACTCAATCATAGACTGAGACACATTTAAAAGAATATTTAGAAGTAAATATGCAGTCCAAAACTCTCATGCAACGTTAATGAAAGGGTTATGCTCTTTGAAGAAAGAAAGAAAGGAAAAAGTGCATAATTTCACTCAAAGAATTGCTGCTTATCTAAAAAAAAAATTTGCAACTGATAAACCATCTGATAAAGTGCTAATTGAATACTATACTTCACCTCTAAGGATTGATTTTGCCATGTTTTCCAAAATGTCAGTCAAACCTACATTATCAGAAAATTATGAAGAAGCTAAGAGGGTAGAGGCTGAGAAAGAGAGCATAGAAGATTATCCTGCGTAGGCGGAAGAAAAGGATTTTGGTAAGAAACCTTTATTACTGACTAAGCCTAAGGATGAATGGTTGAAGGATTTTGAAGGAATGGTGAATATGATGTAGAAGCTATCCAACAGAGTAATAGATTTGGAAAAAGAAAAGGAAGCTCATAAAGCATATAAGCCTTACTATAAGATGAGGGAGGACAACAATCAACATAAACCTCCTCCACATAGTCCTGCATCAATCAATTTAACCGAGGTAGGTATGGATAATTTTTGCACTTTTCATCAGCAGCCTCATTCTGAGAAAAATTTCCCCCAATGGATAAATTCTATGACATTCGTAATGAATCAGTTATTGGACTCCAAACTAACAGAAACTGATAATGAGGAAGAAAAGGATGATGAATCCACAGAAAAGAAAGAGGTATATGCTTTAGTGTTATGGGATTGTGTCTCAATGTTTGATACATTATAAGAAGGTTCTATGAAACATGAGGAAACATCACAAACCAATGTGACAACAAGAAGTCGGGCTTGGGTAAAAGAAGACAAGTCAATACTTCTAAAGATTAAGAAACTTCAAGAAAAAAAAAAGAACAATACAACTGATAAGATACCTGAGTTTACCATTACAAGTCAAAATCCTAAGAGAATTAACATGCCTGATAAGCCTATTGAAGACAAGTTTGATAATGTCAAGAAGAATCTCAAAACACCTGAAATGGGGTATGATATTGTGGAAGACATCAAAAAGGCTAAGGCAAATATCTCATTATTTGAAATGTGCAATTTACCTCAGCAGAAAGAAAATTTGTTAAAAGCACTTGAAGTACCAGAAGAGGAGCTTTCCACTAACAACCAACATGTAGAAGAAATTGGTGAAGCAAGTGTGGGAGGTAAGTCTAAGTTTAAAACCCCACCTTTTTTCCTAACCTTTGAGATATTCAACTATAATGTACACAACTATTTAGTAGACTCATGGGCATCAATCAATGTTATGCCACTTTCAGTCTACAAAAGAATTAATGGACAACCTAAACCATCCACTTGGCAGGTTATTCAATTACACAGGACAACTATGAAAGTGGTCGGGGAAATGGAAGATGTCCTAATTTGCTTATCTAAAAATGAAAAAGTATGTCAGTACATTGATATTATAGTTTCATACATTCCATATTATTATGGACTTATTTTGAGTTGAGACTGGTCAGCAAGGCTAAATGGATATTTTGCATCAGATTGGTCACATCTATGGTTTCCTCATAAGGGAACTCCCAATCAGATAAAAATATTAAGAGAACCTCAAATGAAGCACAATGTTACTCAGTTGGAGGGGAAAAATGAACCAGTGAACTCTGTGTTGGGAAATTACTTCCTTGAAATAGAACCGGGAAATTACCAAGTCGAAGAAGCCAATGGTACACTAGACACCCAGCCCAATCTCCTTTGATTTTCATGGGCTAATGAATTTGACTGTAAAATAGTAGATTTAGTTTCAGATGTAGTTTTTAATTCTAGTACAGTAGAAGTAGATAGCTTTTGGTCCCTTTATTTTGATGGATCTAAAACATTGGAAGGATCAGGAGTTGGTTGTGTATTGATTGATCCAAAGAAAAATAACATTTTCTTTCTTGTAGATTAGAGTTTGAATGAACCAATAATATAGTCGAGTATGAAGCACTAGTTCAGGGACTAAGAAAAGCAATTGAACTAAAAGTAAAAAATATGAAAGTGTATGGGGATTCTGAAATAATTGTAAAGCAAATTCGAAATCAGATACATTACATCTCACCTCATTTAAAAGCTTATCAGAATGAAGTGTGGGATTTGTTGACAAATTTTTATGCATTTAATATTGTATCCATTCCTAGGCTAAAGAATGCAGCAACTGACTTGTTAGCTACCTCAAATGCAAGGATTGTACCTTCAAATAACCGGTGTTCTATTGAATTACTGTTCAGGACTTCGGTTCCAAACATGATCACCAATCTACGGGTTTTTTATGATGATCAACAAATTCTTGAATGTTTGATGAAGATGAGACTTTAAAAGGAGCAATAATCGATGATGAGGAACACCAAGATGAATTAAAATTCGAAAACTTTAATCCTAAAGGATTCAGTACCTTAGAGCGAATGTTTGATCTAAACAACAAATTCAGAAGACCAGCAAATGTCAAGACTCACAGGTCGTCTTTACAATTCGAGCTGATAAATTTGGGAACTAAAGTTGAACCCAGATATGTAAATTTGGGAAAGTGTTGTTCTTCAGGAGAAAGAAATATGTTCATTAGTTTGTTCAAACAATACAAAGGTGTGTTTTCCTAGACATATGAAGAGATTAAAACATATGACACGAGGATTATAAAACATGTCATCCCTATTAGAGGTAGAGTCAAGCCTTATCAACAACCTTTGAGGAATATGCATCCAAAGATGGATCCTTTGATTCAGAGTGAAGTGAAAAAGTTGTTGGATGCTAAAATTATATTCAAAGTCAAACATTCAGAATGGGTTTCGAATTTGGTGCCAGTGAGGAAGAAATTTGGAGAAATCAGGCTATGTGTAGATTTTAGAAACCTAAATCATGCTTTGGATAAAGATAACTATCCAATCCCACCCATGGAACACTTATTGCAGATGGTTTTAGGTTCCAAATTATTCTCATTATTAGATGGATTCTTTGGCTATAATCAAGTATTAGTAGCAGAAGAGGATAGACTTAAAACTACATTCAGAACAAAGTGGGGAACTTTTGCTTATAGAAGAATTCCCTTTAGACTCATCAATGTTGGAGCTAATTTCTAGAGGGCCATGGATATAGATTTTCGCAGTCTGATTAGCCATAGTGTTGTGGTATATCTCGATGATGTCATGATATTTTAAAAGAAGAGATAAGAACATGCATTCCATCTAAAACATATTTTTGAGCATTGTCAAAAATATGGGATCTCGCTGAATCCTAAGAAATGTGTGTTTGCAGTTGTAGAAGAAAAGTTATTCGGTCACGTTGTTTCTAAAAAAGGGATCTCCATAGACCCAGAAAGGATTAAGGCCATAGAATAGATCCCTTTACCCCATAACAAAAAAGGTATGCAATCATTCATGGGGACAATTAATTTTGTGCAAAGGTTTGTACCAGATTTTGCTCAAATTGTTAAACCTTTGTAGCAAATGGTGAAACAAAGTGTACAATTCAAGTGGACTGATGTGGAAAGAATGCATTTAATAAGATAAATACATCTATTTCTCATGAACCATCTCTTAAAAGTCCAAATTTTAAAAAATATTTTATTTTGTACACTTTCGCATCTGACGATTCATTTGCAGCGACGCTTACACAGAAGGAAGATGGGGGAGATGAGTACCCCATATCATTTATGAGCACTAGTTTGCTGGGAGCTGAATTGAATTACCCAACTATCGATAAACAAGCTTATGTAGTTTTCAAAGCGGTAAAACAATTCAGGCCATACATACTTAAGAACCATACTAAGGTAGTAGTTCCACACCCAGCTGTGAGATCTCCTTTTGTACAAAAGGAATTAGGAGAAAGAAGAGACAATTGGGTAACATCTTTACAAGCATATGACCTTGAATTTAAACCAGCATCCATAGTCAAAGGGCAAGGCCTGTGCAAACTAATGGATGAACGTAAAGACAATGAAGAAAATAGTTGGGACAATGAAGCTGAGTTACATATGGTGGATGTATGTCCTCTATTCACGAATCCAGATTCATGGTACCAAGACCTTGTTCATTACCTTCAAGAAGGATATTTTCTAGAACATTTTAATTCCAAACAACGAAGAGCATTACGCATTAAATCAGCTTCATATCAGATCATTGATGGAATATTATTCAGAAAGAATTACAATGGAGTTATTCTCAAGTTCTTATAATAAGAGGATGCAAAGAAAGTCATAACATAATTACATGATGGGCATGCAGGAGGTCATTTTTCTAGAGATACTACAGCCCATAAGATTCTTAGAGCTAGGTATTACTGGCCCACACTGTTTAAATATGCTCATGCTCATGTCAGAAAGTGTGATATTTTCTAGAGGTGTGTTGGAAGACAAGCCAAAGCTACAGGGCCTCTAAAACCACTGATGATAACAGAGTCATTTGAACAATGGGGGATTGATATCATTGGAGAAATAAAACCAAATTCTTCCTTACAGCACAAATATATTTTGACGACAACTGACTACTTCACCAGATGGGTTGAGGCCATTCTGTTACGCAAATTGAATGAAGATGCGGTCATGTATTTCTTACAAGACCACATTATGACCAGGTTTGGGGTTCCAATTTCCCTGGTTTTTGATAATGCTACTTATTTTTCTTCTATTAGATTAACTGCATTTGCGAATGAAAGAGGATATAAGTTGCATTATTCTGCAAACTATTATCCACAAGGAAATGGTTTGGTAGAATCTACAAATAAGAATATAATTAGGATCCTAAAGAAAACTATGATAGAAAACCAGAGAAGTTGGAAATTAGCATTACTGAATTCTCTTTGGGATGATAGAGTCACACCCAAGAATTCTTTAGGTGTGTCACCATACACCCTTGTCTATGAAAAAGAAGCTATCCTTCCTCCGAACATTATGTTACCTTCTTCCAGATTAGCTCAAGAGTCTAGAGGTACCGATAATGAAATCCTACAGAATAGAATATATAATATTGTGAAGGCAAAAGAGTCTAGGTCCAAGGCCAAAGAATGTTTCAAGCATCAACAAAAGGTAGTGAAATGGTGGTTTGATAAGCATAAAGTTGGAAACAAGGAATTTGAAGTGGGAGATCTGGTTCTTAAGTGGGATCATCCGCATGATGAAAAAGGGACGCACACTAAGTTTCAACAGTTATGGGTAGGCCCTTTTCTGATTCCAGCCAAGCTTGGCCCCTCAACTTACAAGTTGCAAGATCTACAAGGGTGGGAGGAGAACTTACTAGTTAATGGCTTAGTTCTCAAACCTTATTTCACCTAATTTTTATTTCTTGGTTTTCTTGTATATAAATAAATTGATTTGGTTGTTTATTTTTGATTTATTTTATTTTATTTGTTTTAGTTAGATTTAAATTGAGTTCAATAAAAGGCACAACTTTTGGTTGCATGGAGTCTATCAGAATTCTGGAATGACTAAAATCCTTGATTATAAGACTATGTACTATTGATTTATTTGAAAGAACTTCTTCTATTTTAGCAGTTTTCCTAAATGGCTATGAACACATTGAAGCCCTACTTAATCCGTGTGAAATAACTTAGGATCAAAAGGTTTGGAATAATATTTCGAGGCTCCATCCATCTCACATTTGAAATGTCTAAGGGGGTGACAGTAAGGACCCATGGAAAGGAAGCATCGTAAACAGTATCTTATATTCAAAAGATCCCATGCCAAGAATTGAAAGCCAAAAGGAAAATAAGAGTAAAAAAACTCCTAAGAAAGCAATATGTATCAAAACAAAGCACTGAACCATATTAGTAGAAGATTTCCAAAGTTCTTCTTCGTCTGTGAGCTGAAAATTAAATACATCTCTCACACAAAAGGACACTATGGATAGAGGAGCCTGAATAAAAATTCAGAAAGAAGGCATGCAGGAGGACTCAGAAAGGACAAAAAGTCCAAAATCACAAAAGTGAAAAATGGCATGGAAATGAGGAACAAACAAATATTTATGTTTACCATATGTTACAATCCTGTGGTGTCCAAGATGGGAGCTACCCAAAGACAGAGGTAAAAAATCAAATTCATATTCATGGCCTCAAAAGAGTTATCTAGACTTTTAAATCTTGGTTCCAATTATCCCTAAATTGGACTATTATCAATGATTAAAGTACATGCATTTTCCATTTGAGAAATCCAAAAATCTAGAAGAATTCAACATGTGGGTTTTATTGTCAAACAGTTTGTTACTTAAGGAAGAAATTGTCCAGAGATCTAGGTTCACTAGGTAGTCGCTAATTGTTGCTGCTGCAACCTTTTCCCAAATTTAAAAAAAAAAATTGGACCCTCCTTTTAATTTTATCTTGCCTGGATTTATTTTCTTTCCTGAACTATGTTTTTCCCTCTGCTATAAATTTGGATTGTTTGAAGTTGAATTGAGGTATACTGCTTTCCTTCATTTTAGAAGTTGAATGATTACCTTTTGTCCAACTGATGCTTTTGACCGTGGAGTTTAAAGTTTGGATTTGAAAATGAGGGAATTTTAATTTAAAAATGATTTCCTTTATTGCTATTGGAAATCTATTTATGTGTGAATCGGGGTGGTAGTTCTCTACGCAGCCTTTGTTGCGGAGAGTAAGTAATGAACGTCCCGATGGACAGTTCTTATTTTTTCCAATCCGCTTTTATCTAAATTATTTTTTGAACTGTCGGTGATTTTATTTTATCATGGTCAGAGCATTAGCCTTCTATATCACCGCCGTTTTAGAGGGAAAATAGAGAACGAGCCGATTGATAGTTTTACTTTCATCGATTCCGTGGTTTTATTGGTTCAAACCTTTTGCTTTGCGATGATTTTTTTTTTCTATTTTCGAAATGTTTTCGACAAATAGTTGGAGTTCTAGTCTTGAGCAATGCCACCATTTAAGAGGCCTTATTGTTTTCCTCACCAACACTGCAGAGATGCTTAGTTTTAAACACGACGATCTGTAGTCCTTAGTTCTTCTAATTGCCAATGATTTCAGTTGGTCGCAGAGCCCATAGTTTGTCTGTCACCCACTCTTGCGTCTCCTTAGTGAACTAATCGTCTAATGCTATAGTGGTTTTGACCGCCGATTGAGGTTTTTCCCACCGTATTTTCACCGGAAGGTCTATATATTGGGGTGGGGTATTTGTTTATTATTATCCTGGTTGAAAACTTGCATTTTCTCTGTCCCTGTTGAGTAGAACTGTACCAATGTGCTTAGCTGTCGGGATTTCATTTGTTTGAAGCATTGCCATGGAAGTTTTTGAACCTTCCTGTCGACTGCACATTCTACTTTCCAGGTAGGCCAACCGTGATTTCTCTTTCCTCTTGATTTTATTGTTCATTTTAGAAACTAGGGTCTTCCCCTGGCTAGGTTTTCCTGCTGTTGTGTATTTATCCATCTAAAATGAATTTTGTATTCTTATGGCATGAGGTATCATTCGGATTGACATTTTTTGTGGTGGGGATTTTTCTTAAGCCTTTTTTTGAGCCATTATGGAAGCTCGAGCCTGATCCAATGGTTTAGGTAATTCGTGCAGACAAGCGTTACGCTGTCTGTACCAACTTTTAGGGGGTTGTTTATGGCCGTCCAGGGGATTTTTCAATTTTCTTAGGCACTCACCCTAGTTTCAAGGGACATCAGAGAGTTTAATTTTTGGTCAGGTCAAGATTTCCGCATTCTTAGTCATTGGATAGGGCCTCACTTTTGAAGACTAGCCTCACCGATAGGTTGGTTCATTTTAGAAAGGAGTTAGAATGCATTTTGGGTTAAATGATGCATTCTCTATCGGGGTTATGTTTTTTCTACAGACAGACTAGATATTTTTAAACCCAGGTACAAAAATTCCTTTTTCCTTGTCATTTTCTTTCACGCATTAATGTTCTATACAGTTTAGTTGTGAAAATGCTTATGGATGAGGTAAATAGTTTTATACAGTTCTCCTTCATTTTTAATACTAGCTAAAAGCTCCAATGGTCTAAGAACATACTGTGTTTTTTACTAGGGTAACCATTGCAAAGGAGATATGTCTAAAAGAAAAAAGAAGAAGGCTCCTGTTGCAGAGGGAGAACCAGATGTGGAAATCATCGCCAAGGTGGAATGCATTTATGAAGATACCAGAGCCACCACTGGAGTAGAGCCAGATTACAAGTGGGGTAAAATATACCAGATGATTGCAAATCAAAATGTGCATGATGTAGGATTTGAAGAACTAACGATTTATGCAAACCTTGAGAAATATGACCTTATGAAAGTGGCCACGAGACCTGAGTTGTTTGCGTGCTTAGAAGTGATTGGTTGGATCTTTCCTAGGGAAGATGTGACCATGATGATTTTAGCAAATACTGTCAAATAGGGCTATGCTGCATACAGTCCTGGTTATGTCTCAATGGAATATCACCTGCCTCCTGCTCAAATCTACTTAATTGAAAGTTGGTTGAAAGAGACAAATTTGGACCTGGCGGAAACAGTTAAGAGAATGATGATACTAGGGAAGAAATTTCAAACCAGGCCATCAATGGAATATGAAATAGCCACTCTCAGGACCCCTTATAGATTTATAGCACTGATGCTAAATAGAGTGTTTGGGAGAGCTCATGGAAAAAGTTTCAAATTGGGATGTATACCAGTCATTTTCTATGTGGCCACTCAGAGGACCATATTCAACAGGGCAACCATAGTGTCCAATAGCCTCTCAGCATGCATATCTTCAGCTTTGGGAGGGGTGTCACATAAGAAGTCATAGTTCTACTTGATATTTATCTTAGTGGACTATATATTATGTACCCAGTCCTTTCCATCTTTGAGGTGTAATAGGGGTAGGGACAGGACCCCTGTATACACGGCATACAAATTATTTTTGGCACACAAATACTATAACCATGACAAAGAGATATGTGAACACTTCATTATGCCTTTGTACACTTTAATTTTCCCGACAGAATGCAACTGCATGTCCGAAGAGGCGTTTAAATTCATTGAAGAACATGGGACTTACTATTAGACTGAAGAGGGAATGTACATTAGAATGTATGGTGCCTCTAGGGCACCTTCTCTACTCCCCAAATATTCCACTAATCATGTGTTACATAAAGAAGTAGTTAGGCAAGTATACATTGATGGTGTTGGAAGTTTTTTGTTCGAACATAAGAAGGAAGCATATCCTGCCATACCTTTCTGGTTAGGGAGTTATAAGTTTACAAATGTCAAACAAACTGTAGAATTCATGAAGGAGCTAGAGCACTTTCATTTTGGTGAGATGAACTTCCACAGGAATGACTCCCAAAATAAGGTTACAGATCATTGCAAGGAGGAAAATTTTCATTTTGAATACGTAAATTTCTGGGACAAGGATGAAGAAATCTTCAGAAATGCAAAGAATATCACTGCATTAAAGAAGAGATTAAAATAGAAAATCACCATTGTGGGTGGAAAGGGAAAAACCACATAGAAGATAGTTGAAGAAGAGGAGAGAAAGAGGGAAGAGGATGCGAGGAGGCTAGCACAAGAGGTAGAAAATTGGCTAAAGAATGAAGAAGAAGGAAGAAAGAGAGCTATCGAGGAAGCAACAAAGAAGGAGGAGGAGGAAAGAAAGAAGAAGGAAGATGCAGAGATAAAGAAAAAACAAGAAGACACTGAAAGTTTAAGATTGACAGGATCTAAAATAGATTAGTAGACTAATGACCCAATAGACACTCACGGGGCACATGATGATATAGACATAGGGCATGGACAAGATAATCCTGATCCTCAGGAGCCTGCTGAAACTTCTGGGAGCACTCAAGAACAAGTGGTGTTTTCAGAAATGAATTTGATACCTTTCAAGTAGAAAGAAGGAGAAGAGGTCCCTGATTTCAGCACTATCTTCTCTGACAAGGAGAAGAAAAGGATTTTCATAAGAACCGAAAAAAAAGGTTGAAACAGGAAGACAATCAGGTAAGATGATAACTGATAAAACTTTGGTGTATGGCACAGATGCAGATCCAAGATTGACAACAAGAAGTGGGGTGGAATTAACCCAAGCTATAGAAGATAATGTAGATAGACTGATGACGTATATGGAGCAATCAAGAAAGAACACAACTCAGTTAAAGAAAACACTGAAGAAAGAAAGAGATGAAGGCCACAAGCTGAAGAGAAAATTTGAGGACATGCAAAATGAAGTGAATACTTCAAAGGCAGAGCTCTAGACTCTGCAGGAAAATAAGATGAATTTAGAAATTGCTATAGAGAAAAATGTTCAGAACAACTTGGCAGAATTACAGAAATTGTAGTTAGAGCTTCAAGTTTTGAAAACTAAGAAGACTAACCTTTAAGTATCATACGATACTCTAAGTTTAGAGAAGGTCCAACTGCAAAACAAGGTAATTGAGTTGGAATCAGAAAAGGTTGTCACTGAAGAGAGAGGGAAACAATGTCAAATGCAGATAGCATCTTTGGAGGGATATAATGCTTCATTAACAGCAGAACTGAAAGATGTTATGGAATAGAAGATAGATGTCCAACCTTTGAAAGAATATGTTCTATCCCAGAGGAAGAAAATCCACCAACTACAAGTATGCATTGAGGAAGAAAGGTGTAAGATTGTGCAAATAGATAGCATATTAGAAGACGCAACCGGGTCACTAAAAAATGAGTCACAGGAAAGACTAGGGTAGCACTGTAGGTTGAAACAAGAGCGATCGGGAGAAAAACAGACAATTCACACAAAACAAAGGGTTAAGTGCGACCAAGTCTCTCAAAAATTACTCATAGGGGAGAATGGGGTTGCACACTAGGTCGAAAGAGGAGCGATCTGAAAAAACAAATACAAGTCACACAAAAGAGGGTTTTAAGTGCAACTAGGTCTCTCAAAACCGAGTCACAGGAGTGACTAGGGTCATTTCGGAAGTCGAGACATGAGCGATCTGGGTTTTGACACTAGGTCACTCATATAGGGGATATAGGTGTGACCTAGGTCTCACTTATTGGGAAGAAAGGAGCAACTGGGTCATTACTTTCGACCAGATAATAGCGACTCCACCCAAACTGGGAAAAAAATAAAAAGTAAAGCCGACCAGGGTCAGGGGAGCAGGAACAGATGCATCAAGGTTTTGGATTGGACATGAGGGGGCCTGGTCTATGATGGATGATGGCACACATTAAGGACAAACTGATGGAAACCTGGAAAAAATGAGATACGAATGGAATCGCCAAAACTATAGTGGGGATTTATCCCCGCCTACGTGAAAAAGCACCAACCTTAGATCGATGTGATCACAAGGAAGAGTTCAATGGAAAAGAAAGAAGCAAGCTAAACTAATAACAGAAATAAAATATTTCTTAACATTTTTCAACATATATCAGTTAAACTAAACTAATGCAAATAAATAAAAACACACCTCTTTTCCTATAGAATGGGCCACCACAGTCGTCCTCGACTCCACGGGTTGGATCTCCAATGGTCTCCATCGATAGTTGTCAAATGGGAAATGGATCCAATATGGGTACAAAGGATGCCTCAACGTATAACATGGAATGGTGGCAAGGGAATATGTGAATACCTAAGAGCAAAAGTGTCACAATGTACCCATAGATGAAAATGAGAAAAAGGATGTTCTCGGAGAGCCCTTCATAATGTATTCATAGTATGGTCCTAAGGTTTTTCGACCCAATGTGGTAGCCCATGGTATTTTTTGACCCATGTTATTTTCCTATGGTTTTTTGGTCCTTTCTCTTTTTTAGGGTTTTTGACCCTTTTTCAAGAGAGAGTGAGGGTAAACTATAGTAAATAATGATGTTTTGGACCATTATTTTTGGAAATACAATTGTGAAGGTCAAAATTAATGGGAATATGGTAAAAATATGATGTATGTATATCGTTTACATCATGTAGAGCTAGGTGAACACTTTTTAGTGTTAACAGTGAGAAACTTTGCAGGAGAAAATTGGTCCTTCCAGTGATCAATTCAATGAAGATTACAGTGCATGAATAAACATGCATCTTTGATATATCTATGGTTGAGATCAACAAATCAATGATTGAGAAAAAGTTTGCTGAATGAATAATGCCTGTGATAAAAGCTGAGAACCAGAAGTGATAGTGGATAAAACCTTTTTTTATCAATGGCGGAGATCAACCTTTGATAAGATCGACGATTGCGAGTAATTCTGCTAGTAAGAGTTGCAGGTCTTTAGAAAATTTCCATGTACGCCGAATTTTGTTTAAATTTTCCTTATCAAGTTTGAGGTCCATCATCGATCCAGATCTGACAGTCATCAGTGATTCCGTTGATCCTACTAGCAAGGTGGTTAAGAGCAAAGGCTGGATGCAAAATTCTTATTTGATCCAGTTCACTGTCAATTTGAAGTCCAGTCGTTATCGAGCGCTTCCTAGGATTTGGTAAGGTTGGCTATATTTAGTGGTTTAGATAAACTTAGAGCCCACTAAATGGTATGACAGGCGATCTAGAGACTGTATACAGGGGATCCAAGAATCACATATTCTAAAGAACAATAGACACATGCATCCTCACATAGTATATGCATTCAAAGGATTTATACAATTCAATATTGGAATGCATCATACATACATACATGCTGAAATATTCCTTGAGAACCGATGGTTCACCACTATGTAAATTTTCTCTAGAGATGATATCACACAAATTATTCAAGAATGGGATCCAGAATGGAAAATCCCATTAACATAAAAAGATGAAGCTAAGCAACAGGAAAAACCAAATAATCCAACACCCATAGAAGAGGAATATTCTAATACGAATACTTCTTACGAACAAGGATCTAAAGGATCTACGCCAGCTAAAGAAAGAAAAGAAGCAACTCATCTCAAAGCAATTTCAAAGAAGAAAAGGAAAAAAAGAAAACCAAGCCCTATTAAAAAACTGACGATGGATGATGTGAAACAAATTTGAGTAGAGACTAGGAATGCAGTTGAAGAATCCGTAGAGAGCATGGCTACACAAATTGAAGTTGAATAACTTGCACCAATGCAAGAAGAAATCATGTTGAAAATTGAAAACATGTCTGTAGAAATAAAACAGCTAATACTACATACCATGGAAGAGAAGAAAAATACTAAGGAAACACACTCAGAGGAACATCTAGTTAATTCATAGCCACATCCAGTTGCACAAACAAAAGAGACAAAACCACATCAAAGTGTGAAAATTTCATCTATAGCCCTGAAGCTTCCTCAAGAAATACATAAGATGGTAATTCATGTTTATATTACTCTTTCACACCTGTCTATGAATGTGTTAGATGCACTACATACATCTACTACACAAGAGATCAGATGGATACATGAGGTCAATACAACACAATGCTACAAAAGTCGGAATGAAAAGGATGTCCAACATGAAGAATTCTCCAGACTGAAGACAAAAAAAAATGGGTACACCATAAAGCGTCATAGTTAAAGTAGGAAGTAGAGAAATAAATCACAAAAAAGAAACCTATTTAACCAGAAAGTTGAAAAATCACGACAACAAGCCCTAAAGCTACAAAAATAAGTGGAGGAAGTGTATGGTATACTTCCAGAAACTCAAACTGTGAACATGGATCTACAAAAATAAAATTCATGAATCTAGAAAAAATGATCCAAGATATCCAGGATAAGGATGACAAACTTTTATAAATAAAACCGTTGGATACACCTCCAAAGATACAGGAAGAAATATAAAGGAAGCTGGAAAACATGAATGTCATAATTGAAAATATTAGAACTATGGAACCAAGATGGGTTGAGCCATATCAAGAAAGTGTTGAGTTGTGGGGAAAACTAGTTTTTTATGAGCAGTTAAATGAGATGGAACAAAATCTAAGAAAAGTACAAGAAATAGAGGAGAAACTACTAGATAGATTAATGACCCTATCAACTACTGAGAAGATGAACAAAATAAAAGAATTCAAAAACCAGAAATACGAAGTAAGAAGTATCAGGGAAGGACACTAAAAAAGAGTTAGCATACTTAAACCCTTGCAAGAATAATCTACTCAAATTGTGGAATCCTTTTCAAATTTGCAAAGATAAATCAAGGAAGCAATAGACTAATGGTTAGAAAAACTGAAGTCATTCCCAAATGAAAAAGTAGAACATGATGTTTTGACCAAAGAAAGTGAATTGAAAGAGAAAGTTGTAACTGCAAAAGCAATATTGCATAAATTTTCTACAATATTTTTATCACCTGAAACATATACCACTTGATGTAGAAAACTTTGTGCACCCCATTGCAATTGATGTAAAAGGGGGAGAGAGAAATCCTAATGATAGGGGGAGTACATAGGTAAAATAGAGCTCATTTTCAGGGGTAGCTTATGTTTGTTGACACCAATGAAAAAGGGGGATATTTTGAACAATAGTATTTTCATTGATGTCAAACTTGTATTGTCACATGGAATAATCAAAAGTAATGATAAGTTTTTCCCTGATTCACTGAAATGTCATGGATTGAAATGTTGACTCTTGTGTTCCTGATAAAATAAAATATATATATGTATATGTGTAAGAATGAAAATTTAAGTAACAGGTAAAGCGAAAGTATGTAAAGAACTTATGAAATGGGTGATATGTGCACATATAAAAATCCAAAATGAAGAATAAATAAAATGGCATATGCGTGAAAATACCATTTTGGTATGGGACTTACAAAGAAGAGTATGAGATACGAACTTGTGTGTAAAAGTCCCACAAATAAAATGGCATGTTCCATGGGACTTATGTAGAATAATATGAGATATGAAATTATGTTCAAAACCCCCACATATAAGTTGTCATATGTGCATCGAATCCCACAAAGATGAATTGTGATAAGTGGCACGTAGAAGAAATTCATAACTTGTTCAAAATCCAAACAACTGGGGGAATTATTCAAGGATAAGGAACTTCAACATATGGACACATCTATTGAGCTAAGAATATAATAAATACAAAAGATATGGATTCCTTGAAGTAAGTTTGCATAATGATTACTTGAATTATGCTAACTCTTCATATGGGTAACCCCATCCAAAGGTGACCCCAACCCTTCATTCATTCCCCATCAACCTTCACAATGCTAGGGAAGGTACCCCCTTCTCATCATCATTGTCCTTTGGGATGTCCCCTCCCCTTTTAGCACTCCAATATAGGTTGGCTAAGAAGTCTCCATGACAAAGTTCCAAGGATGTCACACTATAGGATAGGTTCTCTAATCTTGGGCACCTGTTTATCAGGATAGCTAAGATTTCATTTATCAATATGGGCTCAAGTGTAGATTCTGGAAAAATATTCTTCCTTTGATCTACCAACCAAAACTACCATGGCATGATTGCTCTTACTCTCTGGATTCTAGAAGGAATGAATCCTCAATGATGTGAGTTTCTAGAATTAAATATGCATGGTTTTGTCTAGACACATGGATTCCCCAAAAGAGGTCATTTTTCCCTCTTGATACTCAATTAAGATAAATAATTCTTAATTAATTAAAGTGTCCCTCATAACCATGATTAAGGTACTTTTGGTTAAAATAGTTAATAAGGGATAAGGCATAGTTAAAGTTCACTAGGTTCATCACCTTGTATCCCCTCTTAATTTCCCCATGTGTGGAATCATATACCCCCTATATTATTCATCCTTCACTTATAATTGTTAGGGGTTTAATATTTAAAAGAATATTTTCATATTAACAATATATTTGGTCATCCATTACCATTCATATTTGGTAAAAATGGGGTGTTACATATGTTTATTGAAGTATCCTTTTTAAAAAAGTAGTTTTCTCTTAAGTATTGGAATATTTAGCTCAAAATTATCTTAGAGGAAGCCAACATGAAGTGATATATTATACCATAATGTGGTAGGTTATGGACAATATGACTCACACTTATCACCATCTCTGTTTTGTACCCAAATATAACTTCTTTCCAAAACACAAAGTATTGAATGAGTTGGAACATCATATTGGTGTGAACAAGATGACCATCCATTCTCTCTCTAGTTTCGATGAATGTACCATCCAAGGGTTTGTTAAGACCCACACAAAATATCTTACATTAATTAGAACTATTATCCTCAATGTTTATATAAATAAGATAAAAAATACAAGGAAAAGGTATTTTTGTTGAACAATGTAAACTACTTTCAATTAATTAAGAAGAGAAGATGGTTATTGTTGGATATTGATTCTAGTATATGGCTTTCAATTAATTAAGAAGAGAATATGGCCATTTTTGGATATTGATTCTAGTATATGTTTCATTATGGGATTATTCTTCTAATTGATTAGGCTAGAATGGATGCAAGAATGTATACTTTGGTTGAAAAATCTTCTCATGCAATGTTGATTATGTATTTTGTTTCATTTCCCAGTACTTTCTAATTTGAGGATGCATGATTGCAAATATTTATTTTAATTTAGGCTTACTTCATTCAAAATCCTAGCTTAATTAATCATTTCACCATTAATACATTGTGATATTTTCCTATTTTAATGGTTGGAAATTATTATTAATGTCACAGTTACATTTTGTTTTTAAATAGTAGGTAGGTGTTTGCATGCTATAGTTAGAATTATGAATTCATTTAGAAATAAAATAATTGAAATCCAAACATTTATTTATGCATTGGTAGTTGTGCCAACATACTATAGGAGTTTGTCATTCCAATAAAAGATCCCGATTTTTATTTTTGTCATTCCCAAAAAAGATCCTGATACTATAGGAGTGTTGATCCTGATTTTGTCATTATTCTTGGCTGTTAATTTTATATTTTGGCATCACTTTTGTCACCTTTTTGTATACTTTATGTCATTCATCTTATCAATTAACCCCATGTATGAAATTATTTGAATTTTATGCAAGTCTTGGTTGATTTTCATTATCCCATGATTTTATTAGCAATTATGTGATATTTGTAAGCATGCCTGATACATTGACTTGTTTTACAGACTATGGTTTCGAAACAAGCCTCCATGTGGAAACGCATTTGCACCAAACACGCATAGTTGCATCCATTTCGTCATACAGCCCTCTGATCAACCCACACCCTATTAGTTGGAATATTCTCAAGCGTTTAAACCACATAACAGTTTCATTTATCTCTGTTAGCCACGCGTCCTACGAGTACAAGAGTATTTTCTCTAGAAGACTCAGGAACCTATCCTATCAACTCGACACCATGCTCCATTCCCACGTCAATGAAGATCCATACACCAGCAGCCCGCGTGAGGATAACCGATGCAAAAAGTATTAGGAAGACGGTTGTGCGCTCTCACAAATCATTACAAGATTGTTTGTTTAGTAGTTAAGGTTGTCTATTTTTGGAGCGATCGAACATTGAAAGGGCTGACCTCCTCATCCATGTAAAACTATATAAATTCGTCTCCAAACAAGAGTCAAGTTAGTCCATCGTCATTAGCAAGGAAATTATGTAAACTCTGTTCTGAATTTAATACAAGTTATATCTTCAGCTGTGAATATATGTCTTTGTTTTCATAAGTGGTTGATTGATCTAATTGCAACCCCTGATTGCTGAGAAGGGCCCCTCAACAACCATAGGTCTCCATTTGTATTTCCGTTATTTCCTTTTTTCCAGATAAGTAATTTGCATTTCCAGTTTCTGTATGTAGTTTAATTATCTTGTAAATTGATATTGTTTATTTCCTCATCTTCTATAATGTGTGTTTATTGTGGTTAATGCAATTTATACTGCGTTGTTAACATAGTTTCCATTTCTAGAATTGAAAGTGACCAGTCGTGCATAGTCATTTCCAGTTTTCTTTTCAGCTTGTTTCCTAGTTTTATATTTGCAATCAGATAGAGTTTAATTAGTTTAATATCTTAGGCTTAGTTTGTAGATAGATTCAACTCTCACAATTCCTCTTTAGTTGTAGATTAACTTCATTTATCTTTTCGTTTGTCTCATTAAACAATAAGAAATAATCTCTCTTTTTAACTATGATTAGCACAAGTTATTGTTCTATTGTTTCAATTATTAAATAAGCTTAGTTATTGTCTTCTCTCCATTACATCCTCATATGCATAAATCAGCTTATGTTAGGATCATTTAGGTTATCTATTTCATAATTTACACTGTTTTGTTTCTATCTGGACTATCTGTCTATACTTCCATCCAGACCTTCATTCATACTTTAAAATTTCTCTTTTTTATGCCTTTTTCAAGTTCAGTTTTCCTGGTTTTTAAAATGTATTACTTTCTGTAATTGAATAGTAGTTATATATATATATAATTAGGACATTATTTAAAACCAAATAAAGTATCCATTAAGTTCCATAATTACTCTTATATTTTTTACCTTTTATCTTAGTTTTTTTTTAATTGTGTTTCTTCTGTCTCTGATTTCTTCATTCATTACTACTGTAGAATTTGCCGACTGCATCCCTAGTTTAGTTTACTTCATTCTTATTTAGATTGAATTTAGAATTAAATTTTCTAATTCTATTGTCTAAAACAAACATCGGTGTTGGCCAAAACCTACCAACAAGCCTCATCGACAAGGTTTCTCGCTTTTTCAACACCTAAACAACGTGATCTCCTTGAAAAATGGCCCACATAGGTTTTACCCTGCCTAAAAACACCCGCAGAGTGAATGAAGTCTCACCCAAGATGTTCAATGGATAGTTGTCAGAACCAAGTTTCTCACACTAAGGAGGAGGATCGGGGTATCAGCGATCTATCATCATAACTATCAGATCTAGCAGAGCCATTTATCAGATATCACAACATTCATCACATATCTACTGTTACAACCACAGATCTTGTAGAAATGCTAAAGCCTTGATGGAATAAGGAATTTCATAAACATGCTAAGTATCTAGGCACACAATTAACCTCACATAGAATTGTAGAGAATTAGCAAAAGGAGAGAAGAAGAAGACTTAATGAACACACATTAATGAATGATCAATAAATGATAATTGATATTATTACATAGGTAATACATCCTTATAAAGGAAAAAGGATGTTAACACCCAAAAATGGTTAACTACCTCATCTACCCCACTACGTGGCTCATTTGTCCATTTGCCTACCATATTTCCCTGAAAATCCCATCTAAAATGCCTCCAAAAGGCCAAAAAACCCCTTTTTTCCTCCAAAAATGTCCAAAATTCCTCTAAAATAGCAAAATCCCCAAAAGGGAAGAAAAAATATAAAATAATGAGGAAAAGGAGGAAAAAACCCTAAACAAGCTACCCTAAACCATATGGTTTCCAAAACCATGGGCTAGCACTCCACCACTAAAAAACTATAAATAAGTGATGGAGACCCCTCATTTCAGAATCCACAATCATAAGTATCCTGCCTCTGCCGAAATTATTCTCGAAACCCTAACTTACCATCAAGCTACTTTCACCATTGAGAACTCTTTTGGCCCATTTCCACCACCGGAGAAGGAAAAGAAGCAGCTTGGAGCCCGAAGCCACCGACATCGGACCAGCGCAACGGACTCCATCAACCTCCTCATTGGAGGTAATATCAATAAAAATCATCATTCATTTCTTTACTGTTTCTGTTTCATGTTATTTACTTTTTTACTGCTTTAGCTTCAAGAAACGTATTTAGATTAGTCTTTGTTTCAGTTTAACATTATTTAATTCTTGTATCATTGAACTGCTACTAAGGAATCCATATTCCTTAGTAGGTGCTCATTCGCACAAGCTAGGGTGAAAACCCTAGCAACATTTTTGGCGACTCCGCTGTCTTTTTTAATTTTATTTTTTCGTACTGTACTTTCGGCAGTCGTTTTCGGCCTCGACCGCGTTTTTTCAGCACACAGTCGCGATCCGACCGCGCCTGTTCATAACACAGTCGCGCTCCGACCGCCGCTGTCAGACAGAAACCCGCGACCTAGACCGCGCCTGTTCACTCCAAACCCGCGGTCCGACCGCATCTGTCGGCCTCAAACCCGCGATCTGGTTTTTTTTTTTTTTTTTTTTCTTTTCGTCTAGAAAGCCGCGACCTGACCACGGCTGTTTTCCTCAAACCCGCAGTCCGACAGCGCGATTCCGCCAAAAACCCGCGGTCCGACCTGCGGCCAGATTTTTTTATTTTTTTTATTTTTTTATTTTTTTCTTCTGAATTTTTTTTTTTTTTTTAATATTTTAAATCCCAGAACTTAGCTACCATATTTCCTGCACTTGCACAGCCACCTGTTCCACTTGCATCCCTACAACCATTTATGTCCCTTGTTTACAGAATTGTTTAAAAAATTTTAGCATTATTTATTTCAGAAAAAATTCGCATTATTTATTACAGTTTTTTCATACATTATTATTGTTATTGAGGAAGTTACCCTGGCACTTCTATTTTGGATTCATAACCTCACATGCACACAATCTATCCCCTAATTCAAAGTGAGACCTAAAATCTACTTAACTCAACCAACACTATAACCTCATTTGAGGAACACAAAAGAATCTTGTAGTTAGGTAGGATCGGGGGGATAGGCTTCCAATAGCACCCCTCGGTTGTTTACATGTGAGACATAGTTGTTGTCCATTAGGGAACCAAAATCCCTTAGTATTTTTTGACATGGTCACAACCGGTTTATCAGAAAGCCTCTCCCTTAGGAGGGTTGAAGTCGTGAGATTGGTTCCGGAAGTCTGAGTGGAATACCGAAATCCATTCAGTAACTGAAGGGCTACCTTTCGCAGTTCTCGGAATATCCCTGTATAGGGAATATTGCGGTTAAAGGACCAAGCGGCAGATTCACCTTTCTGGACGTGTCATGAACGGGGTATCTTAGTTGCCATACTT
Source organism: Pseudotsuga menziesii (assembly GCA_001517045.1). Classification (NCBI taxonomy): domain Eukaryota; kingdom Viridiplantae; phylum Streptophyta; class Pinopsida; order Pinales; family Pinaceae; genus Pseudotsuga; species Pseudotsuga menziesii. Next base: position 1,418 of record LPNX010767521.1, on the reverse strand, counting down.
CTAGGTTTGCGTACCCGGTGTCCCTCCCGGTAGGGGGATACTTTAGCCATTTGACTTTCATATTTATATTGTCTGACTTGGATTTCATCACCTTGCAGAGGATATACTTATTTGAGTCATAATACTATTAGTTAGGTGTTTGCATGCTCCCTTACCTCCTCTTGGTCTAGTGAGTCCATTGATTTTTTCTTTTTTAGGAAACCGACTGCTTATTGGTATTCTGACCACCTTTTTGACACTCCGCCTATCGTAGCACGCGGTTACACTAGGTGTTTTGAGTTGTTTTTTGGCCTGAGTGCCTTATTTTTCGAGCTCTCCTTCTACACACACGGTTGCATTAGGATTTTTGAGTTGTTTTCGACACCACAACCCACATATTTGAAAACCACTTGTCACCATTGACTCTCCGAGACATTCTCGTCGCCTCAGAGGCGAGCCCCCACAGCATGGTTCACTTGACACCACCCGTCATCACCGTAGATCTTGAGCCTTGTCACTCGACTCCACTTGTCAGCGGCATAGGACTCCGTCACCAGATTCCGAGAACGCTCTTTACACTGCCCCCACTAGCCCCATGGCTAGTGTGAATCCCAACCCCTCCATTATAGGGACCACCAGTGGTACCTCCGCCACTATACCAGTTACTACACCTATCATGGGTATACCCTCCACAGGAGGCCCGTCTACCATTCCCCTCACCGTACCTATTCCCACGGCAGGAATACCCATACCTACTCCATTAGTAACTCCTACCACCGTAGTTCCCCCACTTGGGGGTAACATCCCTCACGTCACCCCTCCACCTGGGGGCATGGGCCCCAACGTGGTCCAACCCATTACTGTATCACACCCTCCATCTAGTTTTCCCTATATGGCTAGCCTCAACCTACCTGACCTAGCCAGGTTAACCAACGACCCCATCCGGCACAACCCTGTGTGGCCCCCCATGCCTACCAAACTCCCCTCTGACATCCCTAAGTTTGAAGGTAAGGCAGGTGAGGACCCACAGAACCATATCATGTCCTTCCATCTATGGTGTTCCTCCAATTCCATAGTAGACGACTCCATTCGCCTCCGTTTATTACAACGCACTTTCACTGGCTCAGCTGCCAAATGGTATATCTAGCAACCCCACGGAATCCACACCACCTTTACATCCCTGGCCTCAACCTTCCTCCAGTTCTTCCAGTTACCTGTTCGCTATGACGCAGGCGTCGAGATCCTTCTATCATGCAGACAAAACACGGCTACCCACATCATCGACCACATCCACGAATGGCGGCGATGCCGTAGCCTATGCAAAATTAAACTAGACGACCGGATCTTCCTCGATTGGTTCCTCAAGTCCCTCCTTCCGCTCATTGCTAAGGATGTGGCAGCCGAAAGACCCCAGTCGGAGGAAGAGGCTATCCTTAAAG